>JARJLF010001165.1:0-96069 GCA_029378395.1 Mycena leptocephala
CGCTCGTACCGTCGCACCTCGCTTCGTGTGATTAGTCTGCGGCTTCGCGCACCCACGCACTACTTCGCGTGATGGGGGAGTCCGCGTCCACCCCTTCTCGCTGCCCGCGTACCGTGTAGAGGCAGTGTAGATGTGGAGACAGCGCAGACAGATCGTCGCTGCAGGTGCGACGATGGGTCCCGATTTGCTCGTGCACGCTCGTACCCTCCCACCGCTTCGCGTCATCGAGGACTCCGCATCCACCCTCCTCGCAGCCCACGTATGGGTCATAAGGAAATGTGGAGGTGTGCGCTGCGGGTGTGATGATGGATCCCGCTTCGCTCGCGCGCTCGGCCCCTCGCGTCATTGAGGAGTCTACGTCTTTCGACTGTGTGGATGTGGAGGTGCGGGCTGCTAGAGAGGACGGCGAGCGCGACGATTCGCCCGTCTTCCCCTAGGAGTCCGCGTTCTCGCTCGGTCTCACTGCCCGCGTACAGATCGTGGAGAAGTGGAGACAGTGTGGATATGGAGATGTGGATGCAGTGTGCATGTAGAGGTGTGGGGCCACGCGCATTGTGTGCGTTCAGCGCCTGCGTCCGGTTGTCGGTCGGCGTGCCTCGGAGGAACAGGAGAGGGTGATGATGCGAGAGATATGAGATGATGCAGCGCGCTAAATGGGTACGGCATCCGCGTCGCTGTCGAGGGAGTGCGTCTCGCAAACGGACGGATTCTGCGCAGGAACGTGGGAGGTAGCGAGATTTAGGACGGGAGGACGGTTAGCTGGAGCAGAGCGGGAGCGGAGTAGTGGATTCAGAGCGCGCTATGGCGTCGACGACTCGGACTCTGATACTTATGCTGCTAGTCAGTCACTCATACACTCTCCCTTCAGCCATCCTTTACACTGGCACTGTACATGTATACTGTGCATGTGTATTACTCTCGAGAAAAACTTTGGCTCATTCTGTCTTTTCCGTGCATCAACGCCAAGCATATGTATGGCGTGGGTTTATCGTAGGCGCGCCCACCGGCTCCATCTTCCCTCGATGCCATGATACAGTCTCTTCGCCCTCCCACTCGCCTCCTCTCTTTCGTTGGTCTCTACTACCTCGTGGTACGCCCCTCGACCCCTTCCACTTCCCGTCCCAGCCAAACCATTAATATTTGACGCCTCCTCACCTCCGGTTTTCACTGGGTGTCACGGTAAGTGATCCGGCCTGCGCCATCAACTGGGCGGTCGCAATAAGTACTGGGCATTTTTCTTATCTTGTCTTGTCCCCGTACTTCGTCCACCGATGAAGTTATAGAAGCTGAGGAATTTTGCCCGCTCACATCAAAGCATATCGGAAATTCGTTAGTTCCCGTTCCTTGACAGACATGATCTTTCCAAGATTCATTGGATTGTATTGACGAGCTTAGCGATCCCCATTTTTTTTTTCGTGGAAACTGCATAATCAAATCACCGCATACACCTGGTTGAACTGAATTTTTTTTTGAATAATCATCTGTCATTAGGGAGGAACAGCCCTTTCTGTTGAGTTCGTTCTGCCACTCCTCCACTCATAGTCGGGATCATTTCTCCATGCCATCCTGTGTCGCATGCACATGAGATGATTCTGCCAAATTTCGATCACATCTTGCGGAGGATTTGGAAAGGCCTGAACAGAGGTACAGATGAGTCTGGAGTGGTTTGAACCTTGGATACGAACCTTGAGCCATTGTAAAACTCATGATAGTGTTCCGCGTGTCACAGGATTCGAATTTCGTTGCTCTGAAAGGGACAAAATCGCGAATATCTTGAAGAAGTTCCAGTGAACATGGGGAAGCCCTCACATACAGGCCCCAGGGTGGTTCTGGCCTAATATGATGTCAGGCTTCTAACCTTGATTTGTGTAAATACCTCGCACCAGAGTCTGGATGGTTGCTGCCCGGTCCTAATGTCGTTCAAAATCGAATGCTTCCACGGGCCAGCTCCAATGATATAGCTCTACTAGAGGCATCTGATAAGAGGTGTCGTGCCATGCATTGAAAGCGCAATATTTTTCCTTCATCGGCACCGGTGAAGGGCCGCAGGGTGCATATGGCGGCCCTCAGTTCATCCCACGAAACGTCCAGGAGAATGTGAAAATCCACCCAATCCCAATTGTTCAGGATATATGCCTGCACAATACGGCAAAGCAGCGGACATTGATACAACTGCTCCAGACAGACTGGGAAGCTATCCTCGGGATCGCCAAGAGAGCAGTCCGAGTCAAGCCAGGGAAGATGAAAGGGATGCGTGACAAGTGCATGAATTGATAGTCTTCGAACATATTGACCAAATCTGCTGGTGGATTCCCGATTTTCTAAATGCCCGTGAGCATCGACAGTCAGGAAGCCACAAAACTAACCTTCAACAATTTGAGTGTCTTTCACCATCTTGTGAAATAATTGTTCCTGGTAACTGTAGAAAAAGAAGATGGGGTTCATCCGTCTAATCAGAGGCACAAATTCGGCTAAAGGTGGCAAATCGCTGATATGAGCTGCCCAATTCACTGTTGATTGAAACGTTGCGTCAACAATAAGTTCGTGAAACCATTTGAATGTAAACTTACAAGCCAACAGGGTCAGCCCGGTTGATCGAAGGACAGTCGCACTGATAAGTAAGTGCTTTAAAAACTGAATGGGCGAGATCCACACAGAGTTGTTCTGTGCCGACGTAGAACTTGCCTGCACGTTCGGCATCCTGGAGGAAGTCTTGAAACGAAGCGTGATACCCAGTGATATCGAGCGTTCATCCGAGACATCCAGAACAGAATGCAGGTTCCGCAAGGTCAGTTGAACGTCGCCTGCTTTAGCTCAAGAAGCTTTTCAACCGTAATTGAACTGAGTCGGAACTTGGAGAAAGTGATCGCCTTTAGGATTGAAAGAAGTGGCAAACGGGCGGGAACCCTCGAGAGAATTTGTGTATATAATTGGTCAATGCCACTGAACGGTGACTCCGATGATAAGGTTTCCTGGAGGCGCTCAAGTCGCTCCGTCGGGCGAAAGTTGTTATCATCAACAAATTTGATGACAGTGCTTGCGTAGATGAAGTAGCCTGACGACTTCGACAAATTGGTCGAAGATTTCTGTGAAGGCCACGGCATCGCAACAGTAGCCATGGTCTCGTGGTCTCGGTGAATCCGCGCAAATTCATGGCGTAGATATTTCTTGATATCCTCGAATGACTGCTCCACATTGAATGGGTGATAGAGTCCCTCGTAAAGCGAGTCTTTGAAAATCTTGCAAATATCTGGCTCCGGTCGGCTGGCAATGAGAAATTTGAGAGGAAGATGCTCGCGCATGGACTGCGCGATCAAGCGTAAAATTTCCTGCTGTACCAGGTGGCCTTCGCATTCGTCTAGGCCATCGATAAGGACGACTGGGTTGAATATTGCTTTCTGAGAGGCATGGGGCCACAATAAGCGACTGCATTTGTACGCTCATCAACCTCCCGACGAAGATGGATCGTCCTCTACGATCTGCGAAATGCGGGATTTCAACTGTGGAACACATAGAGCGAGCTGATATGCAATCGTGGCGAATAGCTTTTGTGCATTTCCACGAGTCGCATGGCCCCGCTTGAAGAAGAAACTTCCTCCCAATCGCATCTTTGCGAGTCGCTCAGCGAAGGTGCGCATGATGGCAGATTTACCGGCTCCTGCTGGTCCATGCAGCCAGAGAACGGGAAGACCCTTCGTCATCTCTCTGTAATGACCCCACATTCCTTCTCCGACCATTCTGACTTTATTGCCCAATTCCATAATTTGTCGAGCATCTCGCTGCGCGTCTCGGGGTGGCATCGTGGCTGCAGGTAGCTGTCTGCTGAGTCGTGCATAGCTTCCAGAGCTACGGCGCGATGTAGGATATGAATGCCTGGAATTGTTATCAGTCCAGTGGGAGTTATTAATTCTGAACACGAACGCCTGTTTCCCCGCTGCGGTACACATATTCATTTCCTCCAATGAATGTGCCCCGTCGATTGTCGTTGTCGGTTCGTTTGCAGTCGAGCGTTGCCTGTTGAGAATTCGAGGCACGCTGGCGATATTGAATTGCCGGTTGTCATGAGGGGGATAATGGGCGGGGTATCGTTTGGTGGGAATGAATTTGATAGCGGCGGATCCGCAATCCAGGGTCATGAGAAGGGGAAGTGTCACTCTGGGAGTTGATTTGAGATCGAAAGGATGGCAGCACATCTGCAGCACGGCTTACTGAGTCTGCTAAAATGAAGATGAATAAAATCGACGCTCACCATATGGCCTAGACCTATTTTCGTGTGACGATTTCTCACAACTCCAGGCAGGACACGGCCACCATTAACATCGTCTGGGACCCAACCAATGCTCTGTCGCGACATCTCTGGGCTCCCTAGAGCATGCTGAGCGCTTGCTCCTGGATCGCAAATTGCGGTGGTTGTTCTGTATGTGAATGTCGCCTGTGGCATCGTAGAATGCCCCACCAGTGATAACTACGTTGGAGGTGTTGTCGAAGAAGGGCATGGAGGTTAGGATGCAGGAAACAAACTGTGGACATATAGAGCTTGCGCGTAGCCGCACGCAAGTCACGTTGCTTACAGCAAGTAGTGTGATGCGTGTCGAAGTTGCGTAATATTCAACAGCAATACAGTTCAATTCGACACGCATCACGGAGGTACCTGTTGGCTGTGGTACTGCATAACGGGGTGGCTGTCGAATCAAACCTCAATGGCAATGAGGTTGTCCCAGAGGCGGCCGTAGCGGTTCAACTCAGCTTGACCGTTAAAATAATTTCATCCGACATCTCTACACGGGGGTTTAAATCGCATTTGTGGATTGCAAGGTTTCGCTACTATAGCGTATGGAGGAGTTTCGGAATAATATTTAAATCTGCTCAGTGTGGACTATCCGAGTCTGAGATACGAGTTAGAAAATGGACTGGAGGACATCCACTTACTATATTCGAAATACCAAGGGCCGGAGGATATAGGATACCTAGGAAAAGAAATATTGATCAGTCAGGTATCTATCCATGGGAATCCGGAAAGAAACGAGCGGGGAAAGAAACTGGCGGTATCCACTCCGCTATCAAACAAGGGTATCCGACCACAGACGCGAAGGGAACTCGCGGCTACATGTACATCACACTGAGCTTTTCAGCGCAGTTTTCACTACAAGTGCAATGAGTGGGATATTTGACTCTCTTGCAGTAAACGCAGTGACTCGGACAAGCGGGGACGAAAATAAGGAGAGCAGACCCAACCCAAACGAACCTGAATCCCAGAACGGCATCGGATACTTAGCGTTAGCGATGGGGGTCGAGCGTCTTTTTTTTTTTGTTAAAAAAAAAAAAAGTCAGGAAGTATCCGAGAAGGACAATTTGAATATCTTGCTGGCTTGCTGGAAGGGCGCGGATCGAGAGTGTAAAGCCCAGGTGAAGCGGTTTCTGGGCTGGGCGCAAAAACAGTTGCAGAAACAAACAAAGGGCAGCAGGTAGAAATCCATCGTTCGCCACGGGAGAGAGAGCAACGTTGACTGGACGACCTCGGCGAAGTTGATCCGTGAAGCCGTCATTTCTTTATAGCAAGTCGGTATTCTATTGGGCCAGGCGGACTCGCAGGAGGAGCGAATGTGGATGGGTAAGCCAAAAAAAATAACTTGGGTCAAGGGTCAAGATCCAGAAGCCAGTGCACTAGTCCATCTTAATCATAAGAAAACCAGACCCGAGAAGTCTTCTGTTGTGTAGCTCGAGAATTGCCCAGATGACCAACAGATGACACTCGAAGGTAAGAATTAGGGTGGCTGTGCCTCGGCGATCAAAATGCTCTTGACTACTACCGTCTCAAAGGTCCTGTTTCGCGGCGTGAACTAGATGGGCTCTCGTCGGAGGCACAATGGAGCGTACACTTCTCTATCGACCTCCTCTGTCCAGACTCTTGGTTTGTGCGTTGAAGACACGGCTCGATGTGGACTGGACCAATGCAGAGAGTAGCGTAGAGGTACTTATTGACGTCCTTTCTTTACCTTGAGACGAGCTTCAATACTGTTGTGCAGCGTCGACCACGATAGATTTTCCTAGCGAAATCGAGTCTGCCCCCTAACAATGCACTCCGAGTCCAGCTTTCGACGCCCTGCGCCAGGTTGCTTGAATCTCAAATCACCAGCATCGGCGCCATGTGAAGGCAGAAGAGTAGCAACAAGAAAGCAAGAATAGATAATCTAAGTCTGGCGAAATTACAGCCAAGTAGAGGGAATCTGAGTGAACTGTGAAGTCTAGCAACAATACAGTAGAAGCAGATAAAGGTAATTGAGCTTGCTCCTCAACTTAGATCACACAGAGGCTTCGGTTCACAGGGGATGCTGCATTGCAAAAGTATGAAGATGGATTGTCCTAACAAGGATGTGGACTCCTATACTAGTACCGTTCAAAGTTGGCCCTACTCGCGTTCCTACTCATCTTCCTACTTCAGCTCCTACTTGTTATTTCTCGGTCAAAAATGCAACTTTTTCTTTCGGGTAAAATCTAGTCCATCTGAAATGTTATTCTGTACCCCCCAGTCAATTTTGAGCCATATATTTCAAGCCATTATTGCATGGCCAGGAGTAGGGGGATTAAATGTGATGATTAGTAGGAGCCCAAAATGGTCAACTTTGAAACCATTGCCCAGCCAATTTGCGAGTAGGAGATTAGTAGGGAAAGAAAAATGTTGCAAATGTTTCTAAGGTTTAAAAGGCCAATGAGGTGGTTCTATAGGTCGGTTTATGTAGAGAAGTGCTACAACTTTGTGAAAAAATATCGGGGTAAAGAGCAATAGTCATTGAGAAGGAAATTCAAGTAGGAGAAATTTTACAAAAAGGAGCTCTGACGCTCCTACTGACAAAAAGGATCCTACTCCCATCTCCTGCTCATCCTCCTTCTGAGTTCAGGAAGATGAGTAGGAAAGCGAGTAGGAGCGTGAGTAGGAGAGGAGTAGGAGCAACTTTGAACACCACTACTGTACCATTTCGACCGTAGATTCAGGTCACAGGTCACAGCCAGACCTGAATTGAATCTATTTAATTTTCGTCACAGGTTACTGGCTTTTGGGATCGCGATTTTTGGCCGTTTTCCTGCTAAAATTCACCGGGAAATGCCGAAATTCGCCCAAAAAGGAAATTCAATCAATCAAAAGGTGAATCTAAGTGGTCACAGGTCACAGGGGCTGAATCTACGGTCGGAACGGCACAGTATACTCTACTATGGAAGTGAGTCAGAGGTATCTGCCTCATTTAGACTCAGTCACAGCCTTGAACTGAAGGATGGGCCAATTTGGATTTTTTCAGAAGCCAAAATTCAATTTTTTTCTCGCCCAGCGTGTTCTAGTGCCGTTTCCCGGCATTTTGAAGATAATTTCGAACCGAAACCACGAAAAACAGGCACGGTACGAACAGTTTACACAAAAAAAATGAAACTAGTGCTCCTCCCTATCTTCTAGTCCCAGAATGTGGAACTACATTCTGGGGCTAGAAAGATATTCCGCTTAGAATAAATCCTGTTTTAGGGCGAAATGAGGGGAACCTTGAGTAAAAACGGTCCACGATCCGAAATCGCCTAGGTTATTTCAAGCAATTTTGGCCAAATCTGAGGGAACCCCATGTCTTTTAAATGGTGATAGGGCGTGCTCCCAGGCATGCATAAAAACTATAGTTTTTATTCATTTTTGAACTATCTTACGGGACTATGTGAGGCTTGGGAACAGAGCATACACTCACCTCAGAGTGGTATGCTACGCTGTTGACAGTCAAAAGTCAGCGGGTCACTCCGGATAACAGTGTCAGCACAGGGCCTCACTGCAGGGGTTACTGCGACGTGGGCAGCTGGGCGATACAAGAAGAAAGGTAAACACGGTAGATTGAGCTCTGGAGAATAGACTAGAATAGTGTAAAGAGCCTAACTACCTATCCTAAGGTTTATATACTGCAAGGTGTAGTAATGACTACCGGTCACCAAGGAGTCCGTTGGAAATAACGGTCGCATCGTTGAAATACGATCGCGGTTGAAATGCGATCGGGTTGAAATACGATCGAGGTTGCAAATGATCGAGGTGAAATAACCCGATCAGGAACGAGGGCGGTCGAGGGGTTTGGAGCATGATGTCGGAAGAGAAATGGACGGGATGAAGGAAGAGAGTCGATAGGTGCATCCCGAGGTATAACCCGGCTGAGTGTCTGCGTAGCGCCGGGTTATTGGAATGAATTTGGGGGATGTGGAAAAGAGCAAATCATGACATTACCCCCCCCCTAGGAATGCTTCGTCTCGAGGCATCAATGCTTCTTCTTTTTTCGCCTAGGGGGCGGGTTCTCCATTTTCCAGCCCCCTTTTCCGTTCGGGATCTCTCGAGGGGCCCACGGGTTCTTCTTGTAATATTCCGCCAGGGCATCCTCAGCGCCCACCAAGTGGTATCATGGTTCCCAGGTGTATTCTTCTTTCGGGTAACCTTCCCAGCAGATATAGTACTGCAGGCTCCAGTTGTGCACTTTAATGTTCAGCACTTCCCCGACCTCGTACAAATCTACACTGTCCACCACGTCAGGTGGGGGCGGAGGGACCGCCTTTTGGTGTTCCACTACCGGGGGCACCCACGGCTTCAAGAAACCGTGTTGAACACCGGGTGTACTTTCCAGGTGTCAGGCAACTTGAGCTCGTACGAGAGCGATCCGACCTTGCGCACGACCTTGAAAGGCCCATGCGTTTATCGTCCAACTTCTTCATAGGCCGATGGGTCGTCAGATTCTTTCCTGACAAGTACACCTCATCACCGGGCTCATAGCCGGGGTCTTCACCTCGTTTGGTCGTAGAAGCGCTTCATGGTTCCTGCGCCACACGCATGGACGCCGCGGCTTCTTCGCGCACGAGTTGCATTCGTTTTGCGAAGTTATCGGCGCCTCCGTTGGTACCTCGAGCCTTGGCTCTGTACCCTTTCGCGGGTGAAAACCCAGCATCGTATAGAACGGGCTGAACCCGGTCGTCGTATGAACCTTGTCATTATAGCTGAATTCTGCCAGGGATAGCCAGTCCGCCCAATCGTCTGCATGAAGTTGGTGAACACCCGCAGATATTGCTCTATTTCCTGGTTAACCCGCTCGGTCTGTCCGTCCGTTTGCGGGTGGTAGGCCGTGGATGCGTTCGATTCACGCCTAGCAACTTCAGCAGATCCCGCATGAAATGCCCCACAAAAATCTGGCCCCGGTCCTGATCACCACTTCTGGTAATCCGTAGTCCTTCCAGACGTGGTCGCGATATAGGCGGGCGATCCCTTCGCCACTATGTGCTCCGTGCAGGGAAGAACCAGATGGCTTTGCTGAGCCGGTCCACAATTACAGCGATCGAGTCGAACCCGTTGCTCTCTGGAAGTTTGACAATCAAGTCAATCGAGATATACTGCCAGGGCCGTTCGGGACAGCGTTCGGTGTAGTGGTCCTCTAGGCCTAGTGGGGAAGATCTTGGTGCGTGGCAGGTGGGGCAGGCCGCAACATATTCTTGGTCTCCTTCAGGACTGTCGGCCAATAGTAGTTGCGAGTCACCAGCTCCGCCGTTCGATATTGGCGGGATGCCCAGCGAGTAATCATCGTGGTGCGCTTTAAGACCCGGTGTCTCAGCGTTTCATCGGGTGGAACGTAAATCACCCGTCCTTGGTCAAGAACCCGTCTGTTCTTCCCATCCGCTGTCTCCTTCCCGAGTGCCTCCTTCGCGCCGTCTCCCAAAGGTGTTTCTTCTGCTTGATCTCATCCATGAACCTATCACCCGGCGTGTCGTCGAGTACTGCGGCATGGCCCGCAGAAACTCCGCCCACTAACCGGGTTGTTCGCGAAGAGTGTCTCGGCAATAGCACCATATTCGAATTATCGTGCTCGCCTCGTTCGTGGCCTCCTCTCGGATAACCATCTGTCTTGGTGTGTTGTTTCCCGGGTTTTGCACTAGAGTAAAGTCGTACTCACTCAGCTCTAGTGACCATCTGGCTTGTCGCGGTTCAACTTCTTGTGGTGGTGAAGTATTCCAGATTCTTGTGATCCGTCCATATCTCGAACTTCCGTTGGCTTCCTTGTAGGAAGTGCCCACTCGTATAGGGCGCGCATCACCCAACATCTCTTTGTCGTGGATGTCGTAGTTACGCTCCTGTCGTTCAGGCCTTTAGACAGGAATGCAATCGCACCCATACTCCAGCTTGGCACTGGTGAGACAAGCCCCAGTCGCGAAATCAGAAGAATCCCCTCAACTCTCCACTCCCCGTCGTCGGTAGGGAAGTGGAGGAGGGCTCGGAGGTCACCGCGTCGATCAGTCGTCGGAAAGCCGAGTTCTCCTCCGTACCCCATCTCCATCGCGTGTCCTTCCGGGTTAACCGGGTTAATGGTTTTGCGTGGTCGCCAAATCCCTTTATGAACCGGCGTAGAAATTGAGGAACCCAGGAAACTTGACGTCCTTGACGTTTGGGCGTAGCCCACTCTCGTACCCCAGCAACCTTCACGGGGTCCATACGAATCTTCCCATCTCCAATGATCACCCCCAGGTATTCCACCTCTCATTGTTCGAACTCGCACTTCTCGTGTTTGAGGGACAGGTCGTTATCTTTCAACACCTGTAATACCTCTCGCACTGTCGCTCGATGGTCCTCCAAATTGTCCGAGTAAATGAGGATGTCGTCCAAGTACACAATAACCTGGCCTTCGGCGATTTGCCTTTCGAAGATTTCGTTCATCATCGATTGGAAAGTCGCAGGCGAATTAGTGAGTCCGAAGAACATCACCAGTGGCTCCCATAGCCCTCGGTTGGTCATGAAGGCGGCCTTCTCTTCGTCTCCTTCTTTGATCCGAATGTTGTTGTAGCCCCATCGAACGTCCAGTTTAGTGAACCAGGTTGCCTTTCGGAGCATATGCATGATCTCCGAGATCAACGGGATCGGGTACCGGTTCTTGATGGTAAGTTCGTTCAACTTTCGATAGTCCTGTACGGGACGTAGCTTCCCGTCTTTCTTCTTCACAAAAAAGAACCGGGAGGCCCAAGGCGATTTGGAGGGTCTGATATGTCCCGTCTCCAAGTGTTCTTTGATGAACGCGTCTAGCTCGCGTTGTTCCGCCGGGTTGAGCGGGATATTGCGTCCCTTGACCGGTTCAGAACCCGGTTTCAGTTCGATAGCGTGGTCCCACTTCTTCCATTCGGGGAGTTTGTCAAACTTGTCCTTCTCGAACACCCTGCGGAAATCCCGCAAGTAATGCTCCGGTACACTGTCTTCCAGGGTTTGCTCCCCTTTGGCCTCATGCGCGGCAGCTGCCAGCTTGGTGGCCACGCTGCCCATGGCCCGGATATGGGCTGAGTCGCGTTGTGGCAACGCAGATTCAGAGTAAATGCGGGTTATAAAAACCCGGTCCCCCTCCTGAATCTCTTCTTGGTCTTCCTCGTCCCACTCCTCTTGCAGTCTAGCGCATTTGCAAGCAGGGGGGCACTGGGAGAACTTCAATTCCCCCTTTTCCCAGTCGATCTCCGGGTTGTGTTTCCGGAGACAATTGTATCCGATGATCACATCGCTTTTCCCCGTATCTGTAATGGCGAGGGGAAAGACCTCCGTGTGGTCCTGGATTGTAAGTCAGAGGCACACGACGTGTGTGATCAGCCCTCCTTTGTTCAACGTCCCGTCAGCGTTATAAACCGGGATGGGGATGGGGAGTGCCTCTCTCTCCATCCCCCGTTCTTCCACCACGCTTTCGTTGATGAACCCGCCCGTGGTGCCGCTATCAATTAACCCGGTGACGGAACAACCCTGTAGGTTGTTCAGCCCTTCGAGGGTTACCGGGATATCATCGAGCTCCCGTTCATGGCGCGTATATAGGATGGGGGTTCTCGCAACGCGTCTAGTGCGTCGGGGGGGTACGTTGTCATTAGTACCTCCAGTAGTTCGTCGGTGATTTCGGCATGTCTGTGAGGGTGAGTCCACCGACGGACTATGTCTCCTGCCTCGGCGGGATGTTCGTTAATCCGGGCTAACGTTCGTTCCGCACTTCCAACGGGGAGTCTGTGCCATTCCGCTTTCTCCCTTCGTTGCGCTCTCGGCTTGCGCCTTTTGGAGCGTAGAGAGGGACTGGCCTCTCTACTCCATATCGTCGTTCCTTCGGTCGTCGTTGATTCACCGTCGTCGGAATCGTCTACATCAGTCGGCTCAGGTTCCACAGTGCATAAACTTCAAATGAATTGGGGGATGCAACTGGTACACTGGAGCGTGGTATAGGTTGTAAGTGCGTAGACTTCACTCGCGACCGGTGGGAAAATCCTCCTGGCCCTGTTCTTCCTTTATCGCCTCGGCGTACATGGCCCGGAACTGCGGGTCCTGCAGAAGGCGGCGAGGGCAGTTCCGTGCCAAGTGTCCTTCCTGCTTGCAATTGTAACAGGTAGGGCGTGGCGAAGGTCCCTTTCCTTTGCTGTCCGCATGGTCTATATCCATAGGAACCGGGGCAGCAGCTACGGAGGTAGACGGCGCGGGGTTGCTAACCGGGTTATTCCCTGGCTTTTCCACTCGGTCTTGCGCACGTTCCCGGGGTTATTCGAAGGGAAGTAGGAGGAGTGCATCTTTGGGGCGGAAACCGTGTTCCCCCCATCCCTAAGGCTGCCTTCCATAACCCGGAATGCCCGGTTCAGCCCATCGTGTTTGATAACTTGCTTCTTCCAGCCTTTGTAGTCCACAGGCAGGTCTGACTGACTATAGACCGCCCTGACCACCTTGTCATCGATGCCGCGCTTGAGCAATCGGATGAGGGTGACTTTGTCGTACGCCGCCATCTTGTTAAGGGAGTCGAGCACGGTGAAATACTCCGTGGCCATGCTCTTGCCTTGGCGGAGTTTCTCCATCTTAGCCTGAGCGATCTCGATTTGCGCACCGCCCTTGAACGCTTCAAGGACTGCGAGGCAGAAGTCCGCCCAGGTGGAGTACGATCCCGTCGCATCTTGGGTCTGCATGGCCAACACAACGTTGTTGGCCCACTGGGAAGCAGATCCATCCTTCATGTAGGAGAGTGCGAAGGTAATCTTCGTGCTGTCCGTAGCGTAGGCGGTGTTGCCGTTGAAATTCAACCAACAATCCGCCAAGAACTGGTCCACTTGCTCGGAGTCCCGTTGAATGTGCGCGGGGCAGCAGCCCGGGGCTGCTTGGTGTTGACCTTAACTTCCCCGTCTGCTCCCAGAGCAGGGCGGCGGTTCTGGACGGCTTCGCGTAGCGCGCCCATAGCTTCGGCCAAAAGGTGGTTCTGCGCGACCCGCTCGTCGCTGGCTTGCAGCAGTTGGGCGTGCGTATCCCCCAGCTGCGTCTGCAAACCCAGAATGGTTTCGCGAATCATGAGGGCGTCGTTGTGCGCCTTGAGAGCCTGCTGGTATAAGAGCGCTGAGCGCTGGTCTTCGGGTTGTAGATCAAAGGTACCGGGGTCAGGCATCGTGAACTCGGTGTTGTCCATTGTATCGTCCAGTCGAGTCGTCGGTAGGTAGACACTATTCTTTTGTCAGCACAGGGCCTCACTGCAGGGGTTACTGCGACGTGGGCAGCTGGGCGATACAAGAAGAAAGGTAAACACGGTAGATTGAGCTCTGGAGAATAGACTAGAATAGTGTAAAGAGCCTAACTACCTATCCTAAGGTTTATATACTGCAAGGTGTAGTAATGACTACCGGTCACCAAGGAGTCCGTTGGAAATAACGGTCGCATCGTTGAAATACGATCGCGGTTGAAATGCGATCGGGTTGAAATACGATCGAGGTTGCAAATGATCGAGGTGAAATAACCCGATCAGGAACGAGGGCAGTCGAGGGGTTTGGAGCATGATGTCGGAAGAGAAATGGACGGGATGAAGGAAGAGAGTCGATAGGTGCATCCCGAGGTATAACCCGGCTGAGTGTCTGCGTAGCGCCGGGTTATTGGAATGAATTTGGGGGATGTGGAAAAGAGCAAATCATGACAAACAGCTTAACAATGATTCTAACCAAGTCAAAGTTCTGCTAATTAAACCACAACCGTTGAGCTCCGGGAAGTAGCTAAACACTACTTCTTTGAGTACTAGAAGCGAACAAGAGGAATTACTACAGTCTTAGAGTTGGCCGCTGACGCGGAGAACCATACAGAACTATGGAACACAACCGATATTGATAAGTACGAGTCAGTGGGCTACTCTTGCATCCTGACAAATGCATTAGTTCAACCGCAGGAGACGACTACTAACTAAAGATGTGACATGACAGAACGTGTCAGAGTCAGCGGGCAATCCTCTCAAAGGGTATATTGACCGGTGAGGATCACCGGGCAACGTCTGACACATTGATTGATATACTGATTGCTTCGGGGATTCCTTCCCTGGCGACTACTTGAAATGAACACTACCTTTTGGAGTGGCCTGCTGACTGCGGTGCACTCCGGACGACTTGAAATAAGATGAAGCAACTCTCTGAAAGGGACTTAACAGTCGCCCGCTGAACCAGACAGTGCCAGCGGGGGAGTTTCTGGTTAATCACGAGATGATGTAAAAGCGCTGCAGTTACCTAGACAATGAGTATGCCATAGCACACCATGAAGGTGTGGCGGGAGAACATGTGGTGTATCTCCGGGAGAAGGACTTTATACCCACGGAAGTGAATACCTCATTTCCTATTGGTTCATAACCTCCGGGGACCACGTTGGTCTCTGTTCCGAAAGTTTCCTTTTATCTCCTTTCATGCTCCCTAGTTTGTATAAAAAGCCTAGATATAAATATACACTATCCCTGGGAAAAGGGCAATATAGTGGACTCAGAGAATTGAACAGACAGAAATCAGTCAGATATCAGAAAGATTCGATATAGTTGGAGAAGCCTATGTGAGCTTGCAGCGTCAGTTATAAGTGCACTGTCATCGCGAGACGCATTGCCGCTGACCGCGGCTGTTCAACCTACCTTCCACTGAGAGCATAGGTTCTAGAGTGGAAGATGCCCCACTGAATCAGTTCACCTGTTGACGTACCCCGCGTTGGTTGAGGTTGGCCGCTGACGGTGAACACTGGCTGGTTTCTCAAAGTCAATTACTCCGGGCCACACACTAGCCTTGTTGAAATAAGAATTGTCGTCCCCTGGTGACTCTGCTATAAGAATTAGTGTTCATCCACACTATTGAAAAGTGAACACATCTTGAAGGGTTTCTAAATCCTACTTCCCCGAACACACACACACGAGTATTGAGATTTGGAGTTTGTGATTGATATAAGATTTTGGATTTGTTGGGTTATAGTGATTTGTTCGCTCCCGCTCACTTATTTGGATCTTTTGATTTCACGGCTGCACCCCAGTGCACCGTTTCAACGGGTTTTTGGCCAATCTGCCCAGAACCCCGGGTTTTTTGGGGGGGTTTGACTGGAATTCAAGCCCGTTTCTTATTCTAAAGGTGGCTATCTCAAGGACCCAATATCTGATTATCTGCACTTCAGGTTGTCCTGCTATTTCTGAGTTCCACGGTTCCGCCCTGTAAAGGAAGCAATAAACTAGGTTAAATTTGGAACATCTATGATACATTTTTTCCCTCTGACATCTCATTAACCAAGTTCCCATGCCTTCCAAATCCATCTTCACCACTCGCGCTTCGTTTCTGTATTTACCATCAATAAAATCTTCTGCTGCGCTCTATGCCCAGTCTCCTCGCCTGCCGTCCCGTTATTCTACGTTCAAACATGGAAGAAACCTGTTGTCACCTCAAAGCCGCCGACCCGATTCCCACAAATAGCACCCGCAGTATACAGTAAGAATTTCATCTGACCGCGGGGGTGTTAGAGAACCGGAAGAAGCACTACATTTTGATGGCCCCTCGGCCATCAAAATGTAGCGAAGCTTCCGAATCCGATTCCGAAGAGACCCAAGGTTTTGGTCAAGATTTCGGCCCGACATTGCCAAAATACTACAGGGGGGGTATCGTATATAACATATAACTAGGCATATGGAAATTTGTCTCGGTTTCTCGGGCACGTATTCGCATCGCAGACTGGTGAACTTGAAGTTCAATTCGAAGACGGAGCAGATGCTGGTTGAGTTTGGTCGCAATGTGATTTTAAGACAAAAGTCGCGATAGAGGTCATGAAGAAAGAAGGGGCGATGATAGCAATGATGCCGTGTTTTTGCAGCGATGTCTGGCTCAGCCGCCCGGGAGATGTTGGGCCATCAAAGAATTGGTTCGGCGAGTCTTTCCGCTCTTTTAAAGCTGCATTTTAACTGGGTGGGTCAAATTTTCCTAACGTGAACCCGACTCTGTGCATCGTAATGGAGCACCGTGTGGGTGGGGATTAATATGTGGTGAAGGCACACTAGCGAATGTTCAACCCAAGGTTAATAAACACTGGTTGAATATAGTAATGAAATCTCGGTTGAGCGCTCCACAGAATACAGGTTCGTATTATATATCCATCGGAATATGTGGGATGCAACCTCACATCACATAAGGAAGAGCATCGGTGGTATATTGTCATGAAGATTGGATGCCTCGGTTTGCCCGTCATCAGGATCTACTGTTTGTTATTTTGTCAGACTGAACACCATGAATTATTGAGGGTTTGTGAGCTCACTGTGTACAAATGGGCGATCCACCTCAGTTTGATACAGTGGGCAGCCAAGATGGCGTGCAACGTCCTGGCTGTCTGGATCAAAGCCTTTGCCTTGGTGGAATTGGCGCAGTCCCACGTAGACGCTAGCATCCCAATACGACCCCCTCATCTTTGTACTCAGCTGAATGGAAGGGAATCCCAGCTGTGTTGCCTCCGCCGTGGTGAGATGTTCAACACCCGAAGGGTCCCGGGACCAATATGCTGGACAGTCTGGCCACCCAAATGACGATGGCCCGGTTTGCAAGTCCTTTACTGGGCAAAGAAATAGGAAACCGTGAGGGGCATCTTCCGTAGCCGCTGAAATGTGAATTCTGAAATAGATTTGCTCCACAACAACTAGTTAAAGAGGTTACTGCAAAGGTGAGACCAATCACGGGCTTAAAACGTACGATAATTCTCGAAATTGGATGTGATCTGCAGGCGGCGGAAAATGCGATTTGATTGGCTGAGCCAAGACAGCGCAGAACCGTACCAATACATATTTGTCGCAAGAGTCTTGGTCGATACATCCCAGGAGTTTAAACTTGAGTAAACATGATTAGAGTAGATCACCATCCAGGCGAAGCGAATAAAATACCGGGTCCAGCCATCCTCCAGGTCCTCCCCATCTTCTCCGTACCAATCACACCAATGAACCTCGACATCCGGCAAAGACGCAATCTCCATCCAGTCTTGGAGTTGATCGCTCGAAGAACAGCCAATTACCGCACCTAGATTCACCGACACATCGGGGGTTATGGAAATGCTTGGAAGATGCTTGCGACGATGTGACAAATCCCAATAACATATTCGATGATACTGTTCTAATGTCAGAGATTCGATGACCATGGCCTCTTGGCCTGGTGCATTCAAGGAAGTGAATCCTTGTGCGTGAGATACCTCCTCCACAACATAAAAATGAATACTATCACTGGGAATGAGGTCCACGCAGAGCCGGCCAGTTGAGCGACGTATACAAATTGTGCACTGTCTTTCGGACTGGAGTCGTTATTAAGAAGTCAGGTACCTCCCAGATGACTAGCACTCACGAGGTGCTGTTGAAAGGCTGGGCGGAAATAGTCTTTCACCTCCTAAGACAGTGTCAGTGGTAGAGACACTGAGTCTCATTTTACAGACCTTGAACTCCGTATTCTACAGGCAAATCAGCATTCCGCAAGCGGGAAGTCACATATGTCGTACACAGAGTCCGTAGATATACACTGTCAAAATCGGTGAATGGCGATACAGTTCCAGGAAATGCTTGAACGGTATCAACTCTAATTAAGGTTCAATTTGGGTGAGTCACCTCGGAAACTGGTGCTACATACCGTCATTGAACACCGTAGCATACATGGTCGACGAACTTGCGAAACGGCACAGTTGGACTAAATTCGGATGGCTAAAAGGTGAATTTATCGCAGAGGCGTAGAGGGTTTCCTGTACCGAAGCCACGAGTAGCGTTCCATGTCCTCCCGCCATTCCTGCAAAGGTCAATCAGAGAATCCAGCGAGACGAATAATATACAAACGCACCTCGTGAGCACCCTCGCCTTGATATATGGCCACAGTCACGTCCGACTTTCGATCTTCTATTTTGGCGGTATATACACGTCTGACACGCGGGCGTTCATGTCGTCGTCGGTAATCGGCAATACCCGTGTTGTCCAAGCGTATTTCGCGCAGGAGGTCAATGTCGCCCAGTGGGATCCTGCGGAAATCTGGCTAATATGTAGTGTATTCTTGCCGGGTTTGTCGTAGAAAAATACCATGAGGCATAGATGGAGCAATAGTCTGATTGTTGGTAATACTTGTGAAGGTACCGCCAGTCACAGTGAAATGATGCGAGCGAGAGAAAATGGCACCGCCATACCTACATTAGATGCCGTCAGACAGGATCCATTTGGACGACACAAGCACTCACGATGCGATTTCAGGATCCTCAGGCGAGGTGAACTCGGGCTCTTGGTGGTGTTCGCTGTCCATCGATCGTCGACGGTGGTGGAAGGAAGAAGAGAAGGATAGGCGCCCACTCACAGCTTTCATCGCATTAAAGAACCTAAAATAGACATGAGCTGTTGAGCGCTAAGCTTCTAGATTCCGCACGCACTGCTGTGAGCTGTGTAAGTACAGCATCGAGGGACAAAAGAAATCATGAACGAGGCTGCTAAGCAAGAATATGGCTAAGCAAACTTTACTTTCACTTTCACGAACCGCACGTCCCACCGCCAGTTGCCGCGACGAGTGTCAAATACTGCACACCCCCAAGTCGTTGTTCGATGCAAATACACGGAACAGCCAAGGAAAATCAAGTAAGCTCAGTAGATCCTCGCTGGAATACAGAAGCTCATATCACGAGTCTCGACGAAATTTATTTCTTCCGAATTCTCGACGGCGACATGACGAAGAGATTCAAGCTGAGAAGTTAAATCGCGCACCCGAGACTGAGATAAGAGATTCAAGATAAAGCTTTCGATTGTCGTTGTGTTATAATTAATCCGGCGAAGATTTCCGCCATGCCGGACGATGGACGCCGTGAGGGAGCCCGAAAACCCACTGCTGTGTTTAAGCCAACCCTTGAGGGGTTTACCGGGCCATATGAAAAGGCGGTGCCAGTCTGGACGAAATGGATCAGAAGGTGGAAGGACGAGAAAAGGAAAAAGGAACCGTGCGCGTACTGGCTTCAGTGAATGCGTAAGCCCAACGGGGGCGGCGCATTTCGAGCGTAGGGGCCGCATATTAGAGTGAGACCTTGCGTAATTAATTGAAGTGGGCGCACAGGCATCGTTGGCACCGTTAATCGTATCCAAAATCCACTGCATCGCAGGCTCGTCTTCGGGCGGCTCCACGTCGCGGCTGTCCAAATGTTCTCCAGCGGGGGGAGAAGTAACCGTTGTACAGTGAGTTCTCTTCGAGGAATTGGTATGAACGATTTCCCCACGCGCCTGTAATACCGCGCGGCCCCAGAAACAAGAGGAGGTCAATAGTCTCCTCTGAGGATAATATATGAGCTGGCGAAGAGCCCGAGTCAAAGAACAAATTCACAATTGTTGTGCTCCTCGTCACCCACTAGCACGCCCTCTAAGATTCTATGGAAGAACCGTACGACGGCGTAGAGTTGAACGAGGTCGTCCGTCGGATATTCATTAAGGATAGCCGTACGCTGGCGCTGAATGAGGTCATTTCGTCATCATCAAACTGGTCAATTTAGTGGCAGTCCCCGGGGAATATGCTGGTGTACAACCAGATTCGGTACACTGCCCGTCGGAAGCGCCAAGATTCTTCCGGTAGAAGGTTATGTTTTTGTGAGGTCCGGCCTTTCTGTCTGAATAAATCATAGTGTGACAATAAAATATAGGCTGTGGGGTGGATAGCGGGAAGCAACGCACATTAGACTGAAGATATCCTCCAGATTATCCACAACTTAAATTTTCCTCCAATTTTCGTTTCTCCTCCGAGATAATAACACTGGGACCGTGCTCTTCCTGGCAAGTCGTGGCCATCGTGTCAGGGTCGTCCTTATCCGTCTCTCTGAAATTCCCATCGGGGTCATACAGCGGATATCGTACAGCCCTCAAAGCCTGTGGAAGGGCGGGTCCAACCATATTCTATGCAACCGCCCGTGTTATGGACTACAAAAGACGTCAAGCGCAGCGGAAACATCACAAAAACCTGCGTACGTTCGAACTTGAACTTCGGGCGCGTTCGGTGTCGTAGACAGCTTTCGAGACCAATATAAAGTGGAGAGAGGTGAATGTATGGCAGAATGCAAGAATGCGGTCCACGACATCGTCACCAAGTGGGAATGCGTTGAGGGAGGTTGAGGGCGTGCATCACGGTGAAGGCAGCGGCACGGCAATGGCTGTGCAGATCAATCAACGTCTGATTGTCTAAACAGTATGACACTTCTTGTCTTGCCTCAATTCAGCGTCGATTTGGACTCTCTTTCGCGATTCCTCGCGCCTGCGCCGATCGCCGGCGATGAGCTCTCTACGCCGCGCGCGTCCTGGACGCATATGTTCGAGATAGCGTCGGTGCCAGCGGGATTAGCACACTGGCAATCATGGACTTCTTCATTTCATCGTAGCCTCTGAGTCGCCCGAGCACCGTCAACTAATCGCCACCGTCCCAATTTCCAGTTCCTTGTCATCCGACGCTCTTCCACAACGGCACCGTCGAGTTGCGCCGTCAACGCGCAGACCAGCGTCCGTCCACACCGCCCCGCCGCCCAGCTCGCGGTTCGAGGCCTACCCGCTCTTGCACTCCATAGATGGGCGTTGCGGCGCCACCCAGACGTACGCACTTGATCGCTGGTAGAGGTCAGAGAAAGCGGGTCCATAACGGGAGTAGCAGTGGTGGTGCGTTGCCTTGCGTATGCCCTCGTTGACCTTCATCCGCATCCGCTTTCGCCCAGACGTGCTCGAGACCTTCGGAGAAGCGTATCAGCATCGTGCCGATCGGCCACCTCAACCCATGTCCGTGGTCGGAGTCTGCAACCATCCATATTCGCGCTCAGCGCTGATCCGGCGTTGCGTTCCGACTGCGATGTCTGCGTCGACCTTGCGCTGCGCCTCCTCTTCTCTTCGCCGCACTTTTATCGCCCGTGCCTCGATTCCTTTTCACTGTCAATCTTTCGCATCCGATATTCTACTAGTACTCTTGCCAATATTAATCCGAGTTCATAGGATACTGCTGCCGTCACGACTCGCCGACGCCGATTCCTTCCGATGGGCACACCACTGGATGTACTTATTTTCTTGCAATGGGTACCCCGGTGCGCCCATCCATCTCTTTCCCTCGTCTCTTCCCCACGTATTACTGCCTCCCAATCGTCTTTCTCACCGCTCTCGCGGGCGTTCCTTCTCCTATCATGCACTATCCCCTGGCCTTCTTCCATGTCTTCGACATCCGTTCCCAGCCCTGACTGACACCTACCCTTGCAGACCGCGCACGATACACATGCACACGCCTCGTCGATCTCGATACGACACAATTATTCATCCTCGTGCGTCGCAGCTGTTCACCATTCCCTGTGTTCTGTTTCATCCGCCCCTCCCGCGTCCCCGCACTTGATTCCTCTCCTCCCTCCCTCTGCTCCCAATCCCCACTATATCTACTCGCATTGCTACAGCGGTTTCTCTCGGCGTCTGATCTAGTTCTGATCCATCATGTTTATCTGCTTGTCTTTTTTTATTGAAATGGAATGAATCTCTCTCTCCCTTGAACATGTGCGCGTGTTCAATTAGATTCGTCCACTTTGCTGTTTAGAATTGCGAGAGTTAACTTTTTTGGCTTGCACCCGCGCGGAATGGCTCGTTTTGGGCTTGGGCTTGGATTTGGCTGTGATCACAAGCCCGGCATTTTGGCTTGCAAACCAAAATGTTGCCTTGGCAAGCCATTCCGCTGGCTTGGCATCAGCCAAGTGGCTTCATGTAGGGCCCTAGCATTGGATTTTATGTAGCAAATACATTACTATATGACCCCTGCAAGTACCTCGAACATCAATTGTCACATAAATTTAATATTTGAGGAATACTCTTCGTCGCCATGAAATGACGAGGGCAACTCATACCCCACATGCAAGCCAGCAGGCTTGTGAGGCTTAGCTGATAGACCATGCTTCCAAGCATCCACCTGCATCGAAAATATTGGAATAAGTGTCCACCACGCAAAGATATCCACAAAAACAGCGTTCAACCCACCTGACTTTTGAACCACACATGCGTTTAAGCACCTCAAACCGAAACTTGAACAGATTCCTTCACAAAAAGGTTTTGGATACTCCAGCAGAGGTGAAACCAGCTCTGTAGACATCTATTCTAGGTTGCGGTTCTCGTTATTTGACATCGCGTGAGAATACCTCGAAAAATTAACATTTAAAATTTCAAACTCTGCCCCAGCCCAATTGACAGATCCGAGAAGTACCAGTCTGCCCATGGCAACAAGCTCGCCTTGTTAGAATGGCGTAGGCAGACTGGTTACGAGTCTATATCCCCACCCTATCCCCATTTTATGTTCTCTCTTCTCCTCAAAGCCCAATTCCGGTCGGAAAACACAGCATGCATCTCCACGCGAGGAAATTATTCGTGTTCTCTGATGCTGTGAAGCCGTGCATACAGCACTATAACTGCGCGGTTGCTGTGCGTCCACGCAAGGAAGCTGTTCGTACTGTGGTATGGCTATATGGGGGTGATACTGTATTGTAATTTTCGCAGAAGAATACACCACCTTGTTCTCCGTTGAAGGGTATATATAGACCTTCCAAGCCCACTTGACTTTGAGCGGTCTGTAGCCATAATTATTTCCCTTTGCCTATGCTGTGACCACGTCAAGTTTGATGAACCTGTTCTGATCGGATTCATTCAAGAATATTTTCACTCGTTGAATACGGTTCCTCTCAAGGGGCATCCGGCCTTAAAATTTGCCACACAGGGCGGAACAGTGAATTAACGGCCCCTCCTTACGCTGTGTCTCGGCATCTTTCGGCGGATGCCCCTTGGTTCCTTTCGTCGGCTGCAGTTGCGTCATATTTCAAGGTCGCCGAAGCCAAAGACGCCGATCAAAATTTAACACGCAACCTAACGACGGGATATGAATCAGCGATACGGCGATTGGGTATCCCTCAACGAATAAGATTGCAACGCTCGTAACATACTAGTTGAAGAGCAGTGTCATGAGATTCAATCGGGCAACCGTTGTCTTGAAGTTTGAACAGGTTGCGCTAATAAAAAAGAATTACACAACATTAAAATATACTACAGGCCTTGCAGCCAGAGATGTATTACTTGAAACGCTCCAAAAAAAAAAAAGATTATACTACAGGCCGAGCAGCCGACGTCAGATGGACGGTGAACTGGATTGCGCTGCAATCGGAATTTGTCTGGTGGTTACTGGTATCAACGGATTCTATAAGCCGTCAGCATTTGAATGGTTGGAGCAGTGTAGACTGGCGCGCACGATCGCATGTTATGACAGCCTGGTCATCGGCCGAAGTGTGTTTGACAGGGAAGCCAGCACCAGTGATAGTATTCAGTTTAGGTGTTGTCGTTGGTGTGTGCTGCGCAGGTACACCCACTGCAAAATTACCCAAGATGGTCAGAGCATACACGCGCCCTTGTGAATAGAAGAACAGCAGGTAGGCTGGAAGATGCAGGAGACCAGGTGAGATCTGGCCCGAGGCGGAGTCAACCAAAGAAACACACCAGATTTTCCGTTCAACAGTAAGATCGTTGACAGGAGAGTGGTCGAAGCGACGATGACGCCCGACGAAAAAAACAGAGCAATCAGCCGCCGGAGGAGACTACGACGGCAAAAAGATCTGTGATTATTTGAAATGTGCACGTAAATTAATCGTTTACTTATGTGTTGACGCTCGAAATGCAGATGTTGTATCCATTCGGATGAATGTGTAAAGAAGAGTAGCAGCAATCATACTGTCCACGACCGCACATGAAATAGCCCCGATTCTAGAATATTCAGCGAACTAAGTTCACAAACAGAATAATAGCACGTACCTGGCTGCTAGCATGGCCCAGCCGTATGGCGACCCGGTTGCAAGGATCAAAACCGCCGATGCATACGAAAATGTGAGCTAAATCGTGAGCACCACAGGAGCCAGAATTCCAACAAAAGGTATCTCTTACCTGAACCACAGTGCCCAACAAAAGAATGGCACTGATTACCCGCCTTTTCGTTCTGGAAGGGGTCGACATTTTCAAAGAATATATGAATCACTAGAAGGGTACTCACAAGTTGAAGTACAAGGCACACAGGAATAGCTTCGCCAATGATGACGTAGTGTACGTCGAGCATATAATTACCGCAGTGGTCTGCAAGGTGAATTCTGGGAAGCCGTGGGGGGGCCCGCTGGGGTAGAGGGAAACAACCAGATAGATTTTGGCGCAGATTGTGAAAGTGCAAAGTATGTCCGACGCGATCATTGCGCCGATTCCGGCTCGGTGGAGCAGCGGTCGAGATGACTGCTGGAAGTAGCGCACCGCAAGAACCAACTCCAGCATGAAAAGCATACAGTTGATCCAGCTGGCGACTAGGAGGTTATTATAACTAAGGACCGATAAGATGCCAGTGATTTCAAAATCGAGAATACGAACGACTTGACCAACATGTCTCCGAAAGGATTTGAGGGCACCGACGAAGCAAGTGTTGCCTATATTTGTAGTAAAATCTTAGACAGCGTGGAGGTTCGGAACTGTCACGAATATTTCACGGCGAACTCATTTGATTCTCGGCTAACGTGCGACTTCGTCTCCAAGGTTTGAGGGGAACTGTCAAGACACTGCCTGCCTGTATCTCGTCAGTTTCGAAAATATTTCGTATATTAACGAGATTCGGATCACTATGCACATGTTTGTTCCTCCCCTTTGTTACACCCGCCGCTGTAATGCCCAGCCAAGCTCACCAGTTTCTGTTGCAGATCTCGGCGTTTTCCGGCCGACCCACACAGCCCCGAGAGCCAGACATTTTGCATTACAAATGTGTTATTTTCGACATCGCCGATCAGCCTTTCAAAAGCAGGGTCTCCATATGCATTACCTACCGCTTCCGTTGCTCCACTCATCTTCTCCGTCCCACACCACCTTCCATGGCTCTGTCGGTGTCCCCTTTCATCTCGCTCCCCCTTCAAATCCCTCTCACGCATCCACCTGAGAGAAACCGAGCTGTCCGCGTCCATGGCCGACGAAAAGTAGTTGTCAACGCCTTAGGTGTTCCTCTACCCCTCAAACGACCACCAAATATTGAATGTGCATGCTCAGGTATCTGACGTTACGTTCAGCATTCGATTTTCATTTGAAGTCCACTACCTGGACTTGATCCCGTTGATTTGAACAGCTGTTGAGCTATGAACATGAATAGAATCGGGGATCTCGAGAATGCAAAAGTCCATGCACGATGATCTCCCATTTGAATCTCAACGCTACACAGGCATTCGTGCTGGTGGTCTCCCTGCAATTTTCCAACAATTATACTTGCAACAACCTCCCAACGGTGCCGCGCGCCGCGTACGGTGCGTCGTAACTATCGCCCTTCCTTTCACAATCCTGTTTTCGTAAGTAATGAGCCCGACTCTGATTTGCCATTTGTATTCTAACAAGCTTCTTTGTATTTTCGGTCAAGCTGATTTTATTCTCGTGGCTCTAGAGCTTGGAATCTAGAATAACTTCATGTGATTTTCCGCTGAGGTCTGGGTTGTAGAATCCGTATAACCTTGTAAAAAAGATCTCTGTGAGCCTTTAGAAAGCAGTATACTTATCTGGGCATTCAAACATGATATCGATCTCTGTATCCACTTCGACAACCCGTGTGTTAATATTCGGTAAGATCTGAGCATGATTGTTTGACACTTTCTTGAAATAAATTCTGCCCACTCTCTCATTCAAAGCTGCCAGGACAGCTCGTAATAGATGGAATTTTGGATCGAGGAAATCATGTTCAAACCTTAGTCTGTCTTTAACAAGGGCTCGGGACAGAACATGTAGAATTCCCTCCTGCCATCGGAATCGCAGGGGCCCGCGAGTGTGAAGGCGATGACGTCCTTGTGCCAGTCCAGGAAGCCGCCTACGGGGATGATGCAGCCCGTGATGCCAAAGTAGAACCGGACGACGAGGCCTGCCAGCTCGACGCCGAAGAGACGCGTCCGCACGATACGGCTTCCGGAAAAAAAAAACATCCCAATCAACAGTAAATTTCTTTCCCATGTTTTCAGGGGGAAGCTTGTCGTTCCAATACCCTCTGGCGATGACATACTTGTCGTCGGCGGGAATGAGCGAGGCAGCTGGGAAATTCTGAGGATGAGATTAGGATATGTTGGGGACTGGAAATTTTCGAAAGACGAAGCAGAGGGCTTACCGGCGGCAGGTTTGCTCGTACGGCTTTGGCGCATGACATGCGAGGTGGGCCAGATGCCTGTTGGGAATGGTTTTTTGTGCAATTTGAGAGGCCTTGCGTCTATACGAACCATAGAGCTCCTGGCCAAGTGACCGAGCTGTCACTGAATTTGCTGGAATTTGCACCTGAGAATTGTGAAAAGAGAAGTGCGATCAGCTAGCAAGCGCCGATCCCGGCATTTGCCGAGCGCTTCCTCTTTGCTTCCTCTTGCTCGCGGACCATCTGTTTTTTTTGGCTTCAGATTTCGGCTGTAGCTGTTGACACGACTTGCTGGTGTCCAGCTGTCGGCTCGGACACCCATCGAATACGCTCATCCGGTCATTGGGCGCGTTGGGACATCATCTACACCACACTGCAGCCACTGTGAATGCACGACTCCTTGCACCTCCGAAATGTCTCAAGATTGCCCGAATCCATCCGTGTAATTTTCTCGGTTTTTTCTTCAGTATTGCTTGATCTCAAGCGGTTCTTTCAACCCACAGCATTGGCAGCAGCAAGTGGGTCCTTAAAAGACTTCATGCAGCTTTCCATGGCCATTGTACATTCCGACTCAGACCTGCGCACGCAGCCTGCGGCTATCTTCGCCCTTCCGGTCCTCTACCTCCATCTCGATCCCTCCACGATCCCGACCCCAGATGCACTAGATAACGCTGCCCGCCCGACGTGTATCGATGCGGCCTGTACAGCCCTGCAGGCGCTTAGCTACTTCACGGAGCTGCCCGTATTCCCAAATTGTGTCGATGCGTGCTGGGACTTGTGGCTATTGGTAGTGCAATCCGGCATCTAGTAGAAGTTGCTGGAAAGCTTACTGATGCTGACTGATAGATTAGTGATCCCGAGAGATATTTGTGATCCGGCCGAATGGCCGAGGCATGGCCGATGAATATTCTAGATAGTTTAGTTACAGTATAAATACTTCGGGTGAGGAACAGATCCTCATCAGCTTGTAAAACCTGGTCTAACAACCACTTGTGCAATCTTACCTGGAAATAACAACAGTGGCAGCGCGCCTGGCCCTGGATTCTGTTCTTCCACACGTACTGGGAGTACATTCCAGGATATGATCCCAGGGAACAGGCCGCAGCGCGCTTATGCCACTGTTGTCTGGTTACCAGGCTGCGAGCGCATAAGAAAACCCGCTATGTATCATCCGCCCAGCCGGGCCTGCGTTCTATCCTTTCTAGGGCTTGGACCACCTTGCTTCTCTATGAGGTTGTCACGGAAGATCCCAATCTTTTGCCTCGATCCTCTTGCTTGCTCCCTGCCTTAGTGCGTGATATAGAAATCCCCCAAAACTTCGAAGATGTGGTTGACGGAGCAGACGGAAGTTTCGATCGGCTGGCGTCCGCCATTATCAAACAGATATCTCTTATTGTCACCAGCACACAGACAGATACTATTGTCATCGGAGCTCTAGCAAATGTGATCGGACTCTTGACGATTCCTGAGTCTGAATGCCAAGAGGAGTAGATCTCCGTCTTGTTGCGTCGAGACATAATCACCCCTGTCGTAGCAGCACTTCGCGCTCTCACTTCTCGTGCTAGCGAAGACGCGTATTGCAGTGCTGGATAGCTGGGAGGCAGCAGGTGGACTTTCTTCTCTCGCCTGCTGGTGGGTCGACAATGCAATCGCTTGTTTTTATCACACTGATTTCATACAGTGCGGTAACATCGAACCTAAAACCAATTTCAAACGATGTGCTGGCTGTAAAAGCGTTAATTACTGCTCTGTCGAGTGCCAATTGACGGACTGGAAAGACTGGCACCAAGCAGTCTGCGATGAATTACGATGCGCACGACGTCGTGAGTATCGATCCAACGTCATCTCCTAGTCGTCGTTCTAATGCAAAATAACAATCAGAGTATCCGGAAATCGCCTCCACACGCGAACGGGCTTACATGCGTGCGCTCATGGATCACGATTACCAACACCTGGTGTATGATATATCGAGACGTGAAGTTCTATTCATGCGCGACTGCCCGGGCCAAGATCATATCGTGGTATTGGACTACACCAAGCCCGGCGGCGTTCAATTCCAAGTTGATTCCATGGACGCGATTGTTCCACATGCACATCTGGACGTCGAGCTGCCTGTGCAGTGGGATCGGCTGACGCGCAGTGGCGGGCGCATGGAAATGCATTTCATGTATCTTCTGGAGGGCCTTCAGTTCAAACCGCGTGTGTTCCCTTTGCGTGCAGATAGCACTGAATTTTATGAAGGACTCCTCACGATCGCAAAATCCTGCCCGTTTGAGCCGGGCACTGCAGCGGAGAAGCGGCATGACAGAGACAGCATCCGCGCGTTAGTGGCGAAGACACGAGGTCGCTTGACAGAGATTCATTAGCTTGGACGATGATTTCAGAGCAATATCACCACTCTACGACGTAAATGAGGTGTGTTTGAGCCACCAAATCACCAAAATACAACCAAAACCCACAGGTACTCACAAATACCTGCGGGTTTTTCAATACTCACGAGTGCTCATATGATCTGTGTGTTTTGTACTCACGGATCTGAGTACGGCTTTTTTCTTCGTGAGTACTCGTTCCCACGGATCCGAGTTACCCACGGGTGCACTCGTGGTATGCCCTACTTCGTTACAGAAGCACGGCCAAAAATATGGCTCTGGACAGATGTGATGCGGAGATCTCGAGACGAACAAGAATGGCCATTTGGATCGGCTATGACACGGTGTATACCTGGTGATTCAATTTACCCTACAATATGGATTCAGTGGGATCTAGGACGGCTACGAAGTGGGATTTCGAAGAGGTTGTGTTGTGTTCCACTGCGAGGCAATTTGCATATCATATGGTCGCGACCATCACCACTTCGATCTTATTGATGTAAGAGCGGGTTGATATCTTTTGGATCTGAATGCACAAGAAAAGCTCGACCAGAATAAAAAGTCTTGCGGCGCCATATCATCCTCCGTTTCCGCCGCTTCCGCTTCTCATGTACCGAGGCCTTTCCGGTCGTGCCTCTGACAAGGAATCATATCGCTCAGCTGCAAGCACGAGTCCATCCTCTACCCTTGAAGACCATGCAGAGAGGCTAATCAATTCAGCGCCAACGCTGCTTCGCAAGTCGCGGACAGGTATTAAGGATATCTAGCTCCGTCACGATGCTGACTTCTCATGTAGCACCGAACAAATTAGCAATGAACTCCTCGAAGTCTTTGCGCCACCTTTCCTGGATCCTCCACTCGGCGCTGGTCGTCATGCATCTGACTTTAATCGCTATATGGCGAAGCGGCTTGAGAATCGAGTCGTTTTTGGGTTGCAACATCAGAATACGGTTTCCTTCCTCCTTACTGCAATCACCCAGACGCTCGGGACGGTACGGCCATTTGGCCAATGCACTCCTGTAACGGATTTACGAACGCCCAACAGCCTGAGATCTATCTCGCAGTGCTCGTCCTGGTGACACAGAAACTTTCTATGAGGCGGAGCCTCACCACGAACCAGCCGTTGACAGTTACTCATGATAGCACTGCTGCATGGGCCGGTATTGGGTCTGCAGTTCTCTATATCTGGCATCAGAAAGCTGTCCGTGCGTCAGTCGCTGGCGTCCTGTCTGTGTTCTTGTATTTGGGAAGTATCCTCGTGCTGCACATCACCACGCCCGCATTATTCTCTTTGGAGACATTCAATTCGACCAGTTCCTCCATTGTTCGCACGAAAGGTCTCCCGACCATAGACTTATCTGGTTATAATATTACCACAGTGCAGGACATCAACGACCTCCCTGATTACGCGTGGGTGAAGTGCATCCCTCATTGGATTTAAGTCTGAATGTCTTTCTGTGCAGACTGTATTCTTTAACGGACTATGTGACAGAGTCACTCGAATATCTCCCTTTCGTTGATGGAAGCACACACATCGGATTGGAAGGCATGACACTCTATGACGTGCCCGAAACGAATACAGGAATCGGCAACATCACCGTCGTTGCGACGGGGTTCAATATCTCCTGCGGGTTTCTAGAAGATGTCCAAGCCAAGTTGAATGCGGATAATAATTCATGGAGCTTGCAATCCGGAGGCAGTGATGTTGGACAGGTTGACTTCATTGAAAGTATGCTCTGTCCTCGCCTGTCCCCCTACACTACTGATAATGGCACAGTACCCGGTGCAATTTCGATGGCTAGCAGTAGGGGAATTTTCTTTAGTATTACTCCAATCGTTGATTCCAGCAACAACACTGGTGGTTTTGTTCAACTTTCTCCACCAATGATCCCCAACATCTCCTCCATCCAACTCTTCCAATGCTCGCTGTCGCTGGTCGAGCAAACTGCCATTGTGGATGCTCAGTCGAAGAACGTAGTCACTTTGCACCCCGAGCTCACAAAAACCCATTCAACGTGGTTGCCAGCCAGTCTAGAAGAGCCCGTTGAAACAACTGGAAATACTCTCATCGACGAAGTCAGTCTCTGCCACCGTTGTCACGGTTGACTGACCCCCTTTCAGTGGGGATATTGGTATTTCCTCGCACCCGCGTCTTTTGTCCCACGTACGCTGTCAGGCCCCACTTTTTTGTCGAATGCAGAGCTGTAAGCATGCCATATTGATCCCATTTCATCGCTTAATTCCCTGGCCAGATATCTGATGCTCAACTTGCAACCAGCGAATGAGAGTCACGTTATGACTCTTCATGACCTTGACAATGTGCTTTCGGTGCTTGCTGCCACCATAGTCTGGACCTGTGAGCACCACGATCCGCTGCTGTTTGGTAGTTCATAAGGCTGATATTCTCAAAGTAGGCTACGTCCCGCCAACACATCAGTTAAACATCACGGAGCTGCTTCTTGGAAACTGGTTTAACGATCCGCATGCTAAAGTTGAAAGTCCCATCAGTCTGCCCCCGGGCAAAGAGGCCACAACCACCGAACAGTTCACAGCTACCCGATTAGATGTAAGTTGATCTCAGGAAACAGAATACAGTTCCTGCTAACGCAACGAAAGTTGAGCGCACTTGCGGTATACAGCATTAATCGATTGTTCGCGTGGCAATGAAACTGACATACCCACATCTCAGCTTTCCATTGGCCTTATTGCTTCCATCGCGCTCATGCTATTGTCCCTGCAGCATTTACTGCATCCTGGGGACAAAAAATCTGAGCAGGATGTGCCAATCGATGGAACAGGCCTTCTGCATGCCATTTGGCTGTATCGAAACCACCCAGAACTCGAGGTGCTCTTGGAGCAGGTCGAGCGTCCGACCGACAATAATTTGCGCGACGCCGGGATCGTACGCACACGGCTCGTAGGACCGACGCTGAGCAAGACGGAGAGCCAAGAAACATTGACCAATATCACCGATGGCTCTGTGTAATGTCCCCCGCAAGGTCGAAAGCGGGATTTGTCATCGGGTCTGGCTTGCTGGCGTCCATAAACAGTATGCTGATCTTTCCACGAACCATCTCTGTCTGCTTACTTGTATTCACTATGTTCAAGGCTCCATCATGAAAATCCCCCATTGCTATTTCCCTGAAAGTTTGAGCACTTGTTCAACATCTTCAACATTTTGGAGAAATCTTTAATAAATGCCAGATTGGTAGAATTATTCAGTGCCTAAAAAATAGCGCAATTTTCTGGCATTTTATAAACAATTGCCAGACATTTGCACCCAATTGTCAGACGTTTGCGACCAATTAACTCAGAGTGAATGCAGGTTCTTGTACCTCGTATATTAAGCAGATGCCTCGTATCACGATGGCTCTGTTTGTTTTCACACGCCACTGGGCGTTCGCTAATTCCCTAAGAAATCAAATCCTTTTATTGAGAGCATTTGGGATATGGAAATACCACGCAAATGAGATAATCGGTGGTATGATCGGTGGGATTTCTCAGGCATACCAGCATGTTTCGGCTTGCCCGTGGCGATGCATCCGTCCTAAGTAGTAAGTGTGCACTATTGTTCTGGTCCTACCTTCATTTCATGATGATACACTCCAGAATAACATTTACACAAGTCACCACTCCTTCATCTAAATATCTTTGACCAAAATCTGGACCATTTCCGATGCAAGTTGGGCAAGCATTCCTCGAGAGGAGAAAAATTGCGTCGAAAATTCTAACCATTCAGCCAGAGGACGATTTCCACCGCTCGTCGTTGGATCAGCGCTCTTGGGGGAATCCATGCCCGTACTTACTCTGATGCGACTTCAAGTTGCAGTGAAAGACGCAGTGATCGGTAGGCAGCAGTGAGGAACAGAGGTAATGTTAATGTTCATTGGCGAGGAGTGGTGTAGGCACAAGTTATAAGTACATACACATGGAGCTCACAACAAACATGGAGCGCATAAGTTATGGGTCTGCTGTGCAAAGGTGACAGAGAGGGAAAGGGGTGAGCACGCGGCGAAGTATGGAGGACAAAAAAACTAGCGACCGAAACCTTAACGAAGGACCGACCATTCCGCCGCTGTTCGCCTTGCGGTTCAGATTTGGACTGCTATCGCAGGTTTTCGGGATTCGTTGGCGCAGCGACACGTACCAATATCAGTCTAAGCCTTAGTCAAAGCCAACGAACTCCCGACCAGAAAAGCCTGTTAAGATTTGTCCGTCTTGGATAAATCCTGTTCACGTTGGCTTAAGCCAACTGTGTTGCAACGTACCAAAGTTTAAGCCACGCTTAAGCGGCTTAAGCAGAGCACGTAATGGTGTATATAGGGTGTATTACAGTCCATGTAGGTGTAGGGTAATAAATGGCTCAAACCGCTTCACCGGTTTAAGCGGCTCAGTCGCTAAACCAGTTGAAGCCACTCAACTGGCTTATTAACTCACCCAGAACCATAATCCATTCTTGCGTGCATGAGACGACACCAGGAAGTATGGTGGTGGCCATATTTTTGCAATGAGAATGAGGGCACAACAAAGTGGGGGAGGAAGAGTGGCAGTAGATACTCAATGTCGTACGGCCACGTTAAGTTACTTGGGCGCTTTGTGCAGGTGGCATTGGTGGCACTCAGAGTCAAAGTGGCAATCATGAGAATACGAAATGACCTATTGAGCTCAATGAAACTGGGCTTGGAAGAGACTCCCAGTGGGCCATCTGGATGGTGTATTGCTGGCAGAAGAGGCTGCGACGATGGTGGTGGATGAAAAGAGAAGGACATGGTACAGCCACCCTGATCGCCGTGGACATGTCACGTATCTTTCACTTTGTTCTTCTCTTTCACGGAACTGTCGCTTGCTCCTCACTCCAACAATCGTATCCTCTCCTCCGATTCTCTCGTCCGAGACCTGGACTTCCCCCCTTTCGACACAATCTGCGAGACTCAGGCTCGGCCTAGTTGTACCAGCCACGAAGCTGGTGCGTCATGCCACCAACCTCAGACTTTATTTTTTGAGGCCCACACCATCTCGCCCGTGAACCTCCTCGAAATTGTGCCCAGGTTTGTCTTCCTTTCACCTCCCAGTCACTGTAGTCAGCTTCCGTGTGTCCCATGCACACAAGAATGGGTTCAAATCTGAGGCAGCACCTGTGTCTCTAACAAAATTTTACTGGCAGAGCCTCCTCTCTCTCCTTGTGAGTGGCAATATTTGTGTCCTGTATCCAATCTCTCTCTCCATTCCATCGTATCTTACCTCAAAGCCGCAGTGGCCTCGCCAACTCCTCAAACAGCTTGTTGGCATGACATCCGCAACAACCCATCCTCGGTGGCGTCGCGAGCAGTGAACATATCATTTCTGTGACTTCGTTGAGCTTATTTAAATGGCTTAAACAGAGTAACGAGTCTGGCTTAACTGGTGAACGTATGGGACACATGTTTCGGGAGAGTTAAGCCACGTAAGCAGCTTAGATTTGGTTAAAGAGCTCAAATTGGTTCAGCGGCTTAAGCAGTTTAAGCTATTTATTATTCTACACCTACATGTATATATACACTATCACATGCCCTGCTTAAGCTGCTTAAGCGTGGCTTAAACTTCGGTACGTTACAACACATTTGGCTTAAGCCAACGTGAGCAGGTGACAGGTCTTGGAACAAAAGCCAAAAAAAAAGAAAGCCAAAAAGGAGAACCAGGGAAAGACATTGGCATTTGGGCACAGTCCAGTTTTCGTATAGATTTCATGCTCCCCACTAACGATTCCTCTTACCGGATAGCGATGCGTCCATCTGTGGGGGCCCACAATTTTGTACTGACGTTCTCAGGGACTCGGACGAACATAACATCCCAGCATGGAGAACTTGAATATCCTGCTGGGAACCTCATGGGCGCGGATAGGAGGTCTCCGTCGAGAGCGTAAGGCTCAGATGAAGCGGTTATCGGGCACAAGTACAGTCGCAGATGTTACGCTGCGGCGGACATAAAGGGCATTTAAATATCATGCGTGGTTCGGTAGAGAATTCATCATTGTGCGCGAGAGAGATAGTGACGTTTTATTGGACGAAGCCGTCATTCCTTTATAGCATCCTATTGGGCCAGCTAGTCTCGTTCCCAGACGTTATAGGGCAGTCGCTCGCTGCGCTCGCGGGCAGAAATCCTACCGGGGATAATATGTACAGATGTTGTCGAGGCAGAATTTGATGAAAATTTGATGGGGGAGCACTGCCCTATAACGTGATCTTGCGGCTGATTTCTCATCATTTTGTGCCTCGGACTTTCGGTCCGCTGATCCTACCGCACCGCCCGAACATCTGGAGCCGAGATTATGGGCCAGCCGGACTCACAGGAGGAGCGAATGAACTTGTGTTGGTGAGCCCAAAAGCCGGATGTTTTATACATTCCACTTGAGCTAAATATCAAGATCCAGGATCCATCTTAATAATAAAAAAACCAGACCCGAGAAGTCCTCTCTTGTGTAGCTCGAGAATTGCCTAGATGACGGTCGAAGGGAAGAAGAGGGTGGCTGTGCCTCGGCGATCAAAATGCTCTTGCTCCCGATTACTACCGTCTCAAAGGTCCTGTTTCGCGGCGTGAACGGGACGGGCTCTCGTCGGACGCGCAATGGAGCGTACACTTCGCTATCGATCTCCTCTGTCCAGACTCTCGGTCCGCGTCGAAGACGAGCCTCGATGTGGACTGGACCAATGCAGAGTAGAGTAGAGTAGAGGTATGGATGTCTTTCTTTACCTTGAGAAGGGCTTTAATGCTGTTTTAATGCTGTTGCGCAGTCTACATACTGGCAGCGAACTGAGTCTGGAGACTCCCTAGACGCACTCCGAGTCCAGCTTTCGACGCCCCGACCAAGGCACTTGAATCTCTAGTCAACTAGTCGCCAGCATCGGCGTCGTCGAGTGCGCCATGTGCAGACAGAAGAGGTCCGTCAATGTGATACTCTCCTTCTTCTCTGGGCTGGGCTAACGTTCGTCTTCCCTCCAGCGCTACCTCCACCCACACGTCTACCTTGCGGGTAGAATCCCTCTTGTCCACCAGCTGCCTCTGTACCTGCGCGCACTATACGTACCTCCCCGTCCCGGACTCGCCCGCCCTCCCCACTGGCGATGATCATGAGCGCGAGCCCGAGCTACACCGACAAATCCATTCGAGGGCCACGTCACAGCATCAGCCCCGCCAGCGACGTTCACTTCGTCCACCCACACCTCGCCGCACCTCGCCGCCAGCAGTGCCTCTTCGGGCCAGCGCTAGATGTGACCACCTGCACCACCGCAAGCAGCGCCTCCCGCGCCCCTGCTACATAAGCCGACCACGTCTCGCTCCTCCGTGCGAGAGGCGTTAGGATTAGGTTAGAGCGTCGTTCTTCGAGAGGAGTCATCCATACACGACTCAGACGCGACGTTGCCACCTGCATCGTACTCTCCCTCCGGCGCCCGCTCTCGTCTGCGCCCCCGTCCGGTCATCGCCACGCGCATCGTCGTCGTCACAGTCTCACATGGACTCAGATCTCAGACACCCCGTCGCCTTTCTCGCCATCGCGGTGCCGCGCCCAGTACTTCCCTGTCGCGCGATGCTCGAGCGATTCCCCTTCCTCTCCTTCGTCTTTCGGCTCGACAGCGCAGACGGCCTGCGATCCATCTTCATCGCTTCAGCCTCACTCGCCGTCTATTTTTACACTCCCCACTACCTAGTCCTCGTCTGCGCCCGTCCTGCCCTGGAGACGACGTGCCTCCGCCTTTGCCTTCGCCGGGACGCGATACATAGCGAGGGTTCCCAAGCTTGAAGCCCCCCGCTCTCACCCACCCGTACCGTTTTCGTCTCTGCCCGCCACCGTCTTCGCCATCGCCATCGCCATCGTCTTTCCTGGTGCTGCACTGTGGGTGCGACGATTCGCCCGTCATCTCCTTTCAGCGCGCGCTCGTACCCTCCCTTCGTGTCATCCGCTCGCTGCTAGCCGGTACCACACCCCCGACCCGTTTTCGTCTCCGCCCGCCATCTTCGGTGGCTATCTGCAACGGAACGGCTCGTCGCTGCGGGCGCGACCATATGGATTCCGATTCGCTGTCCGCGCGCTCGTACCCTCGCACCGCGTGATTGAGAAGTCTGCGGCCTCGCTGCCCGCGTACTGCATAGAGGTAGTGTGGATGTGGAGACGAAGCGTGCGGCTAGTCGTTGCAGGTGTGAAGATGGATCGTCTTCCCCTCTCGGCACACGAAGCGGGGCGCGTCATGGAGGAGTCCGCGTTTTCGCTGCCCACGTACGGATCGGGGGGATGTAGTAGAGAGGTACGCACGGCTCGTCGGACTATGGATTCCGATTCGCTCGCGCACTCGCACCCTCGCACCACGTCGCGTCATTGAGGAGTCTGCGTTCTTGCTCCCCGCGTACTATGGAGATATAGACTGCGCGCGGCTCGATGGATCGTCTTCCCTCTCCGCGCGCCTCGCTTCGCGTCATTGAGGAGTCCGCATCCCTGGCTGCACGCGTATCGCCCGTCCCGTTTTCGTCTTCGCCGGTGGAGATGGTGCGCGCGGCTCGACGCGCTGCGGGTGCGACAATTCCCTGTCTTCCCCTCTCCGTGGGCCTTGCTTCGCGTAACCCTAGTCATTGAGGACTCTGCATCCACCCTCGCTGCCCGCCTACCCATCATCGCCAGTGCCCCCGCTGTGGGTGTCACAATGGATCCCGATTTGCTCGCGCGCGCTCATCCCCTCACGTCATTGAGGGGTCTGAGTCCACTCACCTCGCTCCCCGCGTACCGATCATGGGGTTGTGGAGGCGGTGTTGCTACTGGCAGTGCGAGAGGGCGGCCCGTCTGCTGCGTGCGCGATGATGGACCCAGATTCACTCCTCTCTCCGCGAGCGAATCGAGGCGCGTCATTGGGGAGTCCGCGTCCTCGCTGTCCGCGTACTGATCGTCGCTGCGAGAGGAGACGGCGTGCGACCATGAATCCAAATCGCTCTCCGCGCGCCTCGCTTCGCGTGATGTGGAGGTGCACGCTGCGACAGAAGCCGGCGCGGGTGCAACGATTCGCCCGTCTTCCCCTAGGAGTCCTCGTTCTCGCTCGGTCCCGCTGCGCGCGCACCGATCGTGGAGCAGTGTGGATATGGAGATGTGGATGCATTGTTGTCGATGTGGAAGTGTGAGGCCGTGCGCGCTGCGTGCGTTCAACGCCCGCATACCGTGACGGCAGACGAAACAGGGGAAGGGGGATGATACGAGGATGAGACATGCGGTGGCGGCTCACCGAATGAATACGGCATCCGAGTCGCCATCGAGGGAGATCGATCGATCGTAGTGCGGATGGACGAATTCTGGGCAGGAAGACTAGGGGTGCAGGATTGGGACAGAGATGACGGCCAACTGGAGCGCGCAGCGTAGGCAGCGCTGCGGCCTTGACGACTCGGACCTCCAACTGCTCTATATCTGATACTAATACTGACAGTTACTCATACATCCTTCATTCGTCCATTCTTTACACTAGTCTCTTTCATCCATCCTACACTAGTAGTACTGGGTGGCTTATTCCGTCGCATCAATGCCAAGCTCATTGCGTGGGTTTCTCTCCGCCGTGCGACTGCATATGTAGGTGCCTGCCCTCCATCTTCCCTCGATGCCACGATACAGTCTCTTCGCCCTCTCGCTCGCTCTCTTCTCTTTCGTTAGTCTGTACTACCTCGCCCAATGGTACGCCACCTCCGATCCCTTCCAGCCAAACCATTCGACGCCTCCCCACCTCAGGTTTTCACTGGGTGTCACAGTGAGTGATCCGGCCTGCGCCATCAAGTGGGCGGTGGCAAGTAATAAGTACTGGGCATTTTTCTTTATCCCTGGACTTCGTCCACCGATAAAAGCTGAGGGATTTTCGCCCGCTCATATCAAAGCACGTCGGAAATTTGTTAGTTCCCGTTCCTTGACAGACATGATCTTCCCAAAGGATTCATTAGATTGCAGGTTTTCAGAGCTTAGCGATCCCGGTCATGACCCATTTTTTTTGTCGAAACTGCATAGATTAAATCACCGCATACACCTGGTTGAACTGAATTTTTTTTGAATAATCATCTGTCACCGTTGATTATTAGGGAGGAACAGCCCTTTCCGTTGGAGTTCGTTCTGCCACGTCCTCCACCTATAGTCGGGATCATTTTCTACCCAATGCCATCCCTTATCGCATGCAGCCATGAGACGATTCTCCCAAATTTCGATCACATCTTGGGGAGGATTTGGAAAGGCCTAAACAGAGGTACCGATGAGTCTGGAGTGGTTTGAACCTTGGATACGAACCTTGAGCCATTGTAAAATGTTATGATAGTGTGCCGGCCTGCCAATGGATTCCACACGGTGCTTGAAAGGGACGAAATCGCGAATATCTTGAAGAAGTTCCAGTGAACATGGGGAAGCCCTCACATACAAACCCCAGCCGTGGTATGGCCTAATATGATGTCAGGCTTCTAACCGTGATTTGTGTAAATACCTCGCACCAGAGTCTGGATGGTTGCTGCCTGGTCCTGATGTCATTCAAAAATCGAAGGCTTCCACGGGCTAGCTCCAATGATATAGCTCTAGTAGAGGCATCTGATAAGAGGTGTCGTTCCATGCATTTGAAAAGCGCCACTATTTTTCGTTCATCGTCACCGGTGAAGAGCCGCAGGGTGCATATGGCGGCCCTCAGTTCATCCCACGAAATGTCCAGGATAATGTGAAAATCCACGAAATTCCAATTGAATTCCAGGATATGTGCCTGAACGATACGGCAAAGAAGTGGACATTGGTACAACTGCTCCCATTCTGCGACAGACAGGACTGGGAAGCTATCCTCGGGATCGCTAAGAGAGCAGTCCGAGCCAGTGTCATCCTCGGGAAAGCCAAGGGAGATATCGGAAAGGGATGCCATGACAAACTGCATGAATTTATAGTCTTCGAACATATTGACCAAATCTGCAGGTGGATTGCCGATTTTCTAAATGCCCGTGAGCATCGACCGTCAGGAAGCCACAAAACTCACCTTCAACAATTCGAGTGTATCTTCCACCATCTTTTTTGTGGAATAATTTCCTTGTGCCAAAAAGAAGATGGGGTTCATCCGTCTAATCAGAGGCACAAATTCGGCTAAAGGTGGTAAAATATTGAGCCTGAGCATGAGCCTGTCCAATTCACTGTTGATTGAAACGTTGCGTCAACAATAAGTTCGTGAAACCATTTGAATGTAAACTTACAAGCCAACGGGGCCAGCCCGGTTGATCGAAGGACAGTCACACTGATAAGTAAGTGCTTTAAGAACTGAATGGGCGAGATCCACAAAGAGTTGTTCTGCGCCGATATAGAACTTGCCTGCACGTTTGGCATCCTGGAGGAAGTCTTGAAACGAAGCGTGATACCCAGTGATATACGAGCGTTCATCCGAGACGTCCAGAACAGAATGCAGGTTCCGCAAGGTCAGTTGAACGTCGCCTGCTTCTAGCTCAAGAAGCTGTTCAACCTGAATTGAACTGAGTTGGAACTTGAAGAAAGTGATCGCCTTTAGGATTCAAAGAAGTGGCAAACGGGCGGGAACCCTCGAGAGAATTTGTGTATATAATTGGTCAATGCCACTGAACGGTGACTCCAATGATAAGGTCTCCTGGAGGCGCTCAAGTCGCTCCGTCGGGCGAAAATTGTTATCGTCAACAAATTTGATCACAGTGCTTGCATAGATGAAGTAGCCTGACGACTTCTTGACAAATTGGTTGAAGATTTCCTCTGAAGGCCACGGCATCGCAACAGTAGCCATGGTCTCGTGGTCTCGGTGAATCCGCGCAAATTCATGGCGTAGATATTTCTTGATATCCTCGAATGACTGCTCCACATTGAATGGGTGATAGAGTCCCGCGTAAAGCGAGTCTTCAAAAATTTTGCGAATATCTGGCTCTGGCCGGCTGGCAATGAGAAATTTGAGAGGAAGATGTTCGCGCACAGACTGCGCAATCAAGCATAAAATTTCCTGCTGTACCGGGCGGCCTTCGCATTCGTCTAGGCCATCGATAAGGATGACTGGAAGTTGAATGTTGCTTTCTGAGAGGCATGGGGCCACAATGAGCGACTGCATTTGTACGCTCATCAACCTCCCAACCGAAGATGGATCGTCCTCTACGATCTGCGAAATGCGGGATTTCAACTGTGGAACACATAGAGAGAGCTGATATGCAATCGTGGTGAATAGCTTTTGTGCATTTCCACGAGTCGCATGGCCCCGCTTGAAGAAGAAACTTCCTCCCAATCGCCCAGCGTTTGCGAGTTGCTCAGCGAAGGTGCGCATGATGGCAGATTTACCAGCTCCTGCTGGTCCATGCAGCCAGAGAACAGGACGACCCTTTGTCGTCTTCTTTGTCAATGACCGCCTCCATTCCTTCTCCGACCATTCTGACTTTATTGCCCACTTCCATAATTTGTCAAGCATCTTGCTGCGCGTCTCGGGGTGGCATCTTGGCTGTGGGTAGCTGTCTGCTGAGTCATGCATAGCTTCCAGAGCTACGGCGCGATGTAGGATATGAATGCCTGGAATTGTTATCAGTCCAGTGGCAGCTATTAATTCTGAATACGGAACGTACCTGTTTCCCCGCTGCGATACACATTATTCACATTTCCTCCGATGAATGTGCCCCCGTTGATCGTCGTTGTCGGCTCAATTGCAGTTGAATGTTGCCATGTGCGAGAATTCAGGGCACCACTGCGATGATATTGAATTGCCAGATTGTCATGAGGGGGATAATGGGCTGGGGTATCATTTGGTGGGAATGAATTCGACAGGGGTGGGATCTGCGATCCAAAGCCATGAGAAGGGGAAGCGGAACCATGATATTGGTTTCTAGATGGAGATACATGTGGATAATCTAGCGCGGGGCCCGGGACACTCGCAAGAGAGAAACCCCCAGGGGCCGAAGGTGAGACACCGTGGTTGTCTTCTGGCTCCAAGTTGCGCTGGGAGTTGATTTGAGATCGAAAGGATGGCAGCACATCTGCAGCGCGGCCTACTGAGTCTGCTGAAAATGAATAAAATCGATGCTAACCATATGACCTAGACCTATTTCTTGTGTGACGAGTGTCTCTCACAACTCCAGGCAGGACACGGCCACCATTAACATCGTCTGGGACCCAACCAATGCTCTGTCGTAACGTCTCTGGGCTCCCTAGAGCATGCTGAGCCGCTTGCGCTCGGTGCTCCTGGATCGCAAATTGCTGGTGGTTGTTCTGTATGTGAATGTCGCCTGCGGCATCGTAGAATGCCCCACCAGTGATAACTACGTTGGAGGTGTTGTCAAAGATGGGCATGGAGGTCAGGATGCAGGAACCAAAGCTGTGGACAGAAGAGCATGCGCGTTAGCCGCACTCAAGCCACGTTGCTTACAGCAAGCCTACAATAATATGATGTGGCGTGTCGAAGTTGCGTAATATTCACTGACAGCAATACAGTTCAATTCGACACGCATCACGGAGGCACCTGTTGGCCGTGGTACTGCGTAACGGGTCACGGAGTACGGTAGGCGGGATGGTCGAGGTTGTAATTTTTATTTTATTTTTTATTTTAATTTAGAATCAAATTTGACAGTTTGACATTTCGATCCGGGGATCCGGTGATCCAGAAATGAACTTCGCACTTCCAACGAACTTGTATGCTCCATTTACCACAGTCTCTTAGTCAATAGCAATGACTCTCTGTTATGCCAGAGTGTGGTATCAGAGTAGATAATTGAATTTTCTTGGTGTTAATTGGATGTCACAATATGTCACGTATGTGACTGTTCGCGTCCTGCCAGTATCAAGATCTCCTCTTCCAGAATTAAGTAATAGTACAGCAGGACGGGAGGATCTGCAATGAGGGTGCCAAGTAGAATGATTGTTTTGTGCGTATATAAATTCAATCAAAAATAGGGAAGCATTTTGCAAAATATGGTCCACCCCTCCGTCAAAACTACTGTACTATTTCGACCGTTTGTTCACGCCATGTCACCTGTCACCGTAAAAGTTCACTGGATAAGGTCTTCAAAATCCGGCGGATCATGTCACCGACCGGCAAAAGTTCACGGTCACGCGAATCATCCCACGGATGCCGGTCACACTCCCCGATGACCATATTAGGCCCGGTGGGGCTCAAAAAGTCTATAACAGTATTTAGTGCAATGCTCATCGGGTGCAGTCCATTTTCAGCCTGCTTTATGACCATTTTGTGACCACTGGGATTTTTTGTGGACTCTGCTTTCGCGTACCCTTCAAACTGTCTGATTAGGAGAAAGTGAAAGATCCCTCTTATCCCTCTACTGATGGATTTCCAAGAAATTTACTGAGAATGCGACTGGATTGCCCAAGGCCGGACATGGGCAACAGCTCCACAAGGACTCAAAAGAATTGCAAAGGACCCCAGGTGCACAAACTTGAATGTCATGATTCACCCTTTTCACTCCTTCTCAACAACCCGGTTTCCCATCACTCACGTACTATCCGGATTATTCCAGAGTGCCTCACCGGGTTATTGTGTTGGTCTCATATCCTTATTAACCTGCCCTACCATTAACCCGGCCGTCTCTTACCCCTTGCCTACCCCTTGTCTCACTCTTTTCTCCTACGCCCCTCGCCCCTTGGCTCGCACTCCTTATTCGATCGACTCCCTGATTGTCAGGATCACTCCTTATCCCTTACCCCTTGGCGTCCGCAGTCACCCCTAGACCCCTAGTCCCCTAAACACCCCTTTTATTTCATAGTATATAACCCTAAGTAATTACTTACATTCCTTACACTATTCTAGTCTACTCTCCAGTGCTTAATTGACTGTGATCACTTATTCCTTGTATTGCCCAGTTGCCTACCTCGCAGTAAAACCCTGCAGCGAGGCCCTGTGCTGACATTGACTCGAGCTCTTTCCATCGCAGTATCTCCCCATTGCAAAAATGCTGGAATTCCAGCTACTACAAAAAAACTGTTGCCTGTCGTTACCAGGGCCAGAAGCATTAGCAGTTTGTTTTGCCATTTTTTTTCTTTTGTCAAAATTAGCATAGCTCAAAAATCCTTTTCCCGTCTTCTAACACGCTCAAAAAATAAGGTCTTCACAACCCAAGAGTCACCATCACAGGTGCCAAATTTGTTCACTTCACGACCCTCTGTCACCCGTCACCTGAACAAACGGTGAACGGGTCGCTCGGTGTCTACTACTGAAATACTCGTGCTCTAGAATCCGACGAGCAGAATGCATCTCAGTGCTTAATCCCCGAAGGAATATAACCACTGAACCACAACTGCTAACCAAACTCTACAACCTTTCTTCCTGGTTCAAAGTATAGACTTGTACCGACGAGTAACGGGTCTTTTGGACGCTTTAAAAAGGTCCAGGGAACACAGATACTCAAGGCTGGGTTGCTACTACTCTTAAGATCCCCGAAAACAAGGAGATCCTCAGAGAGCGTGCTAGGATTTAGTGGAATTGAGACTCTTTGGGTTAAACCAAGAAGTGCTCTCTTCGCGCTAAAGGTTGGATTTGAAGCTTCCACAGCTTCATACCCTTGAACAACACTGGTCCAAGGCATACTCTGGAGTTAAGTACCCAAGGACTGCATAGGTCCAAGGCGCACAAAACACTACTGGGCAATATCCCAGAAACTCTGACAAGACCATAATTCCGACAATCCCTTAATCCGACATTCCCATAAATCCAACAATCCCAATTCAGACAGTGGTTAAACCACAGGCAGATTTTATAACTTGCTACATTGCACCAAGGTGAACATTGAGTGACAAGCCTGGATCTATGCCTTTAAAACAGATGAGTCCCCAACTCAATGTCGCTCTAGCTAAGGCATTGGTTCCCGTAGGAACCAAGGCCTTAAAACGAGCTAAACACTAAGTTGCGACCTGTCCTAGCTAGGGCAAAGATCCAGTACTGTACATACAAAACATCGCCCCTTATATACTGTACTATTACACTACATGTGATTACACTTGAGTTACTAATCCGATCTACACATGACCAGTAATTCTATAGGATCTTCGCTATTTAACTCCTTGTTTCAGATGTGTTGCCTTGACTCATTAATCCCAACCAAGTCCGGGTGCGATTAAATTATCAAGTCAACTAGTATTGTCCCCCAACCAGGACCTTCAGATTTAGGAAGCGTTGGGTTCCAGCTCTTCATAGAGACCCTAAACTCCACAATCCGCCAAGTGGTTGTTGAGATATGCTCTCGCCAATCCTACCCAGAGTTGGAACCCAAATTAGGATAGCAACAATGATCGGTTTGGTGATCGCCAGCTCCAGACTTCAGCTCTAGGCCATGTAGATCATCATGTGATCGCGCACGCTGCCAGAATTAGACAAATCAACCACAACAAGGTGAGTTAATCCACAATTCTGCCTATGCCCATTGGACACTTAATTCCCAGAGTGGATATTAAAGCTCCCTTATATTCGTAGGCCCCACAGTCATGTTAATCCAGTAAATTAAACATGATATCCGTTGTTGTGAACCCTTAAACCAGTATGTGTGGTTTCTGGCAAGTGGATCTCGGATAGACTCGCAATGGTCCGTGGTGGGTAATGCCTTGATTAACCATTCGGGACTCATGTTAATCCTGAGATGTGCGTTCCATGTAAACCATGTTATGAAATCACAAAATTAGTGACATTTCAATGGTGTTCCATTTCACGGCTTATCAACGGTCGAAATAGTACAGAATAGTACAGTAACAGAACACGGGTGAGAATAAATTACCATATAAATTGACTGGACTTACTCATGCACTGCATTTTGACGGCTTCTGGAGCCATGTGGCGAGCCTTAGCCGAGATCGGTCGAGACATCTCGGCCTGTCTCGGCAACGTCTGCCTGGCCTGCCGAGACGTCTCGACCAATCTCGGCTAAGGCTCGCCAAATCTGGACACACGTGGCTCCAGAAGCCGTCAAAATGCAGTGATGGTGCTGGACACTCGGGTGAAAGTAATTCTGAAATTTCCCGAAGTGTATGATTTGCCTGATGCGAAGACCAACTTAGTTTGTGAAGAGGTTCCACGATGATTCAATTGGAATGTTATCGGTGCTCTTGAGTGCAACAAAAGCTGCTGCGTCCTCAAATGAGATATCAGGCATACAATGCTGACTGTAAAACTATGCTTCAGGTAAACTAGCAATCAGAACTGTTCACTCACCGCAAAGCAACATGTGCTGCATACAGTTCTCCTGTTTCTGACCCACCGTCAGTTGAGCGGAGATTTGAGCAGTATGGACTAATAGGGTAATCCCGTCTCATAACGCGTCACAGTCACGTGTGTTTATATACCGTGACTGGGCGCGCTGGCGTTCCTCACTCGCGTTCTTTCACAACGTCATAGTGAGGGTACATTCATTCACACTATAGTGCATTATCTGCATACTTACTGTACACATAGCTTGTTTTACTCACTAGTAGTGTACAGATTCCAACTGGTTATGGGCCTTTGAGCTCGCCGTTGACGACGACGAGCACTTGGACACCCTGTACACCTCGACCTGTTCAGTGAGCTGGTTTCTTTCCTTTTTCCCTTTCGAGACGACACGCGCAGCGCGCACGAACGATTCAACGACCTGTGACGCACCATGTTTCCCTCCCACTCGTCAAACAACCCGTTCGTGGACCCGCCCCAGAACCCCTGGCTCGCCCAGCAGCAGCAGGGGGTGAGCAGGTCGCCCAGCGCGAGCCCGGATGACTTGACACGACCACCTCTACCGGCGATGCCGATGTACAGTCCTCTACAACCCCAGTACCATCCCGTGCAGCCGCCATATGCCCCTCCTTGCCCTACGTACCCGACCCTACTGCCCCAGGTGCAGCACCAACAGGCCTTCACGCTGCAGGCGTACTCCTCGTACCCTCCCGTACCACCTCGAGCCACGTACCCGCCTCAACAGTCATACGCGCAGGAGTATTCCCAACAGCAATGCCTCCCCCTCCCTTCATCGCCCCGTGCGTCCCCGATCCCCCTCGCTACTCGGCGCTGTCGTCTTACGCGCAGCAGTACCAGACCCAGATACCCACGTCTGCCTCGCAGTTTATGCCAGTGACAATGGGGCCCGTCCCGAAGGTGTTTCCGCTATCCCCAGCGGCCTGGAAGGATGGCGACAAGCTGTCGCGTGAGCGGGACAACTGGCGCGAATACTCCACGAGGGTCGAGAACCAACTCGGGATGATCCCCGGCGCTGTGCGTTTCCTGGAATCCACCGAGGACGACCCCAACGGATGCCCGTCAGCGCAGCTATTCCCAGCTCACCACCGCGCCTGGATCGACACGGATAGGGTTGTTCGCGCGTTCCTCAGCGACACCCTTACCGTGACCGAGCGTACACATGTCGCCCATTGCACCACCGCCGCAGACATGTGGTCGACGCTCCGGTACCGCCACCTCGTGTGGGGCCCCGCTGGCCAGATCTCAGCACTGAAGCGGTTCGCGAACATATCGTACGCGTCTGACCCCAAGACGTTCGCGGCGACCACTACGCTTCTCACCCAATGCAACGAAGCGATCTGGCAATGCGGACCGCCGAACCCTGAGCTTTTCCTCCTCAGCGGCATCAGAACCACAGCACGATATCGTCCACCTTACTTGCCCAGCCCAACGTCGACCTTGCAATGGCGCTCGCAGCGCTCGACGCGCGACAGAGCCGTCCAACCAGAACCACAGGTGAGGTTTTCGCGGCGTCGGCGGCGCCAGCGGCGGAGTCCTGCACAAACAAGGTTTGCCCGAAGCCGTCGACCCACACCTGGCCGTACTGCACGAGCAAAGGGGGTGGGATGGATGGGAAGACGATCCTGGAAGCGCAGAACAAGTATCGCGCGGACAACAAAGGCAAGCCTCCGTTACCGCCGAGACCCGCGAAACCCGCGCCTGCATACAGACGTGACGCCAGTGGACGCGCGTGCGTCACCCTCGAGGGAGTCGAGCACTACCTCGTCCCCGTTACCGCATCCGCTGCACCAGCCCCGACTGCGAACCTCTCCGACGCCGCCGCCTACCTGCACATGGACGAACTCCCAGCGGACGTCGACCCTATCCACGAGCTGGAAGCATGGCTTGCGGAGGAGGAACCGCGTGCCTCCGTGGACTGGAACGCTCACATGGCCATGGGAGACGCGACAGGCGAGTACGACTTGTTCGCTGACACGGGCGCCAACGTGCACGTTTCACCATGCCGCGCCGATTTCACTACGTTCACCACGATTTCGCCATGCCCTATAAAAGGTTTCCAGGGGAGCTCGATCAATGCCACGGGCATCGGCACCATCGTCACGGACAAAATTACACAAGAGCTCGCCCTCTACGTCCCAAACGCTTCGGTGCGACTGCTTTCTGTCCTCCGCATATGCAAGACATCCAAATACACTTTCCACTTCAACGATCGATCCGCATGGATTACGGATCCCTCAAAGTCCGTTGTCTGCTCGGGATCCGTGCACCCTACACACTTGACCCATCCCTCTTTCCAACGATGCCACCACGACCGTCCCTTCATACGCGAACACCGTGTCCGCCTCCGCTCGGGATCTCCGCCACTGGCATTTGTGCCTCGGACATGCACACCACCAAGCCGTCGCAGACATGTTCACAGATGGCCACGCCGATGGTATGGACCTTGATCCGTCTCTCCCCGCTCCCATTTGTGACGCATGTATTCTGGGGAAACAGGCTTGCACAAACGTGCCAAGAGTGCGTGAAGGACGCCCGACGACGCGGATTTTGGAGAGGGTGCACGTGGATCTGAGTGGGAGGATTGCGACGAGGTCGAGAAGCGGAAATGAATACACCTTCGACATTGTTGATGCGCATTCCACGCGCAGCTGGGCTTTCCCAGTCCCGAATAAATCTTCATGTTTCCAAATCCTATGCGCGTGGCAACTTGAGACGGAGCGTCGGACCGGGGAACAAGTCGGGACGTACATCGTCAACAACAGGGAACTGAAATCGGACGAGTTCGTCGACTGGTGCCGTGAGCGCGGGATCACAGTCATCTGGACACCGCCGCACATATCAAAGGTGAATGGGAAATTCGAGCGATTCCACCGGACGATACACGGAAAGGCCCGCGCTATGCACATCACGTGCTGCGCCCCAACGAACCTGTGGGACGAGTTCTGCGTAACGGCCGTGTATCTTCACGCTAGAACACCATCAAGGGCCCTGTACGGCAAGACGCCTCACGAAGGTTTTGAAAAAGTCAAGCCGCACCTGGGACACTTGAGGGAGATCGGCTGCCGCGCGTTCGTGCTCATTGAAACTCACAATCCGAAAGCATTCGCGCACAGCATCGAGTGCGTCCTGATCGGGTACACACCAAACTGCAAGGCGTACCGTTGCTGGCAGAGATCATCGGGAAAAATATTCAATTCGGGGAATGTACGTTTTATCGAATTTGCTCAAATGGAGGAGGTGCATTTTAACAAAGACCGGATCGCTGAACGCCTTGTGCACCCGCCGGCCGCTACCGATGCTGCCGCCAACGGTGTTCCTGACGACCAATCTTTGCCCGACCCCACCATGACCACTTCGACACTGCCGACTGTCGACAACCTGGTGGAATTCGTAGACCCGCCCCCCGCAGACCCCAACACAGGCAATCCCTGCTCCGCAGACAATCCCTGGTGTGACTGAGGCTGCGGCGCCGGTCCCCGAGCCACCCGCGTCAATACTCCCGCCACCTGCCCCCCCTTTACGACGATCAAACCGCGTCCCGAAGAAACCCTTCGCTCACCTCGCTGCAGATGCACACGTTGACGACGACGGCGAGATGGAGATCCTGGAGGGGATTGAAGAGGCGATAGCGGCGTCGCCCGAGGATGATGACGGAGTGGAGACGGCTCTGCTGGAGAAGCTGAGTGCGTACCTCGCTGACAACCCCATCAACGTAGAGTTCCCCGACGACCCCCGCAATTACCGCGAAGCGATGGCTGCCCCGGATGCGGAACAATGGATCGTAGGCACTCACGAGGAGTTGAAGGCCTTGAAGGACCTCGGAGTATATGAACTCGTACCCCCCACCGACGTACCACGCAACAAGACCATACTGGGCTTGAAACCCGTATACATCCGAAAACGCAACGAGCTATCGATCGTTGTGCGCAACAAAGTACGATATTGCGTACTGGGGTGCAGGCAGAAATACAGCCGCGACTACGAGCAGACGACTTCGCCGACGGCCCGCCTCGAGTCGTTCCGTGCGGTGTTGCACATCACTGCGTCTCGGGGGTGGGATATCCAGCAAGTTGACGTGAAAACCGCATTTCTTAACGCGACACTCCCACCCGACGAGATCCAGTATTCGCGCCAACCAAAACATTTCGAGGAGCCAGCAAGGAGGGGTGGATGTGGAAGATTGTGAAGGCATTGTACGGGCTCAAGCAGGCGGGACGTTCATGGAACCGTGCCATGCATGACACAATGCTGGAATGGGGTTTCTGGTGTCTGCTCTGCGAGTGGTGCATGTACGTTCGCGTTGCTGATGATGTTACGAACCTCGTCGCCGTACACGTCGACGATATGCTGTGCGCAGTGAGTGTAGTGTCTGCGAACGACTGGTTCAAGGGGCGACTTCATTCCAAGTGGGTGATATCCGACCTTGGGGAGGTGAAGTTCTGCCTCGGGATTAACATTGTGCGAGACCCCGAGCGCAGGACCGTATCCCTTTCTCAGACGGCACTCATCAACCGCCTTGTGTCCCAGTTCTTCCAGACCGACGCCGACACGCCCCGCACTCCGATGGAGCATAAAATCGACCTTCGCCGACCTACCTCCGAGGACCCCCCGCTCTCTCGCGAACTCATCGACCACCTGGCGGCGACTCCATACAGATCATTGGTCATGTCCATGATGTACCTCGCCCTCGGGACGCGTCCAGACATATCATTCGCGATCAGCAAGCTTTCGGGGTTCCTGGACTGCTACGGCACAGCTCACTGGCAGGCGGCGATCCGTGTACTGCATTACCTGAAGGGGACCCGAACAATGACTCTCACACTCGGCGGCACCCAACCCATCTCACTCACAGGACTCACCGATGCAGATTACGCGAACGACCCTAACCGAAAATCAATTATGGGTTACACCTATTCGCTTGGGTCCGGCGCAATCTCTTGGGCCTCGCGAAAACAGAAAGTGGTCTCATTATCGTCAACCGAATCCGAATACATCGCCGCCTCAGAAGCCGCGAAGGACGCATGCTGGCTCCGGATGCTACTGCGGGGACTCACGGTAGTTGTGGACAAGGCTACGCCTTTACTCTGCGACAACAACTCCGCCATCGTACTCGCCAACGATCAATCCCTTCACTCGCGTGCGAAACATATCGACGTTCGGTATCACCACATATGAGACTGCGTTGAAAAGAAGAAAATTCGCCTCATCTGTGTCCACACCGACGACAACACCGCCGACACCCTTACGAAGGCCCTACCCCATCCCGCTTTCATCCGACATCGATCTGGACTCGGTGTTGCTTGAGGGGGTGTATTGTGAGGTGTTCTAGCGTGAGGGGGTGGGATTACGGCCGTCCACACTGAGGGGGTGAGTTGAGCGGAGATTTGAGCAGTATGGACTAATAGGGTAATCCCGTCTCATAACACGTCACAGTCACGTGTGTTTATATACCGTGACTGGGCGCGCTGGCGTTCCTCACTCGCGTTCTTTCACAATGTCGTAGTGAGGGTACGTTCATTCACACTATAGTGCATTATCTGCATACTTACTGTACACATAGCTTGTTTTACTCACTAGTAGTGTACAGATTCCAACTCCGTCCACTGTGGCCTGGACGAAAACTGAGCTGGATGTAAGTACAGATAAAATGCATGGATATAACACACACCACCATTTTCTTCGGCCAGGTTAAGATAATAGTGTCCAATCGTCGAAGAGCAGCGTGCATTTGGAACAACTAAAAACTTTACCATTCGACTGCTGGAATGGCAACGTGACCCGTAGATGTCGATGCCAACAGATCTCATTCGCAAAGCCTTGAAGTTTAGCTTCTCGTGAGACTCAGACTCGTGGCCATCAAAATGAAATTCATAGGAAATCCCGGTATCAGTCAAGTGTCCCCGTTGTTTTGGCTGACGCCTGCGCCCAGGGAATCTGACCTCTGCCCCATCTGGGTCAATATCTGCCATGATACGACGAATGGTGTCCATATATGTAAGTAAGTTAATTTTGAAGTTTTATGAGAGATACTGCAATGCAAACTCACCGGGGAGTTTTTGTTCCATCTTGAAGAGAAATCTGGGTCTGAATTGTTTGCGGCCCATTGCGAGACGAAACACTGTTGGCCATTACTTCCGCAATTAACGTAGATGAAATAGGATCGGGAAGTGGCTTTTTGACACTCTCCACTCGAAATTCACGATTGAGCTTCTTCAGAGTCGATAATAAGATCAATCCTGACTTTTAATGAAAGTAATTAATTCAGACACATACCCGATCTTATAACCAAAATCCTTGAGCAAATAAGCAAGACGGTGAGACAAGGGCTGACTCTTCCGAGAGTATTCATGGAGAGCAGAGCCAAGAACAGAGTCGGGAGGACCTGATATTATCTATCAACCAATCCCATGAGAATTTGCATGCAACTTACGAGTACCATTGTAGTGGCCATTTGCACCAGTCGGTTTAACCATCTGGGAGTGAAAATGGATAAAGAGCTTAGGTTGAGGTGGTCAGTGACTGAGCATTTATATATAAAAATAGATCCAGTTGACGACTTGGACGAGAACAAAAGAGCAAGTTTCTTCCTACCACCCAAAGTGACGTGTGCGAGATATGTGAGAAATCAACCTGTCAATGATCGGGGTAACTAATTTATTTCTTCCCATGGAAATGACGCGCCGACTCCGACGCTATTGTTGAGATCTTGAGTCACTGATGCGCCATCTGCCCCCTTCCCATGCAAATGCGCCAAGTTTGACATTATTGTTGGAGTCATTCACGGAACCCTTTGATTTCCTCTTCTAGCCACGACTCATTTGCTATTATTTTTCCCTGACAAATGATGTGCCCGATTGCGCACTATTCAGTTGCCGGCAGGAAGTGATGCGCCGAATCAGGTGCTATTGTATCAATTCTTCATTGATCGCACCGACTCATTTTTTTTCCCCCATGCAAACGATGTGTTTCCCCAGTGATACACCGAGTCGGGCGCTATTCTTTATTGATCTCACCGACTGATTAATATTTCCCATGCAAATGATGTGTCCCCAATAGGTCATCGCAAAATCCTACATATACGGAGCATGCAAACCGAACAGATTCTGTACCAGCTTTCTCAGTCATGGCAGACGACGTCGACGTTGACCGCATTGATCCAACTCTTTGTATTAATCCCGATTCTCCCGGAGGGTCGTGTGGCGGCACTTTCGATCACAAGGCATCCCCTGGATTATGTGCAATGTGTTATATGGCTACAAAGGATGCCGCATGCGCAGAGGCCATGAAGGTGTGTTTCCTTCAACATTTCGAGTTTGTGCTCAATCTTTTTTTTTTCAGGATTGGCCCCAGTGTACCGGATGTAATGCACAGCTCAAGCACCTGAAAGGCCCTCGATGTGGAACTTGTTTGAGGAAGGGGAGTATTCCTCTCATATTTGTTTAACATTTTAATTGAGTCGTAAACCTTTGAGATCAAATTGAAATTGCTGTGACTCCACTCCCTCTGAATCCCTTGGGGCACTCAAAACCCGAATTTGATGACTAAGTCCTTTCAGGATATACAAGCCTAGGCCCGCCGGAATGCAATGCAGGCCAGGACTCTTCAAAAATCTGGATCTAAGCCTCCTGCCAGTTCATCGTCCCTTTAAGTTGCTGTTGCCAAGGGTACTTCGAGGCAGATTACCGTCTATCTTGTCCCTGTTACTTCCAGCGGTACTCGCACTGACGCGTCTTGGATCCTTGCTAACGCTCCTCGCTCATTCCCTGAACATATTTTGATGACCGGTAATTTTATTCAGTGCTTTTTTTGTCACGACATTATAATTGAGTGCTTTATGAAGATGCACTCATTGGAACCTCGACTGGGAGAAGGAGTGCTCTGGAAGTGATTGCCCCTTTTTTTTATTATGTGCTGAATCGTGGTTATCTCAAGGGAACATATCTCGCTTCGTCTTCTTGGCAACATCGGAATTCAGCCACACAGTACTCTCGGAACCTTGGGCCATTTTTTTGTCCTACAACGCTGAGGTTACCATCTCCAGCTATTTTTCTTGAAAGATTAATTTCGGTCAAGGATGTATGTGCTCCATTGCTACAGTTTAGCTGTCAGGCTGAGCTTGATCATAGTTTGAAAACGAAACCGGGACAGCTGCACCATATTTTGTCCATACTGAGAAGGAGAACCGAAAGCGGAAGGCTATTCAGACGACGAGGGACTCTCTTACAACCAACGGCGGCCCGTCAAAATGATCTCGCAGTGAGGAAATTATGTGTTCTAATGTTCGACTAGGCCAGCCTTCTGCCCCACTTGCCCTGCGTTCCGATTTTGGAGACGTGCCGGGGTTCTCAAAGTTACCTTCGCACTCGCTTCTGTATCCATTGCCCAAGATGGAGCAGTCACGATTGAATGGCCGGATTTTAAAGACCTTGATGAGATTACCACCTTCACATGTCTGCTCCAAGATAAACCGTTTGATCAAGGACAGACAAAAATGGTTTTCAAGGTATTTTTTCCTCTGAAGCTCGGTTTTTTTGCAGTTGATTTTCAATGGACTCCCATGGGTTGCAAAACCTTTTGTAAAAATCGGTACAGGGGAAGGACACGTAGATATCTGTGAAAATCACGGACAGATTGTGAAGGAGGCAACTCGGTTGCGTCGGACTGAACATTTCCTCGGCAGATTTATCGCAGAAGCCAAGAGACAGGGCGTAGACGTTGAACAAGGTAAGAACTTATCTACCACTCCGATATTTCATATACCTCCTCCAACAGGAATTTGCGTCACAGACTCCAAAATCGGAGTTGAGGTTGTTCAGAACGACTCGGGACCCTCAAGAGCTTCGGGATTTTCTGTGGAGCAATACCAAGCAGCACATGAGGCTCAAGACAACTCCGATTCCGATCCTGGCCTTGTCATCTGGCTGTTCGAACCGAGGCGATCCAGTAAGGTCAAGCATTGGACTGGAACAAATGAATACCCTCCCTGGTATCGAAATAAACTCAACATCACACTGAATTCATTTGCTCACTATGCATATCTATTCAGCCTGGAGTCAACAGTCTTGGCTGATCCTCAAAGTGTGTTCTTTTGGTTCCCATTCTTCTCTTGCTGATTTTCCTTAGCTGCAACAGCTATCAACGAGAATGGGGATGGCATGCACATTTTATTTGACGTGATGACCCACACACTCAATCAGTATGTTATCTCTGTTCCTGTGGTGTCAAATTTTTCAATTTCCTTTTTTATAGCTCTAGCGGCGTTGGTGACCACGGGAAGACGGGCATTGAGACCTTCCTGAAGACGCATCAATGTGGGAATCGTTGTAACCATCTCCGTCTCAGTCGTGATGGATTTAATTCCGATTCTGAGGCTGCCCCAGACCAGTCTGATGAGGAGTAATATATGTCTAGAATTCTTTACAGGCAATAGAATTCAGTGTGGCGAGCCCAATACCATCAATGTGCGAGGCACACTTCTTACCGAAAGAATTTTATATTCACTGGGGCACGTCAGGCTCAGAGATTCTACCATGCATCATAGATTTTTATTATTTATAGGCACCTGTAAAGTCTTAGAAAAGTATTCCCTGGCCCGAGGATTTGTTGGAAACCAGGTTCGCATTTTCGGAAATCACCGGGCCGAAATGTCAAGCTGTCAAATTTCAACCTCGACCATCCCGCCTACCGTACATGGAGGGGGCTGTCGAATCAAACCTCAATGGCAATGAGATTGGCCCAGAGGCGGCCGTCACGGTTCAACTCAGCTTCGACCGTTGAAAAATAATTTCATCCGACATCTGCTCACACGTGGAGGTTTAAATCGCATTTGTGGATTGCAAGGTTTCGTAACTATAACGTAGGGACGGAGTGTCGAAATAATATTTAAATCTGGAGTATTTGAGTCTGAGATGCGAGTTAGAAAATGGACCGGAGGATATCCACTTAGACTGATATTCGAAATACCAATGGCTGGAGGATATAGGGAAATATTAATCAGTCACCGGCAAGGTATCTATCCATCGGGGAATACGGAAAGAAACTAGCGGGGAAATAAACTGGTGGCATCCACTCCGCTATCAAACAAGGGTACATGTATCCGACCACAGATGCGAAGGGAAGTCGCGGCTACATGTATATCATATCACACTGAGCTTTTCATCGCAGTTTTCGAATTCATTACAAGTGCAATGGGTGAGATATTTGATTATCTTGCAAAACATCGTGGCAGTGACTCGGACAAACGGGGGCGAAAATAAGCCTTAAGGAGAGCAGACCCAAACGAACGTGAATCCCAGAACGGCATCGGATACTTGGCTTGAGCGAGGTGGGGTCGAGCGTCTTTTTTTTTTTTGGTTTTTTTTTAGAATAGCCAGGAGAATCCCGAGAAGGACAATTTGAATAGCTTGCTGGAAGCCTCGGGCGCGGATCGAGAGTGCAAAGCTCAGGCGAACAGATTTCTGGGCTGGGCGCAAGGACAGTCGCGGAAACAAAGGGTAGCAGGTAGAAAATCCATCGTTCGCCACGAGAGAGAGAGCGACGTTGACTGGACGACCTCGGCGAAGTTGATCCGTGAAGTAGTCATTTGTTTATAGCAAGTCGGTATCCTATTGGGCTAGGCGGACTCGCAGGAGGAGCAAATGTGGATGGGTGAGCCAAAAAAATAACTTGGGCAGGGGTTAAGATCCAGAACCCATTTCATGTCATACATTTTCATAGCAAGAAAGCAGACCCGAGAAGTCTTCCGTTATGTAGCTCGAGAATTGCCTAGATTGGCCTAGATGACGCTAGAAGGCAAGAACGGTGTGGCTATGCATCGGCGATTAAAAATACTTTTGCTCGTAACCACCACCATCTATCTCTCAGATCTCAGGCCGCCTTGTTTTTTGACGTTGAATCCCAAGGGCTCCCGTCGGGCGCGCAATAGACGTAGATTCAGCTACAGGTATCCTCTGCCTCGGCCCGCGCGTTGAAGACGAATCGATGTGGACCATTGCGGAGAGTAGAAGTATGGATGTCTTTCTTTAGTCTCGTCGACCACAATGGATTTTTCCAGCGAAATCGAGTCTGCCTGCCCAACGATGCACTGCAACTTCAGCATTCGACATCCTCGGACCAGGTCGCTTGAATAATCTCTAGTCGCCGGTGTCGTCGAGTGCGCCATGTGAAGGCAGAAGAGGTCCGTTAACGTTGATACTCTCTCTCCTCCCCTAGCTGGGCTAACGTATATGTTTCTTCCCCTCCAGCGCCGACTCCACCATGGCCACCTTACACGCTTATCTTCCTCATCTTGTCCACCCAATACCTGCGCGCCGTACATGTACCTCCCAGCCCCAGACTCACCCGCCCTCCGCACTGGCGATGATCGATGATCCCACTGCGAGCGCGAGCTTCACCAAACGACTCGATTCAATCGCCACGTCACTGCTCACTCGGCCCACCATCGACGTACGCTTCGTGACCGCGACGGTAGCTAGGGACACCCAGGCGCAGCGATGCTGCACCTTAAGATCCAGCAGCGCATCTTGAGGTGTATTGGCTTTGACCGCTGGTATCCGTGGGGTGAGGGAGAGGGCCTGGGAGACGATCCAGATGCGCGGTCGTCCAATCCTCGTGGACATATAGCCACCCCAAACCGGGCGGCAAACTAGTAGGTTCTCCTCGGGACAATATCAAATAAACCACCCTCATTCTTTGACACAGTCGAACACCTGTTCCTGCAAGACGTGCCTGTGCAGGCGTATCGCGCATCGTTTGTGGACCGGATTATCCGAGCGTGCCCTCGTATCACGGACCTGTTTATCTCCCCTCCACTTGCCGTCAATCTGGAAGGGCTGGGTGCTCTCCATCGTCTCAGTCGTCTCGCCGTGGCGGCGAAGAGTCTTTTCTCTCCCAACTCCATGGACTTCACGCATCCCCTGTTCCGCAACGTGACGCATCTCGAATTAATCGATGAACCGCACCGTCCAGACGTCTCGCTATACACGGGCTTGATTCGTATGCCAAATCTCATCAACATCGCATTCAGTTCAATCGCGCTATCCACGGTGTTGCAGCCACTACTCGAAAGCCTTCCGTGGCTCCAATACTTCACAGTTAGCTTTTTTCATTCCTTTTCTGTTCCTTTTTACATTCCTTTTTGTCCCCTCTTTCAAAGTGGGAACTGAAAAGGGGAGAGAAGAGGAACACAAAGGGGGTTCTTTTTGGAAAAGGGACACACATAGCTCATTTTTCGCCAGGGTTCCCTTTTTGTGTTCCTTTATTTTCCCTTTTTTGGAATGCTTTAAGCGCTCCGCTTGATTCTTGCGGGAATAAGTAGTGATTCGGCCGTCAAATACACCTCTAAGACCGTCTGAAAGACCATTTAAAACTGCATCTTATAGGCCAAAATCTTGGCCACTCTCCTTTTGCTTTTTCTCTCCTTTTTGCGGAATGTTCGTGCTTGGGTGTTCACAGTTGGCCCATTTTTCTTCACTTTTTTGAGTGATTTCCGCCAGTTTTTGGTCTGGGGCTCAGCTCTTTTGGATGGAACATGTTCCTACATGTCTAAATGGAAAGGGGGGAAAAGAAACCCGATGAAAAACGATGGGAACACCGAAAAGGAGAGGGAAACTTTCAAAAAGGAAACGAAAAAGGAGTCAAAAATGGCTACTGTGAACAACCCTAATGTATAGTCGTGTTGACAAGGGTTCTGGATCGTCGAAATGTCAGGGGTCATATTAGCCTGCTTTCCACCGATGACCGATTTGTGCTCATCGCACAAAACGATTTCTGTGCCGACTGGTTTGGCTCCGCTGCTGGCGGGAGGGATTACTAGCACTCGCGGAGGCGGTGATTGCCGCGAGGCGGACTGGCGAAGTACATCATTCTGTTGTTTCGATTCTTGATTTGATGTGAACTCAGAGGTATTTCGTAGGTTCTCTGTATAGTATTTCGGACATAGACGTGAGGTGGAGAGCCTGATCTTCTTCCTCTGACTTGCATGTTTGTTTGTTTCTTCCTATATCAGGCAACCTAGCATCAACTTTGCGATTCCGCCCAGTCAGAGCCATTCTTCACAAAAGCTCTGCCATGTAACCAAGAGTTGAACTGCGCGAAGCCTTCTTGCCTTCTCAGATTTCTATCAAGAATGGCCGTTGCTAACCTTTGGAAACTATCAAATTCACGTCTCTTAATCTCTTAACCGCAATTCAATTTGACACACGCCCAACTTCTATAAAACAAGTTCTGTCAACGGGTTTGAGTCCGAGTTCGCATTCTCGCATTTATGCAAACTCCTCCCCGGCGGGACCTATTCCCCCATTCTCCTATGCGCTCGCAGCATTCGCACGTAGTAGCTATCTTGACCCCATGCCGTCGCAGCCCCCACGCGGAGATTGATCAATCGAGCGAGCGAGCGACATGATGGGCTCAGAGCCAAAGACGTCGGAACGGTTCGTGCCAGGTATGACATGATAGTTCAACTGTCAAGCTGCGCAGCTGCATGCTAACCGACGCCCTCTGCGGTGTATTTAAATTGGCGGTGGACATGGAATCCACCCTACTTCTACTTCCACTTACGCACGTACTTGCATCCTAGCCATGGTCAAAGCATTCCTCCTGCTCCTCGCCGCTCTCACGGTCGTAATTGCCAGTGCGATCCCGAATGCCGTAAGAATTTCTGGCTTCTGAACATCGTGTTCTGACACAGGGATTACACAGGCGAGGCAAGAAAATACCCAACCCATTAAGATCCCACCTCGCTCGCCGCAAGAAGGGACTGAACCCGTGAAGATTCCGCCGCGCTTTTTTGTGAGTATATACAGTGCAATAATACCAGGTGTGTTCTGAGCCTCATGCAGGCGAGAGGGTCCCAGGAAGGTACCGAGCCTGTGAAGACACTACCCCGCATTTTGGTGAGTATATAATACAGTGTAATCCCCCTCTTGAAAATCCCGTTCTGACGCGCGGATGGTGTAGGCAAGGAATCCCCAAGAGGGTACCGAACCTGTGAAGATTCCACCCCGCGAGCCGCAAGAAGGTACCGAGCCCGTGAAGATCCCACCCCGCGAGCCGCAAGAGGGTACCGAACCGGTGAAGATCCCGCCTCGCGATGAGAACGCACCAGTCGCAGATACGTTGGAGTGGAATTGAACGGTCAACAGCGGCGGGGGTGGAGACTGGATGGAAGGCGGGCGATGGTGGGGCGATCGATGGATGGCTATTGATAAAATTATTATTCATCAGTCCACCACCCTGGGTCCGGAGAAAGTGCGTTTTCGTCAGATGCATCGAATTACCCGGTGAATTCGCAGAAATACGGACGCATGCGGCCGGGTCCAACCTTGTCTGGGCGAGTACACGGAATGATAACGCCAGAGGGTCCAAGGCGCAGTGCTGCGCACCTGCCCGCAATGTATGAGCGGTCGCACATTATGCAGGAGGCGCCAGTTCGGCTCGGGCTTGGACCGTGTTCGAGGGGTCGACGGAATTTTTCTTTTCCCTTGGCTTTTTCGTAGTAGTTTTTGTCTCGTTATCATCCGAGGTAAGGGCGTGATTCGGCATAGACAACGATTCAGGTAGGTGGACAGACCTCGGCGGACGAAGAATAACTTCGCGAATACGTGAATGGGCTGAAATTGAAGTCGGCCACGAGTTTTTCTTTTTATTGGCTTTTTCAGGTCCCTCTTGATTAATCGACCTGACACTGCAATTTCTAGGAAAGCAAAAAAAAAAAAAAAAAAACAGAAGATACGGGTTATAACCGCCCCAATAGTTGTACATGCGAGTCAGCGGATGGGACCTGATCGAATCAGTTTTTGCTGAATCGAAAATAAACCAAATTCCTCTTTTGTTGCCGTGCGGACTCATTTTCGTATGGGCTTGGGATTGAGAAACGGAAGGGAGTTCTGCGAACTGCCCATGTGCACCGTGTCGATCCCAATTTCCGCCGAGGTAAAATCCGAGGTACGAGAACGAAACTTAAAACAGGAACCGTGGAGATCCAGAAATACGATAATTGGGCGTCACGAAGCGCAATTCCACTTGGATTTTGAAGGTACTTATTGGAGGGAAAAAGCCAAAAATTCATCCCGCCACAACGTGCATGGGAAGTGAAAGCCAAGTTCAACATCGATGCCGAGATGCTAAATTGGCTGACAAAGCTCTGATCCCGTTCTTTGCTCCTGATCAGAAAATTGGAATTTTGAGCTTTCGGCTGGAAATACCTCGTGTCCAGTAAATGTGTGAGTAGGACCGGTGTTTATCGATATCGGTTGATAGGTCGAATCTCATTTTCGGCCTAAAAGGGCTTTTGTCCGAACTTTTGACCACCCGAGCTCCCAAAATTCGTCCGAATTCTGCTTCTGACCTCAAATTTTTTCCAAAAAAGCAGGACCCAAAAAAATTGCTCAAAAATTCAAAAAAAAGATCTATTCTGCTACGCCATCATCCTCTGAAACCTCCACAAGACTAACATTGTGCTGCCCTCTTTGTTGTACTGTCCTGGTCGTGTGTGCAGTGTAAGAATGCAAAATTAGTTCGGATGCCACCCTGTACAGACCCGAAATCTAAATATATTTGGTACCAGCGGCTGACGGCCTGCTTTGTGGGCCGCCATCCCCTCTTTATACATGAAAACTGTTTGAAGAGTACTAGCATCTTTAGTTGGGGATTAAATCAATTTACAGGGTGTACTTTCAGTTTATTAGAGAATCCAAGGAGATTTGTGAGTCTATCTGAAAGAGAAGTGATGGAAGCAGTGACTGTGTAAGAGCGGCAGATTGCGGCATGTGCCCTGAATCAGAACCACAGTACAATATGGGTGCCAGATGGAAGCTCACAACTAAGGATGATCCAGAATTTGGTGGATCCCACTATCGGTGTGGGAGGAGAATTTGCTCGAACCTGATGATCATGGTCCATGCAGAATATGTACAGCACACACTGGCAGTCCCCAATTCGGCCTTGACCTTGACCTCGTCGCGAGACCAGGTCATCGCCAGCTCGTGTCGACTCTGCAGACCATTCACCATTTGCATAGATCTGGGGAGCCCGAACCGAGTGGGCAACATGTGTCCAAAGTGGAAATTGGAACCGTGGCGTAGGGAGGTCATACGTACAGGCGAATTCAATGGAACAAGAACTTCTCATTAAACTTTTCTTACAAGATCGGGTTGTATGTATATACTGTTTGTTATGTCGTGCGTCCGGGCAAATGTTGAATTCTACGTGAAACACATTGAACTTCCAATGCTCTTTACATGTTTCAACCTCTACTCTGCGATAGTCATGCCTGTCAGTGTCTGGGACTAAAAATAATACCCATCCTCCTCATCACTATAAATCCCACATTCGGCCAGCATCTCGCGGCGATACGCGCGCTCATGCGCATCCGTCCACTCCCGAATCACAAGATTTCCATCCGAGTCATACTCATCCGAGTCGTCGTGGTTTGACTTCTCGGATTCGCAGTCACTCGCCTCGGTCTCGGGTTCCTTATCCCGCCAAGAGCGCTGAATTTTCCACGGTGGCTTCCCGTTTGTCGTGCTGTACCTGACCGGGTTATACTCCTCGTCAAGCCATTCAATCTGCAAAAGATCCGCTAGCCCTGCCCCACTTTCCTCCACGCGGTCCCTCAGTCGACGCTCCATTCTCCTCCGTAGCCCACGTCGAAAATGCATGTCCGAATCGCGCGGTATGCAAATATGGAAACCAACTTGCTGGCAGCGCTGAAACTTTCGCGTCAAGACAGTCTTCATGGACTCCGATTCGGACGCGCCCCACGGCAGAAGCTCGCTCAGGAGTTGCTCAAGCTCCTCTCGGTCAGCCTCCTCGTCTTCTTGGTACAAGACGAATCGAAAATTGAGTTTGGTGAGGTTTGGTGCCGCCTTGAGCGCATTAACAAAATGTTCCGCCTGGCAGTGTGGCCCGATCCAGAGCGAGAGTGAATCGAGGGCCACGAGCACCGGCAACCTGTTGAACATATCCCAGACTGCTTGGCGATTGTCTGCGATAGAAAAAGGTCATGCTGGGATATTCGGGAGATTCAGAATTCATTCACCAGTAAATGAGAATGCCGGATCTATGACCAGATGAACAAGAGACGTGGCACCTAATCGCAGCAGTTTCTCCGTGCCCAAAACAGAGCAAGGTCCTTCACGGCAGAAATCCCCGAAAGACAATTTCTTGAGTTGGTTAGGCCGGGAACCTTGCATCAAAAGAGGGAGGTAGTCGTTCCCATAACTGCAATCTATGACTTCCAACTCCTCTAGTGCGGTGAGATCGAACAGCGTCTCCCGCGGCCGCTCAGGACGCCGCCGTTCGTCGCTTTCCAATGCGTCGAGTAGATTCAAGTCGGTTGGGGACTCATCACCAGAGTCGATATCGACATCTGAAGTATAGTCCTCTTCCAGATCAGAGTCTTCTTCTTCCAGCGTTGCTGAGTGAAAGGAAAGACTTTTGACTCGTCCACACGCAGCAAGAAGATTGGTCAACCTGGCGAAACAACCCAAATCTACGTTCCGGAGATGGAGTTTTTCGATGTTTGGGAACAGAGCCATATGTGCGACCATCATTGCGATGGTGCCATTCAAGCTTATCTGCTCCCATTTGACTGTGTGGACGCGAGGCAAGGGGGGGATTACGGGTGGACCAGTAAAATGACGCAATTGAGTCGCAGACGTCAACCCCCGACGGCGCCTCAGCCAATCCTTGCCGGCCTCCGAGAGCTTGACTTTCTTCACCACAGTCCCGAGCGTCGGCGTCCGGCTAAGCATGTCGAGCCACCGAGGAAAATCTTCCGCACATGCAGAGTGGATAGCGGAAAAAAGGTGTACGATGGCCAGGGAACGCGTCGTCTTTGACACCAGGGACATGGCGCGCAAGGTGGCGATGTCGTCGGCATTATGTCCAGCGATTTCGTGCGCTATTTCTGGGGGAATTCGAGACCCTGGGGGTGGGATTAAGGTCAGATGTTGAGCTTATAAGTTAGACATACATGCTGACTGCATCGAGACGTTGGTACCGCGGTGGCAGGGTGGTGGTTCAGGTTCAAAGAACGATATTGTGACCGTGACATCTCTCTGAAATCACTGGGCTTTTCCTTTTTCGGAAGACCGCGGCAAAATCTTTGCAGTGAATTCACGGCATATGTCGGGGGTATGTATATACATCAACATTGTAAGAAGACAGGTACCGTAAAATATCGAGTACTCGTCCGAGTCCGAGAGGGCCTCCAGAATGAGAAAAAAGAACAGTCACATAAATGCGACGCGACTCCGCCCAGAATAATATGTGCGCGGTGGCGGCGGCTCCCTACGACACCACAACAGAGGTTTTCCCGCTCGTGATATCGCGCCTCCTCGCTCGAGGAACAGCACCACGAGCCTCCGACACTGGCCAGCCTCTGTCACTCTAGCGCGGCGCATGGAGGTAGGGAGGTTTCCGGTCGCCCAGTGCGGGCTCGCGCTCTCCCCGCCTGTACGGATTCGACAGAGGAGCCGAAGCTCGTGCTCTGGTGCCCATGTGGTGCTCTGCGGGTCCCTATCATATCGTGTCTGCTGACCCCGCCGAGCCATCCACACCAGCAGCATCACCATGCATGCCCGCCGGTGTGCCTCGGTCCGATACGCGAATGACATGATGAAACGAGAACGAGACGCATCGGCTCCCCCTCCCCTTCGATTCCCTCCCTCTCCCTCGAATCCTGCGCGCGGGCATCATTGATCCACCAGTGCTTCCCCGCACACCCGCTCCTCCCTCTTGGTTTGCGTCAGCAGATCTACTATACGGCGAGCGCGACGGGACCCCACATGCCGATGCGAGGCTGCGCGCGCGTCCGGGGCGACCTTGAGCTATTCGGTGGTGGGTGGGGGTGCCGCGGAGGATTTGAGTGAAAGAGCTGTGGGCGAGACGTCAGCGAGTGCGCGAAGGAGGGAGTGGTGTGGGAAGGAAAAGAGTGAGGAAGGCCCTAAGCGGGAGGGTAGGTAGATCAGGAGGCGAAGGGAAGGCAGGAGGAGGAAGGAGGTGAGATAGAGCAGACACGCACTAACGATCGCGGCGCAGTGCATATTAACGACGGACGCGCAGTGCGCCACCGAGTCCACATTCACGACGATCTGTGTGAGGTGAGCGAGCGGTCCGAAGAATGAAAATGATACATATAATGGAATGAAAGGAGAGGCAGCAGCGGCAGGAGAAGGCGGCCCCGCCGCTCGACGTCGCGCGACACGCGTCGCAGCCGGGACCGCCCCCGCGACTCGGGCCGCACCAGGGATTCCGCGTGGATGCCCATTAGGCACTGCACGTACTTGCTCCCGCAAGTAAGGCAGGCCAGCAAGGGCATGCACCACCAATGACCTACCCACCCGGCCGCGTGCGTGGCCAGCAGGGAAGCACTTCGATCCCTGGCCCACGATGGGCCCGCCGCCTTACTGCCGCTCCTCAGGTGGGCTCATGCGGGCATGGAGTCCCCACTCGGCTTCCCGGGGAAAACCAGTGCAGGCACGTACGCCACGCACAGACGGCGGCACAGGCAGGGGCGCGACATCGAGATACGCAGTCTGCAGCGCGATTATGGATCCCGCCGAGCGCCTCGAACGCACTACCCCCAGCCCCTGTGTCGACATCGTCGGCCCCCAGCGCCTTGGATACGAAAGACGATTGAGAAAGAGGCGCAATGAAGACACACCGTGCTCGCATCCAGCTCCGCTTCCCCGTTACGCTCCCTTCCCAGTCTCCCACCCACCCACGCGCCAACGGCCCTCTCTCGAGTGGATCCATCAGCACCTCGGCGCGCATCCGCTCCTCCCCTTTGATTTGAAGTAGTGCGATGCCGCGAACGTGCTCGAGACGCCCTTGAACGATTCGGTGCTGGTATGAGAAGGTGGTGTCGGCGCGGGAGCTGGCGAGAAGGGCTGGCGGGAAAGGAGTCAGTGAGCGAAGCGAAGGAGCGAGAGAGGGGGGACGAAGAGGGAGAGAAGGGCCAGGAGAAGGGAGAGGAGGAGGACGAAAGGCGCATGAGCGAATGGGCCAAAGACGAAGGCGGCCCAAAAAGGAAACGCAGCGCAGCAGGGAGTCAAGGCGGGTGCGGTGCGTCGCTCGACGTCGCACGACAAGTGGCGCAACGAGGGCTGGCGACGGCAAGAGGAACGGGACGTCGTGTACCTGCATGTGCCCAGCCCACACCCATCTCCGCCGCCGCCGACAAGCCCGCTGCGCCCCTTGAGTAGCGCTCGCACCTGCCCGCGCGCAGAGGTCAGGCACGACGACAAGCGCGCGCATCGGTGGTGAGGAGTCGGTGGTCAGAGAAGGAGAGCGTGGGATGAGAAGAGAGGTAGGGGCAGAAGGGGGAATCGGCAAGTGGGAGTGTAGAGTGCGGGGAAAGAGGGAGGAGGAGGAGGAGGAGGAGGAAGCAGGGCAGACGAAGGACACGCACGATACGTATTAGCGAGCGGCGCGCAGTGTAATAATTCTCCGCGACGATGTTTGGTGAAGGCTGTTAGGGGAAGAAAGGCGCATGAGCGAAGGGATCCAAAGAAGAAGAAAATGAAAGCAGAGGCTTGGCAGAGGCACTGATAAAAGGAGAGATCCACGGGTGAAGTCCGCGCGGGTACCGCACGACGTGCGCAACTGGACCCACTATACGGGGAACCGCACGTCGTGCACCTGCGCTTGTCGATGCCGCGTGGATCCCTGCCGCCGCTGACGGGCGGGTACCCAAGAGCCGTGCGCAGCTACCCCGTCTCCTGCGTGCGTCCTTGCAGCTAGGCAAGGGATTACCAGGAGCGCTCGCAATGCCCCTGGATCAGGGTGGTGATGATTCAATCCCCGTGCGATTCCGCCGCCCGTTTTGCGCGTACATCGCAGGTCTGCGCCACTCCCACCACTGCGCACTGGTCCAGAGTCTCCAAACAAAGAAAGAAGAAGAAAAACCCGTATTCGAATTCAACAGCAAAAATAAAGAAACGAAAATCAGATAGGAAATTCCGAATATGCAAGAGCAGGCAAGAATTTTGAGAAGGTTGGCAAAAGGTTGGAGGAGAAGCTGAGGCTGCCGGTAAATAGAGCCAAATCATCGGATCGTCGGACCCGTCGGCCGATCGCGTTATTTCGTTGCCATCATCACTTCAAATGGTTTTTATTTCAATATACTGGGTCCCGTGCTGGGAAAAACGCGAAAAAGAACTCCAAAAAGGAAAGAATGAGGGAGGATTAAGTGCATCGCGGTGAATGCAGCGGCCAAGAGATGACGGCATTGGCTGTGCAGATCAATCAACGTCTCTGATCTAAACAGTGTGACACTTCTCGTCTTGCGTCGACTCAACGTCTTGGACTCTCTTTCGCGATTCGTCGCCCCTGCCACGCTGAATGCCGTCGATCATTAGTCGCCCTCTCTACCGCGCGTCCTGGACGCACATGTTCGAGATAGCGTCGGTGCCAGCGGATTAGCACAATCATGAACTTCTTCATTTCATCGTAACCTCTGAGTCGCCCGAGCACTGTCAACTAATTGCAAGACTAATCGCCACCGTCTCAATTTCCAGTCCCTGGTAATACGACCCTCTTCCACAACGGCACCGTCAAGTGACAAGTTGCGCCGTCAACCAGCCGTCAACACGCAGACCAGCGTCCGTCCACACCGCCCTGCCGCCCAGCTGCGGTTCGAGGCATACCCGTTCTCGCACTCCATGGACGGCCGTTGCGGCGTCACCCAGACGTACGCAATTGATCACTGGTAGAGGTCAGAGAAAACGGGTCCATAACGGGAGTTGCAGTAGTGGTGCGTTGCCTCCCCTCTTGCACATGCCTTCGTTGACCTTCATCGGCATCCGCTTTCGCCCAGATGTCCCGGAGGCCTTCGGAGAAGCATATCAGCATCGCCCCGTTTCGCAGCCTCGGCCGCATGTCTGTGGTAGGAGTCTGCAACCATCCGTATTTGGCATGCGTTAGCCAGCGTTGTGTCCCGACTGCTGTCTCTGGCGACTCTGCGCTGCGCCTCCCATCATCCGATATCCTACTCTTGATAATATTATTCCTGGAGCGGATATTGCTGTCATCGCGACCCACCGACGCCTATTCCTTCTGAGATGACTGAGACAGTTGAAGGTAGACCTCGGGATGGAATTGTTTCTTGCAGAGAGAAGGTACCCCGGTGCGCCCATCCATCTCTTTCCCTCGTCTCTTCCCTCGAATCCCCATGTGTGCCTGCCTCCCAGTCGCCTTTCTCACCGCTCTCGCGGGCGTTCCTTCTCCTATCATGCACTATCCCCTGGCCTTCTTCCATGTCTTCGACATCCGTTCCCAGCCCTGACTGACACCTACCCTCGCAGACCGCGCACGATACACATGCACACGCCTCCCCGATCTCGGTACGACACAATCAATCATCCTCGTGCGTCGCAGCTGTTCACCATTCCCTGTGTTCTGTTTCATCCGCCCGTCTCGTGTCCCCGCACTTGATTCCTCTCCTCCCTCCCTCTGCTCCTAATCCCAACTATATCCACTTGCATTGCTACAGCGGTTTCTCTAGGCGTCTGATCTAGTTCTGATCCATCGTGTTTATCTGCTTGTCTTTTTTTATTGAAATGAAATGAATCTCTCTCTTCCTTGAACATGTGCGCGCGTTCAATTAGATTCGTCCACTTTGCTGTGTGGAATTGCGAGAGTTAACTTTTTGGCTTGTTTCGGGCTTGGTCTTGGATTTGGCTGTGATCACAAGCCCAAGCCCGGCATTTTGGCTTGCAAGTTAAAATGTTGCCTTGGCAAGCCATTCCGCTGGCTTGGCATCAGCCAAGTGGCTTGCGCTCACTGCACGTCATGTAGGGCCCTAGCATTGGATTTTATGTAGCAAATACATTACTATATCATAGTATATGACCCCTGCAAGTACCTAGAACATCAATTGTCACATAAATTTAATATTTGAGGAATACTCGTCGTCGCCATGAAAAATGACGAGGGCAACTTATACCCCACATGCAAGCCAGCAGGCTTGTGAGGCTTAGCTGATAGACGATGCTTCCGAGCATCCACCTGCATCGAAAATATTGGAATAAGTGTCCACCACGCAAAGATATCCACAAAAACAGCGTCCAACTCATCCGACTTTTGAACCACACAAGTGTTTCTGTACTTCAAACTGAAACTTGAACAGATTCCTTCACAAAAAGGTTTTGGATACTCCAGCAGAGGTGAAACCAGCTCTGCAGACATCTATTCTAGGCTGCGGTTCTCGTTATTTGACATCGCGTGAGAATACCCTAAAATTAAACTCTGCCGAGCCAATTGACAGATCGAGAAGTACAGTCTGCCTATGGCAACAAGCCTGCCTTGTTAGAATGGTGTGGCAGACTGGTTATGAGTCTATATCCCCACCCTATCCCCAGTTTATCTCCTCATCCACAGCGAATGCCCAATTCCGGTCGGAAAACACAGCATGTATCTCCACGCGAGAAGTTATTCGTGTTCTCTGATGCTGTGAAGCTGTACATACAGACTATAACTGCGCGGTTGCTGTGCGTCCACGCGAGGAAGTTGTTCGTACTGTGGTATGGCTATATGGGGGTGATACTGTAACATTATTATTGTAATTTTCGCAGAAAAATACACTACTTTGTTCTCCGTTGAAGGGTATATATAGAAATTCCAAGCCCTTAGCGGTCTGTAGCCATAATTATCTCCCTCTGCCTATGCTGTGACCACGTCAAGTTTGATGAACCTGTTCTGATCGGATTCATTCAAGAATATTTTCACTCGTTGAATACGGTTCCTCTCAAGGGGCATCCAGCCTTAAAATTTGCCACACAGGGTCGGAACAGTGAATTAACGGCCCCTCCTTACGCTGTGTCTCGGCATCTTCCGGCGGATGCCCCTTGGTTCCTTTCGTCGGCTGCAGTTGCGTCATATTTCAAGGTCGCCGGAAAGACGCCGATCAAAATTTAACACGCCACCACACGACGGGATATGAATCAGCGATATGGCGATTGGATATCCCTCAGCGGATGATATTGTAACGCTCGTAACATACTAGAGCAGTGTCGCGAGATCGGGTAACCGTTGTCTTGGAGTTTGACCAGGTTGCACTAATAAAATAGAATTACACAACATTAAATATACTACAGGCCTTGCAGACTGAGATGTATTACTTGAAACGCTCCAAAAAAAAAAGATTATACTACAGGCCGAGCAGCCGACGTCAAATGGACGGAACCTTGTTGTACTGGATTGAGCTGCAATCGGAATTTGTCTGGTGGTTACTGGTATCAACGGATTCTATAAGCCGTCAGCATTTGAATGGTCGGAGCAGTGTAGACTGGCGCGCACGATCGCATGTTATGACGCCTGGTCATCGGCGGAAGTGTGTTTGACAGGGGACCAGTGATTGTATTCAGTTTAGGTGTCGTCGTTGGTGTGTGCTGCGCAGGTACACCCACTGCAAAATTACCCAAGATGGTCAGAGCATACACGCGCCCTTGTGAATAGAAGAACAGCAGGTAGGCTGGAAGATGCAGGAAACCAGGTGAGATCTGGCCCGAGGCGGAGTCAACCAAAGAAACACACCAGATTTTCCGTTCAATAGTAAGATCGTTGAAAGGAGAGTGGTCGAAGCGACGATGACGCCTGACGAGAAAAACAGAGCAATCAGCCGCCGGAGGAGACTACAACGGCAAAAAGATCTGTGATTATTTGAAATGTGCACGTAAATTAATCGTTTACTTATGTGTTGACGCTCGAAATGCAGATGTTGTATCCATTCGGATGAATGTGTAAAGAAGAGTAGCAGCAATCATACTGTCCACGACCGCACATGAAATAGCCCCGATTCTAGAATATTCAGCGAACTAAGGTCACAAACAGAATAATAGCACGTACCTGGCTGCTAGCATGGCCCAGCCGTATGGCGACCCCGTTGCAAGGATCAAAACCGCCGATGCATACGAAAATGCGAGCTAAATCGTGAGCACCACAGGAGCCAGAATTCCAACAAATGTATCTCTTACCTGAACCACAATGCCGAACAAAAGAATGGCACTGATTACCCGCCTTTTCGTTCTGAAGGGGTCGGACTTTTCAAATAATATATGGATCGCTCGAAGGGTACTCACAAGTTGAAGTACAAGGCACACAGGAATAGCTTGCCAGTGATGACGTGGTGTACGTCGAGCATATAATTACCGCAGTGGTCTGCAAGGTGAATTCCGGGAAGCCGTGGGGGGGCCCGCTGGGGTAGAGGGAAACAACCAGATAGATTTTAGCGCAGATTGTGAAAGTGCAAAGTATGTCCGACGCCATCATTGCGCCGATTCCGGCTCGGTGGAGCAGCGGTCGAGATGAGTGCTGGAAGTAGCGCACCGCAAGAACCAACTCGAGCATGAAAAGCATACAGTTGATCCAGCTGGTGACCAGGAGGTTATTATAACTGAGGACCGGTAAGATACCAGTGGTTTCGAGATCGAGAATACGAACGAGTTGACCAGCATGTCTCCGAAAGGATTTGAGAAGATTTGAGGGCGCCGACGAAGCAAGTGGCGCCTACAGTATATTTGTAGTAAAATCTTAGACAGCGTGGAGGTTCGGAACTGTCACGAATACTTCACGGCAGACTCATTTGGGGTTCAGTGATTCTCGGCTAACGTGCGACTTCGTCTCTAAGGTTTGAGGGGAACTGTCAAGACACTGCCTGCCTGTATCTCGTCAGTTTCGAAAAATATTTCGTATATCAAGGAGATCCCTCGAATCACTGCGCACATGTTTGTTCCCCTTTGTTGCACACGCCGCTGTAATGCCCGGACAAGCTCACCAGTTTCTATTGTAGATCTCTGCGCTTTCCAGCCGACCCACACATCAAAGATTGCCCCGGGAGCCAGACATTTTGAATTACAAGTGTTTTATTTTCGACATCGCCGATCAGCCTTTCAACGCTGATTCAAAAGCAGGGTCTCCATACCTACCGCTTCCGTTGCGCCACTCATATTCCTCGTCCCACACCACCTTCCATAGCTCTGTCTCTGTCCCCTTCCATCTCGCCTTGCCCCCCCCTTCAAATCCCTTTTACGCATCCACGTGACAGAAACCGAGCTGTCCGCGTCCATGGCCGACGAGGAGTAGTCGCCTTAGGTGTCCCTTTTCCCCTCAAACGACCACCGAATATTGAATGTACATGCTCAGTTGTCTGACGTTACGTTCATCATTCGATTTTCATTTAAAGTCCACTACATAGCGATCAAGCGTTTCACGGTTTCAGCACTCTACTAACCACACAGAAGTTTTTTTTTTTTTTTGGAGCGTTTGGAATAACAAGATCAAAGTCTGCAGGAGCATTCTCAGTCTGTCCACTTGTGTTGCTGGTTTTGGGCCAGTCATGCCGGTGAGTTTTGTACACGAGGAAATGCCGCTACACAATATTTTTTTAACCAGTGTGGGGCTCTGGCCTGCGAGAAAAATTATCCGATACCATTCATTGGCCATATACCCACTAAAACCCCCTCTATCCTTGTCCAATAATCCGGCCGAGAGTCCTCATCCTTAAGCAGGCCACTCCAGGTGTTCAACACCAGCTGCTTCTTCAGAGCAAGTGTACCAAATTTGACTTTGTCAGTGAGAATCCGGTCGCGTTTTAACGCTGAATTGATCAGCCACACAGAAGTTGATTGTGTCCATTTACCAGGTGATTGCTGACTGAGTTCCCGCCGTTCATTATATGATTTATTGTACGCCCCCTAGGCATGTTTCTACCCAACTATTGATACGGTATTTAAGTCACTGGTATGTTCGTTGTAAGGCTCGAAGGCTGAGGGGGAGACCAGACTTCCTTAAATTTCCCTCACACGGTGCGCAGCACATGTAGTTGGTGCGTCCCCGCCCCGCAGTCTTTCTCTTGCTCACTTTCCGGGGTTTCCCTCTGGATACTCAAGTCCATGGCATGTTACAGAAAGTGAGTCCGGGAGCAGCATACATTAATGCGAATTCAGTTTGCGGGCAATTCCAGAACTGTCTGTGGGGCCTGTTTTTGTTTCGTTTTTCCCTTTATTGCGCCCCCGTTGTATTGGCAGGGTTCGCTTCGGTTTAGGTTCAAGGGCATGAAATAAGACTAGCTTATCTTAAGTTCCAGCGGTAAATACCACATTTGAAACTTAAGTTTGCGCACAACTTAAGCCCCGTCCCCTGCTTGCGCGGGGGGTGTGTGCAGGTGGGCACCTCTCCTTCATCCGAACTTAAGTTCACCCAAAGATTTAAGTTCCCCAATACTTAAGTTCAAGCTCCATTCACAACTCAAGTCTAATTACACCTACTCAACTCAAGTCCTGTATAAAGGCTTAAGTGCCGTATAGTCAAGTCCCTCCGACTGAAGTTCTACCGTGGCCTAAAAACTTTGTACACACGTGTATTCCCTAATATACCCCCACACTCTAAAACTCGTTGGAAAACCTGTGTATGTATACCTCAATATAGTCAATAACAAATAAATGTGTTTATGTAGTTTGAACCTGTCGCCACGCACCATCTCATCTCGTGAGTCGTGAGTCGTTGCTGAAACCCAGCAAATCCTCAATCTAACGAAAATATTAGATACACAAGAAATAAGTAACTTTTCAAGAACTCACCGCAGTCGGCAACAGAGCAAAGTCAGCTTGTCGGCAGGTGGCATCCGATGCATGTTGGTATTGGAATCATCTGAATGTAGTGTTGCCGCGGTCAGGTTCTGAACCACTGATGAACCTGAACCGAACCTGAACCGGACCAAAAGTCCGGTTCAGTGGCTGTGAAGTTTGCCAAACCGAACCCAAGGTTCAGTTCAAGGTTCAAAGATTTTCAGAATTCTGTGAACCTTGCTGAACCAGTTCAAACCCATTCGAACCTCTGACTTGGAGTAGCCCAGTTGGAGCGAAAACTCTATTTCAACTATGATTTGATCTTCAAGCTTGAATGGGCCACCAGTGGAAGTCTTTTCGGCAATGTTGTGGTTGTCAATTCCATCTTACACCGAGGGGAAATGTGCTCTCTTGATAGTATTTGTGCATTTCATAATTTTTTTTTCCACCGGAAAATGTTCGGTCCAAGTCTAACAAGCTCAAGTGCGACTGAAGAGTGTTGAAAGAAAATGTGACTAATTGAAATTGGTACGAAGGACCTGAATGTCATGCCCACAAAATACCAAAAGAGGACAGTGTTCCTTGAGAAGGGGGTATACTCGGGAATATTGGGGCGTGGGTGGTTTCTTTGTTGTACACTCACGCTGCAAACATTTTTCAAGTGATTAGGGCATGGGAAACAAAATCGGTTCGAACCCGTCCGAACGGCCTCTGAACCTGAACCGAACGTCACCAAACCTGAACCTGAGGTCCAGTCCTGGGTTCGGAAAATCGGACATTGAACTGGACCGAACCGGACCGCAGCAACACTATCTGAATGGCCAGAAAGGTGTTACCACTTGGGTAGTGTCACCGTGACTTTGTTACCGTCCCTGGGTCGTTGCGCCACGCAGTATGTTCTTCGGTGGGTGGTGGTCAGAAAAGACAAAGTCATGAGTAACATGTCACCAACGCGTGACATTACTGAATCGGGTGGCCGAGATCGCAAACACGCCACGACACATCACTTCGACTTGGCTTTAACTTCGATGATGTCTTCGCTGGAGTCTACACTTTTCTCTTTAATGCTTGACCACCGCATATCCCAGAATTCTTTCAGATCAATTTGTGCAGTCTCAAGTTCCGGTGTACCAAGTTACCAACCTCTGATTTCAAAGACTTTCCGGCGGCATTCTGGTATGCCACCCTGTTTGTGTGCATAAACTGGAACTAATGACCACCGTGAGTGAATAGGTCTGCAGTAATCCTTGGCAGAGGTGAGTTTCTGTGTTGTGTCCTTTGTCTTCCCTCAATAATGATACAAGTTGTAGATCTAAAGTTCTGTCGGAACTCAAGTTCTGTCGAACTTAAGTTGTGCCGGAGCTCAAATCCGTCAACAGAACTTATGACAGAAGAACTCAGTCCTTCAATTGTTTGAATTTATATGAACTGATCTTAATTTTGAACTTGAGTGATCGAGCTGACAGCAATGGCAGGGACAGTATTTCGATTATTCAGGCTACTTAGTAGAACTTGAGATCTATGTAAACTTAAGATTGAAATGTGGTATTTACCGCCCGGAACTTAAGATGAGCTAATAAATTAGTTGCAAGGGCCTTCGTTAGGAACGCTGGACTCGATCCCGTTGATTTGAACGACTCACTACATTTTGATGGCCCCTCGGCCAACTTGACCGAGGTCGGCTGAGTTGGCCGAGGTTGGCCGAGGGGCTTGACCGGGTTGGTCGAGGTTGGCCGAGGGGTTCGACCAACCCGGTCGAGGCCCCTCGGCCAACCTCGGCCAACCTCAGCCGACCTCGGGTCAAGTTGGCCGAGGAGTCATCAAAATGTAGTGGCTGTTGAGCTATGAACATGAATAGAATCGGGGATCTCGAGAATGCAAAAAGTCCATGCACGATGATCTCCCATTCGAATCTCAACGCTACACAGGCATTCGTGCTGGTGGTTTCCCTGCAATTTTCCAACAATTACACTTGCAACAACCTCCCAACGGTGCCGCGCGCCGCCTACGCTGCGTCGTAACTATCGCCCTAACTTTCACCCAATCCTCTTTTCGCATGGAATGAGCCCGAATCTAATTTGCCATTTGTATTCTACTTCTTTGTATTTTCGGTCAAGCTGATTTTATTCTCCTCTTGGCTCTAGAGCTTGGAATCTAGAATAACTTAATACGATCCCAGGTGTGCGTAGACTACGATTCAGCCACGTCGAGTCCCGAATATCTGTAGCTTGGAATTGAGATACTTCCTTATCCATCGGCTGATTCGGGAAATGGGCATCCAACTAGGGCACCAACCGTGCCCGTTTTCGACGGTTGACGGGCGGGACGGTGTTAAGGATACCAGAATCTCGCGGATTCGGCAGTCGGGCACGCGAGCTTTCGAAGCGCGCGAGGATGAAGGGATTGGAACTGGTGTTGCTCTCAAAGCAACAAATGCGAAAAATAAATGAAAAATAGCGTTGTATTGGGGCCAAAATCCCTGCATAACCAGCTATGATCTTATGCCACCGGACGGCCTTCGCACTGAGAGCGAGTTTTCAATGCAGCAAAATGGGAATAATCACCAGTTTGCAGGCCGAGTTGTAACACACCGTAAGTGCGAGACGTTACTGAGGGCTAGTCGCGATGCTAGTACTTACTGAGGTTCACACAGAGAGTTGGGGATACCTGATGGTATTGGAATAAGAACTTAGAAGCGTCTCTCCACAAGGCCTCTTTATATACGTAGAAATAATATGCGACGCGTCGCAGGTTCCAAACACGATCACGTGCATGGTAGAAATAACCTGTGCTCGCAACGGAGAGCTTCATGGAGGTTTACCATATCGAGAAGAGTTAATATCCATCACAGACGGGCGGGACGGAACCTGTCTGTCGGGGACTGAGAGGCGACACTGAAACGGGCTGGGTACGGGACGGGTTGACCGTCGACGGGTTACCCGTTGAGGCGCGAATCGCGGTGAATGCAGCGGCCAAGAGATGATGGCAATGTAGTCCTGTTTTAAGCTCAGGTGTCTGATCAGAGTAAAAAGCTTATTAATAATCACGAAATGAGCCTATTGCTCCATGGGCGCGACCTGGGAATGAAACAATCATAATGAGATACCTCTTCTGTGATTGACCAAATTTATCTGGATTTTTTCAGGTCCATTTGATGTTGCTGTGGAAGAGGTTAAGTTGATGGGTAAACATCATATTCATGTCACGTCGTCTTGAACCATGCACTAAAATCCTAATTCAGGGATGTTTCGGCAAATTCTTAGGAGGCAGATCAGCTCAGATATGCATTAATAGTGAGTCTGCCTAGAAATTAAATGAGAAAAATGGCTTGCGCGGGCAAAACGACAAGAATACATGGTAATTCAAACTCCGATGATTATGTAACAAGGTTTTTACTCCGATCGGACCCCCGCGCTTACAAACAGACTTCAACAAACGGAGGGACAACGTCAAGAATTGTTGAAGCGTCTGTCTAGGAGAGACTAGGTGGCAGCGATCATGGACACTTCTTCCAGTCACCAGTGTTCCGCATACAGCCAACCCCTTCCCCAACTCCACTGTCAATGCCAGACCGGCGTCCGTCCTCACCGCCACCAGAACCGCCTCGTTGACCTTCGATGATCCACATCGGCTGTCGCCCCTACTCCTCCAGGCCTTCGGTATCACGCCCTTCGGTCACCTCGGTCCATGTCCTTGTTCGGAGTCTACCATACATATTCGTATTTTGTTACTGATCCTCTGGGGTTGCGCTACAACCACTTACTGTATGTGTTCGCTCGAGCCTGGAGGACGACAGGATCATGGTGCACGGAATATTGACCAGGTTCCGGCCTGCGCACATGTGCAATTACTTGCGTCTCCCGGATCACCCTGTTGCCTGACACGTTCACTCAAGCTCCAGGATCATATATTTTAAATATTTATAGGACTCTTGTAAAGTTGCAAAGATGAATGTTCGGTCCTTGGGGAAATTCAAACCCACGGACAGCTTGACGGTCGAAGTGCCGAACGGAGCTTCATGAATCACCCTCGAGAGGCTCGGAGCCGCTGCTCGAGTCGACCCTTTTCCTCTTCTGCAGCGACGAATTCGCTGTCGCGGTAAATGACACAAACGATGTCGCGTCCATCCCATAAGATTATGAATGGGTTTCCCATCGTGCTATGCTCGTCTTTCGGGACTTCCGGCGCTGCAGAGGGATCCTCCAAGATGGAACTGAATGGAATGTCAATGGAGTCCATTCGGATCTCCGAAATAGCGAAATACAGAAAGCGTATCGTTGGAATGTCGGTTGCGGAGTGTGGATCTATATCGAATGCAGGATGAAGGGCCAGGATTCCGTTAATTCAGTTATGGACAGTGAAAAATTCCTCTCCTCGAGAGGTTTTAAGACTGGGTTGACCGAACCAGGTGAAATGCGGGACTACTACCTGAACTGTATGCGAGCGGAATTCAAGAGTCTCTTTCGCCAACAAGGTGATCTCCCACCGCCCTTGCTCATGCCTGACAGATCCTACCGATTTTTTGGCAATGGAATATTAGTATTCACGTCCTCTACACCTCAAATATTGCTCCAGGCCCTTATCGAGTTCCCGGATGGTTTCCGCGGAACCAGTCCTGACGGAACCTAATGCTGCTCCGGTCTGCCCTGGCATTCGAGATGAAGTATCAACGTATATCTGATGCAGTTGCGCAGATGTATCTTCGAAAACCACCCCCTTGCTGAAAACGACATTGCAGATCAATCTCCTGCGGTGTATCTTGCATCTTGCACCTGTACAGTCCGAGCATAAGTTTCGTGGTAGGGACATACTATATATACGACGGAAATACTGCAATGCTGATGGCAGTCGATCTCTAAGCATCTTCTCCCGCGACTCAGTTTAACCATTTCATGTGTAGCCATTCTATTTTCCTCAAAGATGTCGCGCCCTACCCAGGTCCGGTCTTTATTCAAGGATCAAGGATCCTCGTGAGGTGCATTTCCCCCGTCTTGCTGCCTTTTATTCAAAGGATGGAATATGAAGTGTGATTTTTCTTTCTTTGTGGTAATTCCGATGAAAAAGGGTTGACCATTTGTCTTGTTCATTTAACTCCTTGTAGCTTTAGCCCTTGTATTATTACCAGGTCAGGTCACGGTATTGCACTGACATATTCGAAACCATGTTACAGCTGCTGGCTTAAAATTGCTGATTCATGATACAGTCTCAAACTAGGAAGCGCAACACAACGTAGAAGCGCAACAGTAAGAATTACGTACTTTGAGGCTTCCGACGAGGTCTAAAATTTATACGAGTATGATAGGGTATCGTATCATCCTGTTCACAAAAGGATTTGTCCGAAAAGCCCCGTGAAGCCTCAAAATTGCGATGTTTGTGGCTGCGTTTCACAGCCTTTGATCCCAACTTATCAGACCTTCCTCTTTCTGTGTTCACAGTGCTGCCATATGTCAATTTTGTCGCATTGGGGGTTGCCAGTGTCCGTGATTACAGATGTGTAGGTTGAACCCCTAAAAAACATACTTCCAGATCTACAATTGTTCGCGCCGAGTGTTGCGCTTCTACCTTATTTGGGCATATTTGGGGTGTCGGAAAGATTCACCTCATTCTCAAGAACTACTCAATGTTGTCCCCAAAGGTAAATTGTGCCATGGACTAGAGACTAATTCGATCCAGAATAAAATTCGGACCGACTAATTGGGTGAGATTTGGCGCAAATATCTATGAAACGGTCTGATCATTGCACTTCCTAGTATGAGACTGTACATATGGAATACAACGGAAAAGCATATCTAATGGAAGCTATGATTGAGTTGACATCCCTCCTCATCTGAAACTTCTGAATTTTTCACTGACAGACCCTTCCAATGCTTCCTCATAGTTGCGAACATGGGTTTCGAGCTCCTCAGCCTCGGACAGTTTGTCGAGAGAGCGGTATGTTGATGCTAGATTTCGCATATTCCGCAAGGTGTCTGGATGATTGTCACCCAGAAACATCTTCCTCTTCTCTAGCGCAATGACTTGCAACTCTTCTGCCTTCTGGAATTGCCTGAGTTGATGATAGGTATATCCCAGATTACCCATAGTCCAAAGAGTGTCTGGATGGTCATCCCCAAGAATGTATTTACGCTTCTCCAGCACGACAACTTCAAGCTCCTCTGCCTGCTGGAATTCTCCTATACAGTTGTATATTACAGCCAGATTCCCCATAGTTTGAAGACTGTCTGGATGGTCATCACCAAGAACCTGTTTTCGCTTCTCCAGCACTGCAGCTTCAAGCTCCTCTGCCTTATGAAATTCACCTAGAACCCGATATGTTGATGCCAGGTTCCCCATGGCCACAAGAGTGTCTGGATGGTCATCACCAAAAGCCTGTCTCCGCTTCTCCAACACAACAACCTCAAGCTCTTGTGCCTTGTGGAAATGGCTTAGATCACGATATGTTGATGCCAGATTCCCCATGGCCAGAAGAGTGTGAGGATGATCATCTCCAAGAATGTATTTTCGTTTCTCAAACACAACAACTTTCAACTCTTCTGCCTTTTGGAACTGGCCTAGACTCTGGTAAGTTGATGCCAGATTCCCCATAGCCTGAAGAGTGTCTGGATGGTCATCTCCAAAAGTCTGTTTCCGCTTCTCTAGCACAGCAATTTCCAACTCCTCAGCCTTGTGGAAATTGCCTAGCTGCTGGTATGTTGATGCCAGATTACTCATGGCCTGAAGAGTGTCTGGATGGTCATCACCAAGAACATGTTTTCGCTTCTGTAACACAACAACTTTGAGTTCTTCTGCTTTGTGGAACTCGCCTAGGTGTTGGTGTATTGATGCCAGATCACTCATAGCTCCAAGAGTGTCTGGATGGTCATCACCAAGAACCTGTTTTCGCTTTTCTAATACAGTGACTTCAAGCTCTTTTGCCTGGTGGAACTTGCCTAGACCATGGTATATTGATGCAAGATTACCCATAGATTCAAGAGTGTCTGGATGTTCATCCCCAAGAACATGTTTTCGCTGCTCTAGCACTGTGAGATTAAGTTCCTTGGCTTCCTCAGACCGTCCTACATGATAATATACGATTCCATATTGTGCACCGAAATCCATAACCACCAGCTGGTTTCCTTGCCTCAAGGAGTCAACATGGGAAATTAATCTCAGACTAGCAAGTAGTTGATGTTCACATGGGATTTCATCAATGGACATGCCCATTATGGTTGCCATGATAGAATGATATGACTGTTGGTCTGCGATTGTAATTTGACTCCAACTGTGCACTAGTGGATGAATTGAAAATATTTTTCTCTCTGGATCAAAGGTCATTAGAGAATAGGCCCTGATTTCGTTTGTCACTTTCAGGAAGCAAAGGGTGTCCCATTCACCTCCAGGCTTTGTGAAGTGTGCAAGGAACTCCAGCGGTTTTCGCAGTGCTTCTCTTGATGGAATGGCCTGTTGGAATGTATATGCTGCAGCCCTGCTGAAAATCTCCTCTGAAATTCCATCATGATGGAGAAATGAACAAAGCTGCAAGAATGTGGCAGCCAGCAGACTGAGCTTGTCAAAGCTCATTTGCCATGTTGTGTACACCGTCCAGGCATAGTTGTCGTGACTCTGAGCTGGTTTTTCACTCAGCAGTTGGGCCTGATTCTTCATGTAGATTTCCAGATAACTGTCCAGGGCTCCAGATTGTAAGATGAATGCTCCAGCCTGCACAATTGCAAGAGGAAGGTAACACAATTCCTTTGCAACATCAGTGCTAATGAAATGAGAAAGAAATGAACCTCCACTCACCTTTGCAATCTTGGCTGCAATTTTTTGTTCACTGGGACAATCTCTTGGGCCGCACTTTGAGTAACAATTCCACAGCATCGGTCTCCTCCATATCTGATACAGCAAAGTGTGCTCCAGCATAGCCACGGAGGGTGGGGTTACGGGTTGTGATGATAATATTCCCATGATTGCACTGGGGTATAAATCTGTTCAGGTCAATCTTGGGATCATCAGCATTGTCATAGAACAGCAGCCAGTCTTCTTGGTTGCTTGCGAGCCACTTCAATGCATCCTGTGAGGAGTTGCCTATATTTTTCACTGAAGCAATGTTTTTTAGGCTAGTTTCAATTGTTTCTGTTGTGCTGGCATCAAGAAAGAAGTTGTCCGTGAAGCTAAACCTATGACAATTGATATGGGATTCACTTGTCAAATTTCAGCTTACTGTGATGTGTTGATAAACTTCAGTGCAATTTGTGTCTTCCCTGCACCACCTAGACCATGCAGTACATAAATGTGTTGCTTCCCGATATCTTGAGCAAAAAACTGATTCATTTTGTCCAGAATTGTCTGTCTTCCTTGAAAGATTCTCGATGGTGGAGGGCAATTGTTAGTTGGTCGAGCTGCTTGAACAATGGGGATATCTGGAACATGCATGTAAGACTCCAGTGAATGAACACTATTCAAATGGGAATCCTACTTAGTGGGATCACAGTCGCGAGGGTTGGATGAATGTTATGATTTCCATCGATGTTTTGACCTAGCATAAGCTGCGTGGTATAAATATTTATCTCCCCGACTGAATTGTCAAGGAAATTCCCGCCATTGATGTGGAACCCAGAGGCGGAGGTGAAGAGTGGCATGGGAGAAGCAGAAGAGAGTGGGAGACACGTCACGCACTGAGAAGCAGTGCTCTACTGCTGCCGAGCTCCGCGCTAAAAATGACAGTTATTTCACGGCATCGCGCGCTTATTTACCGCATTAACGAGATGGACAGCTTCACCTCCACCTGCCATCTGGCCTATCCTCTCTGCTCCGAGTCATCCAACGATATCGAATGACCAATAACGCGCGAGGAATTACACAGCATATGTGATGAAAACTTTGAGAAGCAACAATTTACTATTGTACCCCATGGCTCTGGATTTGCACAATGGGCCTGGATTCGCATTTTTCTCTTTCATTTCTTCCTCTTTTCCCCGGAGTTTTTCGGGATAGTTATATGTACATTTTGGCTATGGATATATGAAATAATTGAGGGATACGAAGAGGGGAAGCTAATGAGAAAGGGTTGCCGGTCCATCAAGTCTAGGGCTATTTTAGGAAGTGCCTCGTTCTGAGTCGCGGTCGCATCCCCAGTCCTCAGCAAAATTCAGGCAGTGTAGCAGGTTAATTAAATACTTTATGCCTCTTTACATTTTTTTCTGCGGGACGAGTTCTGTGTGCTGTTGGGAAAATGTGCCCCCCATCACGGAATGTCACAGATGATCGCGGCTCCAGGTTTGTCACGTATTGTCACACTTGGCCTCAGTACACGACAACTTTGCTCAGCAAAAAAATTGTAAAGAGGCATAAAGTATTTAATTATACCTGCTAAACTGCCTGAATTTTCCTGAGGACTGGGGATGCGACCGCGACTCAGAACGATGGCATTCCTCAAATGGCCCTAGACTTGATGGACCGGCAACCCTTTCTCATAGCTTCCCCTTTCATATCCCTCAGTTATTTCGTATATCATAGCCAAATGTACTATAGCTATCCCGAAAAACTCCGGGGAAAAGAGGAAGAAATGAAAGAGAAAAATGCGAAATCAGCCATGCAATCCAGACCCATTGGGCGCAATAGTACAAATTACAATCACTGCTCAATTTTTCTGCTGCTCGAACCCGAGATAGCTGTGCACTGCGGAATCTTGCACTGGTTTGCATCCAGGTCCCGTAGTTCCGCAGCTTCCAAGGCAGTTCAATTTTCTCAACTGCGGAAAATTTTCTCGCTGTGCCGGAGTACTACAACACACGCCCGCGCAGAACCAGTAACTATCCTGGTGAAATCGCTTGGCTACAAGGCTCAAATCGCATTTTGTGTATTTTTTCCGGAGCCGCAAAGATTATGTGCCTCTCATCACGCTCATTCTATTCGGCAATTGCTGTCCAGCATTCACTTACAGTAATCATCTCAATTTTCCAATGGCTAGATGATATACCCGTGTCCGTTCCCAGTGGTTCCCCGAACAAAGCAGAAAACATTTATCGTGACCATAATATACACCATTAATGAGGATGTGGTAGTGGCAGCTTTACATGACAAATTTTAGGGCTCGTTAAAAGCGTGGAAGCAGGAAAGGGAAGGAGTGAAGGGCTGGTATGGACGTCGGACATGAACTGGACTGTGAATATTCCGAGACGTGTCCTGCTCGTGATCACCGCAGAGGAATCTGACTCGGAAAGATCCAGGAAGAATCCCGTGAAAATTTTCATATGGTCATGACGAGCAGAGAAGGACAATGATCTGAGAATAAAGTATACAAATGAGCCATGAAACACATCTACCTCAACCTCAAGATCTGTTGATATTCAGCACGACATCCGTGGAGAGCACCTTGCAGTTGATATCCAACTCGTGCAAGAACTCCTTAGCGGGGTTTTCCATGCCTGGGTCCATCACTAGCTGCATGCAAGCAAATTAATACGTAAGTTCGAGGTTACCGGATACACAAAAATGCGGCCGCACATCTACGAGTGATGAGAAAAATGGTAGTCGGTATAAACCAACACGAGAGGGAGGTTGGCGGTTGGCAGTGTCGTCTTACGACCCCTAATTCAAAACGTGTAAGCATCCTAAGTCCCCTCAACAACGGGTGGACTCCCATACCAATGGATAATTCACGAGCTTCCGCGCGATCAGCAGTGCGAAGAACCGAGTACATACAGCTTTAGTATCATTCAGGCGATAGGCATTCGGCAAATGCGTGGGAATGCCTATTTCCGCCACGAACAGCTATTCCCAACGTGAAGCGAGTCGTGAGTCCCATCACTTCGCATCATTCTCGGCTTGCTGAGCCGGGTTTACTGTGTGACAGTCTACCGCTGCATGTTAGAGTAAATCTGGCCATTTTAATTGCTGGCGTGCTGGGGGGAACGGTGTTCCCCCCAGACCCCCCTCCTTTAGCCTGACGGCGTATCAAAGTCAATTTATTCACCGCTTTTCCCAAATCTGCAAGATTACGAGCTCATTCTCAGTTTTATAAATAATCTGGCGCGGGGGAGACCCCCGCGGACCCCCCTTGACGCTCGCCGCTAGGCCCACTGCGTGGTGCAACCGCTCGCCGCGGGGGCCCACTGCGTGGGGCTGAGAAATATTATTTGGAATGTTTAACTTGATTCAAAGCTTATTCTGAGCTGGGAGCGGAGGCTGAAATCCGGTTGATGTGCCGATCAGCCGAGTCCCACTAACCGCGTCAGCAGAGGATTAAGCGACTGCATCAATAGGCGTTCGGGACGTCGGTCCGAACACCTATTGTCTGAATGTTACTAAAGTTGTCGTGCCTCCGAAGAACCTGATCACAACCTGCGGGTTTCTGACTGAATTCATCGGGGGAGAGATGCGCGCGGAATTGAAGGCACCTTTCAAATGGGCATGGTCCCTGCCAGTCATCAGCAAATGTGCGCAAAGCTGATCGGCGCTCATAACGTCCAACGATTGATGCCATCATCACCAGGCTGTTGCAATCTGGTGAAGCCGCTGGCACGCGCTCACAGCACGATCATCCAAGCGGGCGACTTTGTCAGAGCGGGCAGCACTGGCGAAGATCGTGATGCTCACAATGGATGATGAGGCCTTACGAGCCCTGGGGGCCCATCCTACATCTGTACCCCCACTTCCCCTTCCCCAATATAGAGCTCAGCACACAAATAAGAGAAGAATAAGATATATTAACGAACGCGCTACATAAGGGTACAAGTAGATACAAGCTGCCACTTATCACATACCTCCAATGCAACCACAAAGATGGCACGGCTAAGATTCGCAGTGAGGGAAGGGACCAAGGGTACATGAGAAGGGGATGAAAGGAGGTGATAAGCGACGCATGCTTGAGACGAAGATTGAGGGACCGGTATAAATTCAAGCCAGCAGTTGCAGTTTCAAAGCCGTGAACTTAACAGCGGGGTTCGGGGACACCAAGGAAGTCTTGAGGTGCTTGAAAGGGTTGAGGGTCTTGGGGCCTTGACGATGAGTTGTTCGAGGCCTTGAATGGCTTGAGGCTTGGACGGACTTGAGACTGCAGGACTTGAGGGCTCGAGTCTGCTTGCGGTATGCCGAAAACAGTTTGAGGTGCTTTGAGGTGCTTCGAGGCCCAGCGTTGCGTCTAACCTAGACTGGAAACCTTGACGGTGTCGGAGGACGATAGGAGGGAGCGTTGCAGGGCATGGTGGTGGCAAGCGGGAAGATGTGGGATCAACATCGATCAAAGTCTGTCAAACAATCAATAGATGCACAGACCACACACGTGCTGATGGATTGAACGCGTCGGCCAGAAGGTCACGGTTACTGTATGCGTCCCGCTCCCTCCCCGGGCCTCCCGAGTATCCGACTCACCGTCGTCCAAACTCTGGCCGTTGAGAATGCTGATCCGAATTTTGTGATCAACAACAAAGCTCCAACTGTCCTTAAAATATGGAAACAGACCGCCAATGCGCCAAATATTCCGCCGGTCTAGTATAACTATACAAGTCGAGCCCAAGTCGAGCCAATACTATTAGTATTAGTTATTACAAGGAACGGCGCCATATGTTAAACTATACTTGGGAGAAAGAACCAATGGCTGAGAACTCGATCAGTGGTGGAATGCCAGTGGTACAGTGGGGGAATATTTCGCCAGGTTGCTAAAATGCGCGCAATAAATGGTGAGGGCATGAAATACTGGCAAGTCTCTCGATAGTCTGACATGCCGCTGGCCGACGCTGGTGAGCCCAGATATGGTCCATCAGATCTGCGGAAGCTGATCAGCGCCATCAGCCTACATCCGCTTTGTGCACATTTGCTGATGGTCTGAAAGGGCACATCAACCTTCGTCAGGACGTCTGTGACGAACGAGATGGCATAAGGGCGCAATCCGAAGTCTGGACGTGCTCGAACCGGGGGGTGCTCGTTATCTGAGACGAGTTTATGATTAGAACGAGCGTTACGTTCAAATATAAGACACGGCCTACCTCGCCTGCGGCTGGGAGGGTCCTACATATTTGAACCATCCACACTCAAGGGTGATTGGGTTTACAGTAAGGGCTGAAGAACTCCAGAGTCGGAGCGTTTTCAAGTGCTCTGTTTCGAGATTGTTCGGGGACATCTCCGTCTTGAATGTTGGATGTAGCTGATATGATAGACCGTGACATGAGTGATGAGGCCCCGTGAAGCTCCACCAAAGGCTGGTCCAAAAAAGTGGCTTTTTGAGGGCGAAAATTTGGAATTTTCTTGTTCGAAAAGTGGCTTTTTGAGACCGAAAGGTCGATGAGCGTTGTCTGGTAAGTGGATTTTTGAGGGGCCGGGAGCGAAAAAAAAACAAATAACTACCTACCTGCAGGTTCGAACCGGCGACGGAGGTAGGTAGGTAGGTAGGTATATTCCGGCGCGGTCCCGTTAAGAAACAGCCGGGGCCCGTACTACATACATGCGTCAAATGTATGCTACGGATACCTTCTTTCTTTGACCACTTGAGCACCTGAGTACCCCGTTTGCACCTCCGACAACATCAAGTACCAAAAAAAATGAAATACAGGTTGGATGAACAAGATGCAAACGGAACCCCAGGGTGGCATGGCCTCCAAAATCAGGTACGAGGAAAATAGGACCATTCCAGTGTGTTGGATGGACCCTACATATTCACCGACGTCATTTGTTGCCCAATTTGGTCTGTTCGGGTTTATTAGTCCGATCGCCAGTGGAGCAATGGTGAGTCATGACGAGGTTTTGTGGAGAGGGCCGAGGCTGCTTTCGTCGTTGTCCGATACAGCCCGAAAGAGCGCACGTGTGGTATAAAGGCGGCGTACGGAGCCCACAAACGAGATGGGTGCGCATCATATCAAGAGACACCCTCCCATGAATTGTTGACTTGATTGATATAATTGTTCGCTTGCAAAAGTCCACGCTTTGCGGGACGATTTGAGCGAAGACGAAATGGACTCGGCATCCACCATTTTGTTCTGTTTTATGTGCACTCTACCATTCATGGCATCGTAGCCTCTTCTGTGGTTCTACGCAATGTTTTGCAGACGGCATTTTCGATATTCCATGATGGGAGTAGGCACAGTGAAGGTAGTTAGTGACACTGAAGATCAAGAAAGTTTTGAAGAAACCCTGTTTAACGGTGTCGAGCGCCAGACAGGCGAAAATCTCATTTTTGGCGTGAATTTGGGCGAAAATATGAAGTCCAGGTGATGACCCTTGTCCGATAGTGGCTTTTTGAGGTCTCAGGTGCCGCCCCAGAGTGGCTTTTTTAGACCAGATTTCTGATTTTTTACGGACCAGCCTCTGGTGGAGCTTCACGGGGCCTGAGTGATGAATGAACAAAGTGGAGACCCACGAGATGAGGAACTTCTGAGCGATAGGCAGGGTCACGATGAAGCCCACAACAATCTTCCACTTGGTCTCAAAGGGAAGTTTCTAAGCTGACAGGTCAGACATTTAGAGAGAAAAGCAATAGAGATTTGCGGAAAGCAAAGCCGCGCCGGCCCGCCATCACCGCCATCACAAGCTTCTGCGCGATCGCCCAATGTCTATGTGCATAGACAGAGCCCTAGACAAGGCAGTCTGGCTACACGATAGATACTGGCAGCGAACTGGAAACTCTCCCTAGACGCACTCCAAGTCCAGCTTTCGACGCCCCCGGAGCAGGTCGCCCAAATCTCAAGTCACGAGCATCGCCGTCGTCGAGTGCGCCATGTGAAGACCTGTGAAGACAGAAGAGGTCGTTATCGATGCGCTAGGCTAATGTATCTCCCCTTCAGCGCTAACTCCACCCATGGCCACTTTACACGCCTGCCTTGCTGCCAGAATCCCTCTTCTCCACCAGCTGCGTCCATACCCCGCGCGCAGTCCGTGTCCCGGACTCGCCCCTATGCGCACTGACGATGATCCCGAGCGCGAGCGCGAGCTTCACCGACGGCTCGATCCGAGTGCCACGACCACGTCACAGCATCATCGGCTCTGCCATCGACGTGCGCTTCGTCCTCCATGTCCGTCACCGTGACGACAAGCGACACTGGGTCGGCCGCTGGCAGTTGCGGGGCGCGAGGTCACTGGTACGAGATAGTCAGCTGCGAACGCGACGCTGGGGCAGGTGGCCAGTCGGAGCCATGCTGCGCTAGCAAGATCCTGCAGCGCGTCATGAGCTGTATTGGCTTCGATCGCCGATAGCCGTACGGGTGCGGGAGAGCCGGGGAGACGCAGCCAGGGTGACGATTCAGATGTACGTGTGCAGTCGCCCGATCCTGCCGCCTGCGTGCGCTCCCATCCTTTACCTCTTTGGGCACACGTCCCTCCTCTGCCTCGTCCCACCGCCAGATGTGACCACCTGCACGACCCGCACCCCACCGCACCTTCCCGCAAGCAGCCCCTCCGCGCAAGAGGCGTCGTTCGTCGGGGAGCCATCGATGCACGAGTACGCCTCGCTGTCGCACGACTCGGTCACCAGCCGCATCATGCTTCTCGCCTGCGCCCCCGCCCTCGCCATCCATCCTCCGTGTCCTTGCTCATCACCACTCGCGTCGTCCCGACCCCACACACGTGGCATTGGCAGTCGCACACAGACACTCCCGCCGATCTCACCATCGCCGTCCGCCCCCAGTACTTTCCTGTCGCGCGATGCTACCACAGGGCGCAGGATTGCCCATTGCGATCCTCCTTCCTCTTTCATCCTGCGGCTGGGTGAACGGCCTGTGCGATCGTGCGATCGCTCGCTCTATCCTCGTCGCTTGAGCCTACATACTCGCCGTCCATCTTTCGCCTGCTGCCCGTACCAAGCCATGGAAATGACGTGCCTCCACCTACGCCTTCACCGAGACGTGATACGATACCCGAATGCATTTCAAGCTTGAAGGCCCTGCTCACCGTCGTCGTCTTCCCCCCTCCGCGCGCCTGCACCCTCGCACCTCGTTTCGCGTTATCCGGGAGTCTGCGGCTACCCTCCTCACTGCCCGCGTATCGCCCGTCCCTTTTTCGTCTCCGCCAGCCCTTGTCTTCGCCGGTGCCGCGCGTCGCTGCGGGTGCTATGATTGCCCGTCTCCTCCCCTCCGCGCGCCTCGCTGCGCCATCGAGCAGTCGGCGTCCGCCCTCCCTGCCCGTGTGCCGATCACCATTGTCTTCCCCGAGACGTCGTGGCCAGCTCGTCGCTGCGCGTGCGATAATGGATCCCGATTCGCTCGTACCCTGCGCTACATCGTGTCATCGAGGAGTCCGCGCCTCCACCTTCGCTGCCCGCCTACCGATTGTAGATTGTGGATGGGAGGCAGTGTGGGTGGGGAGGTGCGGGTGCGACGGTGGATCCTGATTCGCTCTCCGCGCGCACCGAGGGTCCGCGTCCACCCTCGGGCCTCGCTGCCCGCGTACCGATCATGTATGGGGGGGATGTGGAGGTGCGCGATGCGAGCGGAGTCATGGGCGCGGCGCCCGTGGGTCCCGATTCGCTGTCCACGCACCTCGCACCGCTTCGCATCATGGAAGAGCCTGCGTTCTCACTGCCCGCATAGCGATCGTGGATGGGGACGTGTGGATGTTCGGCGCCTGGGTACGGTCGGAGGAACAGTGGAGGTGGGAGGATACGAGGATAGGAGATGCGGTGGGATGACGACTCGCCGAATGTGTACAACGGCGGGGAGATCGATCCTAGTGCGTCTCCCAATGGGCGGGAACGCGGGAGGTGCTGAGTTCGGGACGGAGAGACAGCGGTTTATCTGGATCCAATGCGCGCGCTGCTCGTCCTTACCAGCCTCGACTCGGACCTCCTATCCTCCATCGCGTTTTGAAAGCATCATATTCGCTGTTCGTGACTGCCATGTATCCGATACTTATACCGCCGATCACTTATACGTCCTTTACGCTGTACATGTAGCTCCATCACATATACTGCGTGTGCGAGTACTGGTCTTTGTGTCTTTGTGGGATGTGTATTAGTCTCGATGCAAAATTTCGGTGGGACATGTGTTTAAGCACCCTCAGCAGGTACTGAGGTAGGTGTGACGGGACACGGCATGCATCGGACATCAGAGCTTGATGTGCCATCCTTTCACACCGTACCCCTACTTAGTGGCCCGCCAGCACCGGGAATGTCCGCACAGTACGTTCATCGTCAAGGGCTTGCCACTCCCATTCATCGCTTGCCGGTCGAAATCATAGCGGAGATATTTGGATTAAGCATGGCGGTCTCCGAACAGGATTATATCGGGCATCGGACATATCCTGCCATAGCGCTCAATCGACTCGCTCACCTTTCCCTCCTTAAAGTATCCCAAATCTGCGCACGATGGCACAGTATCACTATGGGCACCCCCTCCTTGTGGACCAAAATCCATCTGGACACGGCGCTTTGGCGCTCGCCGATCACCACGAGCAAAGCCATGGGATTGCTCCAATCCGCCCTCGCACGCAGCGGCTATTGTCCGCTAACTGTGCTCGTTACGAATGCTGCCGACTGGCCGTCTCACGGCCCCGCACTAAAACTGCTTGCGCAGCATTCTACACGATGGCGGGCGGCGACATTCAGATGTCGTCTTTCAGATCTTCGCCATCTATCCAGTATCAAAGGAAACTTGCCCATCCTGGAGACTCTTGTGATCGTTCCGAGCAACACGGGATCGGAGACGGTGACCCTCTTTAAGGTTGCGCCACGGTTGAGGGATTTGGCCATCGCCGGGGCCCTGGGGCCGCACGTTTCTACACCACCTCTCGCACAAGTGTCCAAGGTCAGATGCCTCGACCTTGCGTCGACGGATATCGCCGCAGCGGTCTCCACGATGTCGCATTTGTCGGAAGCAAACAATTTCTCGCTGCAATTTTACCTCGACGACGGGACGTCGAACCAACCCCATAATCTCGATCTTGCCATCCGACACACATCGTCCAATGTCGGCCACCTCGCGATTGAGCTGTTGGGTGAATTCTTCCGAACCAATGCAAACAGGCGTTGGGCTCCATCTTCGCAGGCCTCACATTGCCGCGCCTCGAAGGACTCACATTCGACTCAGAGAAATACCCTCGTTTCCCACTGGTGTGGCCACAATCTCAATTTCTCGCTCTCTGCCAGCGTTCCGCATTTCACGCCCATCTGCAAGCACTATGCTTGTACCATGTGCATATAACGGAGGGGCAGCTTCTCTACTGCCTGCCCTTCCTGCCCGCATTGACGACCCTCGCAATTGCCGACCACGAACGCATCCGCGGGCGTGGAGTCAATTTGGAGCTCATCACCGACACCCTTCTCGTCGCGCTCACCAAGACCTCCAATGCACGATGCCTCATTCCACGGCTGGACACGTTGAGTCTTCGCTCCCGACTCCAATTCGATGACAGTGTCTATTTGGATCTCATCGTTTCGCGGCTGCAACCCGAACGCAAGTTCACGAGTGTGCTGGGGATTTTGCCACATTGGACCGAGGGACGCCAGATTGACAAGGCGATTGTCGCAAGGCTGCGCGAAATGGTGGTTCAGGGAGATCTTACACTGAGCCTCCCTGGCTCCCAATGAAGTTTCCAATGCAAAGGCTTGTACGTCTGGTGCTGTTCTCGTTATCTATTTTTGCCTAATACTTGTTGGCATTCAGTGCTTTTGAGTTCGAGTGCCGCCAAGGGCAGCATCTGTCTAATAATGTTTATTGTTGGGGTAGAGACGGAATGGGTTATTGTCGCACCAACTTTCATAAACACGCCGTTAGGTCGTTCACAGTTAAAGCCCCAACTCGTGCATCAGCTTTGCTCGAATTGGGGCCAAGTTGGGGTCAGAGTTGGGGCAGAAGTTGGGCCAAAAAAGTTAGCTGTGAAATGCCCTAATGGCACTCTTGACTTTCTCTGTGTGTAGGAAATGATGGAATATGCACCTGCATATGTACATGATCAATTTTTTTAAACATGGTCCCATTTTTTGTAGGCTGCCCCAATTGATGGCACCCGTAACGAGTCAATGGTGACTACCACAAATATACCTCAATGATGGGAAATGGTTCTCTAAGTCTTGTGCATTGGTGTTCAATTTTCGATTTTTTTTAGTCACACAACTTGAAGTGCAGATTATATCCAAGCTCCTGCTGCCCCAATGGTGATGACTGCCGAGCCCGAGTAGAATCATGCCAACTCGTACCATGACCATCATCCTCGTCAGCGTCACGGTCACGATCCACTATTGACTCTTCCTGATCCTTTTTTTGGGAGCATTTGGGAGATGAAGCAGTCTGCCCTCTGCAGAAGCATTCAAAGCTCGTCCTCTTGTGTTGCTGATGGTGGACCAGTCACTGTTGCCGAGGAAGTTGTCCAGGACTTCAAAAATATCCTTATTCAAGTTTTCCAGAACAACTGTAAACACAATGAGTAGTTTACGACGACTCGAAGGCAAAACTTCGCAATCTTGTCCGACTGGTGGTGCTGTTACGAGGAGAAATAGACGAAAAAACTTTTTAAAAAAAGGTTCGCTGCGTTGTTCTGGGGGTTGTCCGTGTTGTACTGTACCATCTCGACCGAAGGATGTTACCCGTCACCGCAATATTTCACTGGGTTCATTGTTCAGCATGACGGACTTCACAATTGTTCTCTCCGGCATTCCCCCACCATCCGCCAGGCACCAACAACATTATATCTTGCTGCAACCGGATATCAATGGGTAGAAATTCTTTGTTGAATTAAATCCGCATGCTGGAGCACCATATTGTGTTGGAGTTACAAGGATGCAGGCCGCTGATTTTTTCTTTTCCAATTTTTTTAAAACGGCGGATGCTTCCGACACCACTGTTATTCTTCTCAAAACAGAACAGAGATTGACAGGAATAGAAAAGAAGGACATGATACAACCTATAATGAAACAGACACAATAGCATATAGCAAAACTGGAGGGCAGAAATTGAGCGGCGGAGGCCGCCAATGCTATGCTCTGAGAGGCGAGACACAATTAAGTCAAACCCGCAGGAGAACATTAGATACCTATTCAGAGGCTTGAACGAGATTGAAGCAAACTTGAATGCGTGCCAAAAAAAAAAAAAAAGTGGTTAAAAAAAAAACGGCGGAGATCTCTGCCGCAATGTTTGGCAAGTAAAAACCATCAAATCTGGTTCAGATCTACTGATGATATTGAATAATGAATAACTTTTCACAGTACTGCATCATACAGTAGGAAACCAACCATGAAGCTGTGAAAAAAAAATGTGGCTGATGGTTCCGCCAGAATTTTCCGGTAGGTCAGAATATAACAGATCACCACGAGATTGAGCGGAAGTTGGAAGGTAAACAGCTGGCAAGAGGTTGAGTGGTGCAACCCGAAAAGAGCAAGCAAAAATAAAATAAAAACAGGTGCGGCGGATGGCGCGGCGGGAGGAGCGTGCGTACGGGACCATCAATATCTACCTGTTTGAGAACATGACTACCATCCGCGCAGCAGATGGACACCTCTTAGGTCCCCTTTACTCATACAGAAAGGGGACCTAAGAGGTGTGTTACGGCCTGGCGGCGGTGTTCGCTGAGGTGGACTGCGAAGCAGGTCTTCTTTCCAAGATACTCTTCGGCCCTTCTGCTGTATCCATCTCTTGCACCATTGCAAGGCCCGGACTCTATGCATCGCTGGCGAATCCGAGTCATCGCCGACTCTATAGAATTTGCTCAGGAAGGATGTTTGCAAGCAAGAGGTAATTGTGAGGCAAACCAGTGAGGTAGCTACCACAAGTACTCTAGCTTTTTATATGTAGGCGAATATCCAATAGATAAGAATAGTATCACATGTAAGTAGAGACTGAATAAAATAATGCGGAGGTATAGCAACAGATAGTAAAGCACATGGACCGATAACAATTGCCATGGTGAACCACATGTGAACCGCATGGTCAAGCTTGGATCTCCAACAGACTCCATATGCCAGGCGAGAGCTCGGCGAGCGGACCTGCTGTGTTGGCAAGATGCATACATATGTTGCTGCCGTGGTTTAAGTGCTGCAGTAAACGTGGGGTGCGGATTCACTATCCGTCTGTGCTGACTCCATTCCAACCGTTCTCAATAAAGAGATTGTTACCCGCAATTTATTTGACGAAAATGAGTATGCTTTTATCCATGCTCACATAAGAGAATGTTGTGGCAATAGTCCGGTAGTGCCCCGTGTTAGAAACCTGCGAGTTTATGGCTTATAGCGCGCAGACTCGCCGCAGAGGATCGAAGATCACGATGTTTCTCCTCCGCGGCTCTGTATTCCGCTCTTTGTGGCTGTGATTCGCTGCCCTAAACCTTCCCTTCAGTATTTGCTTCCAAGGATGTTCATCTCGATTTTCAGGGACATAGTCACGATCTTCTGGTTGCGCTTGCGACATGCCGTCCCCGACGGAACTTTACATCCTCAAGGAGCTTCCAACCCAGAACGTCGGCAGGGACCCCCAATTCCTCACGGGGCTCCCCCCTGCTCGGACGGCGACTTGATCCTGTGCCGGCGTCTTCGATGCCTTGAGGCCAGCCGGTTCAGGGAGGTCTCCGATAGCACCCTCCTCTGGTTATGCAAGCAAGGACGTGTCCTGGGTCCAGCAGATGTTAGCCAACTTTCCCGCTTTGCTTGCACCCTTGATCGGCCCATGCAACTTGACATTGTGGCGCACTAATCCAGGACGACATCGCCGACGGAGGTGTCCAGTACTTTGATCAAACGCGATGGCTTATTCTCCGTTGAAGGGTATATATAGAACTTTCAAGCCCGCTTCACGGTGACTCTTAGCGGTCTGTAGCCATAATCACACCGAGATTAATCACATTTCGGCTGAGCCGAAGTTGGTTCTAATTTATTAAATTTCGGATTAGCATCCGTTAATCAGATACTTGCATTTCGGGTATGCTGAAATCCTTCGGTGTTACCGTATAACCCGAAGCATTTCGGGCCAACGGATGCTTTAGTTTCGGGGAATTTTATTCTTATCCGAAATGTAACAGGTTAGAACCAACTTCGGATCGCCCGAAATTTAGGGATTGCCGTGTGAATTATCTCTCTTTGCCGATGCTGTGACCACACCAAGTTTGATGAACCGTTCTGATCGGTTTCATTCAAGAATCTTTTCACTCGTTGACTACGGTTCCTTCCGTCGGCTGCAGTGCCGTCATATCTCAAGGTCGCCGAGACCAGAGCCAAAGACGCGGATCAAAATTTAACATGCCACCAGACGACGAGATATGAATGAGGCATTCACTGAGCGATACAGCGATTGACCCCCAGCGAATGACAATGTAGCGCTCGTAACATACTGGTTGAAGAGCACTGTCGCGAGATTCAATCGGGTAACCGTTGTCTTGGAGTTTGAACAGGTTGCACTAATAAAATAGAATTACACAACATTAAAATATACTACAGGCTTGCAGACTGAGATGTATTACTTCAAACGCTCCAAAAAAAAAAAGATTATACTACAGCCGAGCAGCCGACGTCAAATGGACGGTGAACTGGATTGCGCTGCAATCGGAATTTGTCTGGTGGTTACTAGTATCAACGGATTCTATAAGCCGTCAGTATTT
>JARJLF010001166.1:0-95943 GCA_029378395.1 Mycena leptocephala
TTCCGGATCAGCTGTAAATGAAAGATGATATCTGTAAAGCAGACGTACCTGGAACGAGGGAGACTGGCTCCACCACATTCAGCCACATTCTACACCACTAGCAACTGCAGAGCTCCAGAACCGGGTGCGCGGATTATTGGGCGGCGCGCGCCCAATGCACGATGGAAAACGCGCAGGCGTCATAACTAGAACTTCGATTTTGGGCAGCTCCTCGGCCTGGCATGTATCGGTAGTATGCCTTGTAAAGCGCATCCACGATCAACGGAAGAACTAGCGCGAGGACTGTGAGGTAGCTTGATCATGGCGATTGAGGGAAAGCGGGTTAAGTGGCGGTGTCGATTGGCAGACCGGATCAATGATTCAGTCCCGGCGCCTTTTCTTGCTCTCCTCGTCCCTCTCATGGTTTTGATGGAATCTTCAACGTGTATACTATTAGTTCTGGCCGTCACCGCTCTTGGCTTTCTTTACACTTGGAGCGGAAGAATACCGCGGACTTGCATACGTTGGTGCGCTAAACTGTACGAAACATCTCTCTCAGAAATATGGACAGCCAGTGCATTCGGGTAAGGAAGGTCTCATTGTTAGGTAATTTTGGTGCGTGCCTTTTTGGGTGCAGGAAAATCAAAACACTGCTGTAGAATGACTGCGCCTCGAGCAAATAGGACGTCGCCATCCAGGAAGCCTGAAGTGCCCTCCGTAAGCCTTTCTGAACGAATACCGTGGCAATGGATTTATCCAACAGCTTTTCTTTCTCATCAGTTGGTTCTTCGCCCAATTCTGGCAGTTCAATGACCTTATCGCCTACCTCGACTTCACATTCTACCTCATCTCGAATCATTCCGCGAGCAAGACTGTTCGCGGATCTTTCTGTGGGATGTATTCCACTGAAACCTTTTGAGTGCTAGGGACACAGCGAGGTACCGTTATGGATTGTTCGCGGATACGTATTTTGTTCCTACCTGCAACTCGACGGTACTCATACACTTCTTGCGGTTAATTTCGATGGCACTGCTTACGCTCCACCGCCCTCCCGATACGTTGCCCACTTTTTGTGCACGCAGCCAAACTAACTGTGATATTTTTCAATGTCTCAAGTTATTCCGGATCGCGGCGGCTCTCTGATCTTCGCAGACCAAATACACTCAAAACTCAATCGGCTGAAACAATCTACCTGCCCTCTTAGAACTTTGCGATCCGTCTTTCCGCCTAGACTCCAACGAGGGTCGGTTCTAACAGGTTCTAACTTGGTTTCGAGGCGGGCTTCAATATCCCTCATTCACAGACAACCATTCTGTACCTGCTCGCACGGTGTGTAGTTCTATCGCTAAACTATAACGCGATGTTGATGCCTGTTCAGTATTGTTTTCAGACCCAGCGGGGCGTGCAATTCACAGGCTTTTTACCACAGCGCGCCGGCGGACAGTGACAATGCCTCAAACAACATAGTAAGACATTTCTTTGCATGCCTTACGCTTTCTCCACTGTCTTCTGTGCTCGGCTTCTTACGTCTTTTACAATGTGGGATTCCCTCAGCCGCATGCTAATCTCGTGTCCGACCAAGTACTACCCTGTACTGCGCCTACTGCGGTCCCAAGTACTTAGCCCTCACGATGGCCTCCATTCTGCGCTCTCAGATTGTGTGCTCTCCACACACTCGTCAGACGACAACTCTCCTATCACAGTCTCAACTGGTGGATTTTTTCTGATTCGGATATGCACCGGCACAGCTCGCCGCTCTTTGCCCACGCTATCCTGTAATGCTCGGCGTGTGCTTTTACTTGTATTTAAATGGCATAGTATGCTTAGTTTCTCGGCGGACCAACGTCGCTGTACAAGGCCCGCTTGACCTGGAATGGAAAGCTTCCCCGTCGGGCACGACTTCCTCTTTCTATATATGTGTTACTTTGCGCTCGACGGAACTCGATAAATAGCGCTTTGCCAAGGCACTGCCGGATTTTCATTCCGTGAAGACCGGGATCGGGACGGCATTTCAAAGTATGTATTTCTTGCCGTTGAAGATAAGGTGCGCGGAGAAACATCGGAAGTCTTGTGGGGACATTTGTGATAGGCGTGTGATGTTATCAGGTTTTCTAAAAGATCTCAATGTCAGCGTTTCAAACAAATGCTTGTGCTATCCTGGTCCCGGGTACCCACATCAACAGTTTCGAACCTATTGGTCCCGCGCTCTCTGTGCTCATACCATGCCAGCCCACAGTTGTAGCCAACATTTATTTACTCGGTGTCGCGAGTAAGTCCCACAAATGGCTGCAATGAAAATTTTCTTATCTTGACCAATTCCGAATGTGCTTTTTATACACTGCCATGTCACGCCAAGTGGTTGGGATGCATTCCGAATTACCAGGCAATTAATAAATCTACTGTACTATTAAAATCAATTCGTCGGTGACGCGTCAGGGGGGTGCTTGACGTGACGAATTCTGCAGCCTTGTCATAGGTCACGGAGGCTCTTGACGAATTTGGTCCAGGGCCGCTTGGACCAATTTTCATTAACTATGGGCACTTCCCACCCAATTTATTGCCCATTTTTAAGGTTTCTGGCTTCAAATCCCACAAATATCGTGAGTATTCAAGTTACTGGGAGAGCGGTCCATGGACCGGTCCATTAGACCTCTTGATGTAGCTCTCCTGACAGCTGCGTCCTCTAATTCAGCTGCTTTTTGGAAAGCCTACAGAAGCATGGCCAATCCGAAATCCCGTGCACCGGCGGTGTCCTTGGCAGACTTAGCGTCGTGTTTTGAGAAGCGCATGAATGCGCCAGACCCTGCGCCTCCAGCGTTCAATATGGAGCGCATGCGCGTTGTGGAGGAGAGCGCTGCGAATATTCCTCTACCGTCCGAAGAGTCATCGCATCCGACTCTGAAGGGCACGTGACGGAAGAGGACATTGCGTGGGCCAAGGATCCCCTCAAAACACATTACAACATGGCAGTGGGCCAGGAAAAAGTGCATTATCGGGAGATCTTCGAAATTGAAAATGCCGTGCTCTGTAGGCTGATCAACGGGTGTCTAGATCGGAACGATGCGCCGGCAGTATGGTTTACCACTTTGATTGCGACAATTCCTAAGAAGGATAAACCACTGTCAGAGGCTGGGAGTTACCGCACTATAGGCCTGGAGAGCTGCTTCCTCAAGCTTGTCTGTCTGCTCATTCATAAGCGCATTTACGACTGGACTAAAAGAGGGGAATCATTCCTGATTCGCAGAATGGGTTTCGAGAGCATTACCGTACAAACAATAACGGCTTTGTTCTGCGCGCAATGATTGAAAGAGCACATGCAGACGGACGCACTCTTTGGGTTGCCTTCCTGGATATTACGAATGCCTTCCCCTCCACAAACCTGGAGTTACTGTGGGTCAAGTTGTACAACATGGGAATGACCGGAAAACTTCATGTTTTAGTGTGCCGCAATTTATATTCATCAGATTATTTCCGACTTCGTTAGGTTTAGGCGGAGGATGCGTGCAATGGCTCCCTTTTTCTGATCCAGGTACCGGTAAACAGGTACGGGTACAGGTAAGCGGTACCGGGAATGCCCGGAGGGCCATGTGGACCGATCTGGTGTATGCACTGGGCAAACTGCGCTTTCCTGAGTGGGACTGTGCCGTGTAATGCTACCTACCTACCTACCTACCTACCTGTACAGTGGCCTGAACTGCCTGAACTGACACCGGAAACATGTGATACATTGACGAAGGCGGTTTACAGCGGGGCAGTGCGAGATCTGCAGACAGACATCAATCTATCAACGCGGCTGGAACCATTGGAAAATGAGACACCAAAAGCTATTACAGCAGTTCTCCGCCATTATATTGTTCTCGTGGTCAGCGCTAAACACTGAAAGGCTTTGACGAGACTGGTGGTCAGCCAACATCCTCTTCAAGTTGCGATTGAGCGGCTTTGGTACAAGAAAAGGTGTCATACGTCGGTGGTCCCGCGTGCATTACGGCAATGCAGATTTGGGTGTGCGAGAGTTGAGACAGTGGAACATGCAATGTTCTTCTGTGAAGGGTCTGAGAGGTTGAAAGAAAAGAGAACCAGCTTTGCAATTGGCACTTGTGTCTATGTGCCTGATGTTTTATCGGTGTCCGCTGGTATAGCAAACACCAACACTGAAGGCTCTCGTCTTCAGCCGCTCCACAATCTATCATGTCGCGAAATTGGCTCATCAAGTCTTCCTAATTTTTGCTGAAGAGCCATTGGTATGGCCTGATGGTTTTCAGCAGGGGAGGTAACAACTCAGTGGGTATTTATTTATTTCACTGCATTCACACACACACACACACACACACACCCCCCGTAGGCACAGATGTGCCCACCTTCGATGATCTCCGCCTATGGGTTGCCCACCCAAGCCGACATTGGTCTACGCTAATAGGTGTTGGCGGACGTTGGTCTAGTATCCCTACCAAGGCAAAGTCTGCCCACCTTCGTCGATCTTCGCCGACGGTGGTGTGCCTATCATGGCCGACCCTGGTTGACCTGGGTCCAGGTTGGTGGCAGTTAAATTAGGCTGCCAATTCGCCCTAGTTGTATTGGTAGTTACTATTTTGACTCTCCTGCAAGTCTCCTGCCAAATATCTTAGCAATATCTCAGTGTATCTTTCATTGATGTTCACGATAATCATTTGGCAATCAAGCATTTCCGTCGATCTGTCAAGTCATTGTGAAGGCAGACTGATGGACTCTAAAAGACAAACAAGGTGCGCACGCATGAGAATAGATTAAAACTGGTCTTTCGATTGAGAACGAGCCCAAACCGTGCCAGTTATTGAATTTACCTAGCTAGGCACATCGGCCCACGTGAGTCTATGTGTGCCTATTCCAGTCGGAATACCTAGACCAACCTTGACCAACCTCAGCAGGGATGGGCAGATGGATCAACAAGGGTCGGCACACTGGTCTGCCTACGCATATGCCTATCAGGATCTGGCAGACCTGTGCCTATGGGGGGGTCTGAATGCAGTGTTTGTTTATTACTGCATTTCATGGGCCCAAGATAGAGCACCTTAAAAGCGGTGAACTCGCCGAAGGTAAGTGGATTGTGATGTAGTGGTAGTCTGTCTCTAGAGGCCAGATATACTGTCGCTACAACTCGGCATATTCCGAAAGGGACCGCGCTGATAATTTATCCTGAGTCTTATCCAGAGGTTGAGGGCGCAGTGGGAATGATTAAAGAAACGGTAGATACTAACATCCCAATTGTCCAGCATGTTCCGGCATGTTCCATCTTGTTTAATCCCATTCTGTATTACAACAAAGCGAGGTACGAGCTCAAAAATTGTTGTACTGTCTGTTTATAAGAGACTAATTCCATATCAGCCAGCATGCTCGCGCTACAGCCAAGGCTGGTGCTAAATTGCTCACCTACAATATCAAGACATACCTGGCTTCAAGGGCCGCAATGTCGTTCTGGGCAATGTCGTTCTGGGCAATGTCGTTCTGGGCAATGCATCGCTGTGGTGGTCACGAAGGAGAGTGGTGATCTGGGGAACGGCTGGCTCAATGGACGGTCGCAACTCAGCTACCATCCTCATCAGCAACATCATACCGGAAAATTCAATATATTACCTTGTGCCAAGAATTTTGATAATACAGTTGCACCAGCCGTACGAACATAGCTGTTGTCGTCACCGAGGAGGGTGATGATATAAGGAATGGCGGCCCTAACAGATTCACGCAACTCAGCTACCACCTTGATCAGCAACGTCATATCAGAAAATTCAATATTTTACCATGCTCCGAGAATTTTGACAACGCATTTGCACCGGCTGTACGAACATCCCTGTGGTTGTCACTCAAGAGAGTGGTGATCTGAGGAATGGCAGCCCCAATGGACTGTTGCCACTCGGCTACCATCCTCATCAGCAACATCACACCGAAAAATTCAATATACTACCTTGGTCCGAGAATTTTGACAACACATTTGCACCAGCTGTACGAACATCGCTGTGGTCGTCACTCAGGAGAGTGATAATCTGGGGAATGGCAGCCACAATGGACTGTTGCAACTCGACTACCATCCTCATTACCAATGTCATTCCGAAAAGTTCAATATATTACCTTGGTCCGCGAATTTTGACAACGCAATTGCACTAGCCATACGAACCTTGGCACTGTCGTCACCAAGTAGGGCGATGATGTGAGGAATGGTATCCCCAATGTGCTGTCCCAATTCGACCGTACAATTGAAGAATTTACCCTGCTTCATGAATTTTGAGAACGCATTTTCACCAGCCGTTCGAACATTGGCATTTTTGTCACCGAGGAGGGAGATGATGTGAGGAATGGCGACCCAAACCGCCTGGCGCAACTCAGCTATCGCCTTGATCAGCAAGGCCTACCATACCAGAGAATTCAATATTTTACCATGCTCCCAGAATTTTGACAACACATTTACACTAGCCACACGAACATGGCCGTAGTTGTCGCCGAGGAGGGTGATGATATGAGAAATGGCAGCTCCAGCTGACTCGCGCAACGCAGCTACCACCTTGCTTAGCAACGACAGACCAGAAGATTCAATATTTTACCTTGCTCCGAGAGCTCTGACAATGCATCTGCGCCAGCCATACGAACATCACTATTGTTATCACTTAGGAGAGTGATGATCTGAGGAATGGCGGTCCCAATGGACTGTTGTAACTTGGCTACCATCCTCATCAGCATCGTCATACCGGAACATTCAATATATTACCTTGCTCCGAGAATTTTGACAACGTATTCACACCGGCCATACGAACATGGCGTTGGTTGTCACCCAGGAGAGTGATGATATGAGGGATGGTGGCCCCAACCACCTCCTGCAGCGCAGCTACCTCATTGATCAGCAACGCCAGACCAGAAGATTCAATATTTTACCTTGCTCCGAGAGCTTTGACAAGGTATCTGCGCCAGCCATACGAACATCACTATGGTTATCACTTAGGAGAGTGATGATCTGAGGAATGGCGGTCCCAATGGATTGTTGCAACTTGGCTACCATCCTCATCAGCATCGTCATACCGGAATATTCAATATATTACCTTGCTCCGAGAATTTTGACAACGTATTCACACCGGCCATACGAACATGGCGTTGGTTGTCACCCAGGAGAGTGATGATATGAGGGATGGTGGCCCCAACCGCCTCATGCAGCGCAGCTACCACCTTGATTAGCAACGCCAGACCAGAAGATTCAGTATTTTACCTTGCTCCGAGAATTTTGACAACACATTTGCACCAGCTGTACGAACATCGCTGTGATCGTCACTCAGGAGAGTAATGACCTGAGGAATGGCGGCCCCAATGGACTGTCGCAACTCGGCTACCATCCTCATTACCAATGTCATTCCGAAAAATTCAATATATTACCTTGCTCCAAGAGTTTCACCAACACCTTCACACCAGCCGTACGGACATTGCTGTCATTGTCGCCGAGGAAGGTGATGATACGAGGAATGGCGGCCCCAACCGACTTGCGCAAATCAGCTGCCACTTAGATCAGCAACACACACACCAGAGAATTCAATATGCTACCATGCTCCGAGAATTTTGACAATGTATTCACACCGGCCATACGAACATGGTGTTGGTTGTCACCCAGGAGAGTGACGATATGAGGGATGGTGGCCCCAACCGCCTCATGCAGCGCAGCTACCACCTTGCTCAGCAATGCCAGACCAGAAGATTCAATATTTTACCTTGCTCCGAGAATTTTGACAACACATTTGCACCAGCTGTACGAACATCGCTGTGATCGTCACTCAGGAGAGTAATGACCTGAGGAATGGCGGCCCCAATGGACTGTCGCAACTCGGCTACCATCCTCATTACCAATGTCTTTCCGAAAAATTCAATATATTACCTTGCTCCAAGAGTTTCACCAACACCTTCACACCAGCCGTACGGACATTGCTGTCATTGTCGCCGAGGAAGGTGATGATACGAGGAATGGCGGCCCCAACTGACTTGCGCAACTCAGCTACCACTTTGATCAGCAACACACACACCAGAAAATTCAATATGCTACCATGCTCCGAGAATTTTGACAATATATTTACACCAGCCATACAGACATGGATGGGGTTGTCACCAAGGAGGGTGATGATATGAGGGATGGTGGCTCCAAGCGACTCGTGCAACGCAGCTACCACCTTGATCAGCAACACCGGACCAGAAAATTCAATATTTTACCTTGCTCCGAAAATTTTGACAATGCATCTTCACCAGCCTTACGAACATCACTGTGGTCGTCACTCAGGAGAATGATGATCCGAGGGATGGCGGCCCCAATGGAGTATTGCAACTTGGCTACCATCCTCATCAGCTATGTCATACCAGAAAATTCAATATTTTACCATGCTCCGCGAATTTTGACAACGCATCTGCGCCAGCTTTACGAACATCTCTGTGGTTGTCACTCAGGAGAGTGGTGATCTGAGGAATGGCAGCCCCAATGGACTGTTGCCACTCGGCTACCCTCCTCATCAGCAACATCAAACCAAAAAATTCAATATATTACCTTGGTCCGAGAATTTTGACAACACACTTACACCAGCTGTACGAACATCGCTGTGGTAGTCACTCAGGAGAGTGATAATCTGGGGAATGGCAGCCACAATGGACTGTTGCAACTCGACTACCATCCTCATTACCAATGTCATTCCGAAAAGTTCAATATATTACCTTGGTCCGCGAATTTTGACAACGCAATTGCACTAGCCATACGAACCTTGGCACTGTCGTCACCAAGTAGGGTGATGATACGAGGAATGGTATCCCCAATGTGCTGTCCCAATTCGACCGTACAATTGAAGAATTTACCCTGCTTCATGAATGTTGAGAACGCATATTCACCAGCCGTTCGAACATTGGCGTTATTGTCACCGAGGAGGGAGATGATGTGAGGAATGGCGACCACAACCGACTCGCGCAACTCAACTACCACATTGATCAGCAACGCACACCATACCAAAAATTCAATATTTTACCATGCACCGAAAATTTTGACAATGCATTTACACCAGCGATACAAAAGTAGCTGTGCTCGCCGAGGAGGGTTATGACATGAGGAATGGCGGCCCCAAGTGACTCGCGTAACTCAGCTACCATCTTGATCAGCAACGCCTGCCATACCAGAAAATTCAGTATTTTACCATGGTCCGAGAATTTTGACAACGTATTTACACTAGCCATACGAACATGGCTGTGATCGTCACCTAGTAGGGTGATGATATGAGGAATGGCGCGCCCAACCGACGCACGCAACTCAGCTACTACCTTGATCAGTAACGCCATACCAGAAAATTCGATACTTTACCATGCTTCGAGAATGTTGACAGCGCAAGTACACCAGCCATACGAACCTTGGCACTGTCGTCACCAAGGAGGGTGATGATGCGAGGAATAGCGGCCCCAACTGCCTCGCGCAACGCAGCTACCACCTCGATCAGCAACGCCATATCACATGAGACAATAGGTTACCCTTCTCTGAGAGTGCCGCCAACTCCTTTGCACCTTTCATTCGCTTATCGCTGTCGGGATCTCCGAGCTGGGAGATGATTTGAAGAATGGTTGGGCCAATGGACGGTCGCAAGCCGGCTACCATCTTCATCAGCGATGCCCTACCGTTGCATAACTTTTGTAATCAGAAGTCCTGCTCACCTTCCATATTGCGATCTGCATGTGTAGTATTCTGGTCGGATCCTTCTCGCAGGGCAAGAAATACCGTCTCTAATGACCCCACATGTTCAACTGCATATTATCCACATTCAATGCCACTTACGATCCCACACTTGAACCTTGTATTTTTCAAACACTCTTTCGATAATTTCGTTATCATTCGGAAGTTCATCACCGTCGTCCTTTAAAACAGTAAGAGGTCATCAATGGAGTGAGGAGAGCTGATGAACCGGCCTCAATACACCTATCCATTCATCATCATGTACAATTGCAATTGTAGCATCTGGAGCCTGGGCCGAATTTACTAGTGAACAGGGGCGGAGGAAATTTGTAACGCTGTTACCTCGGAGAATAGACGCTCAAAGATAGCGGTTGACGGATGGTAAGGCTGTTGAAGCTTGTCGTCTCATTCCTCATTGACATTTGTGAGCGCAAATACACACCATTCTGGTTCCAGGGATTTCTTGCACTGAAGTCGCCGAATCCGACTGCGAAGGACGTCCATCGGACCCAGGAGTGTTCGAGGGCTGTAGGCTGTTCGATGGAGTTGATGAGCCAAGAGAATACCCTTGCACCCCCGACTCCGACTGCGACGGATGTCCATCAGACTGGGGAGGAGGAGGAGGTCTGTCAGACTTGGGAGGAGGGGGCGGAGGTGTGTCAGGCTTGGGAGGAGGAGGTCCGGGATGTGGAGGTCCAGCGGATGCGGGAGGAGGATGAGGTTCATCAAACCTGGAAGCACTGGAAGAATTGGAACTAGTGCTCTCGAGGCTTTTCTTGACGTCACTAAACTCTTCAATGGCCTTGACTTTGAGAGCTTTACGCTCCCAAAAGTGGCCGTCCCTCTCTACAATCATATATCCCCGTATGAAGACACATTGATTTTCCCATTGCTCTTCTTCGAGCGGACGATCGGGACCAGCACGAGAAGATAACGGAGATTGGGTCGAGTTCTCTATAGAAACCCTCACTTTGGAGTCAAACAACCCAGTGCCCAATCCCATGCCAATGTTTCGTTTGCTGGAGCGTGCGGCAGAGAGTGTGGTGACCCAGCCAGATGATTTATGGCATCCGGTTATCAAATAAAGCCTTTGTTCTGTGAGCCCATAGTGGTGCAGACATTTGAACCAGCTGTCGCCGTGGACCTTTGCATGGTCGTGGAAGTGTTTCATACGGCGGAGGTTCTGAGAGGATGCTCCCTTTGGTAGAGTTAATGCAGCTTCTCGTTTGGAAGAGTATGATATCTCCAGATGGATTTCCGGGGTGATCGAGACGACACTAAAATTGAATGCATGTCATGAGTGAAATCCGCTGGAACAAACATGAAGGTGTACCTAGCTGGAATTTGTCCGGACACATTTCCCTCCCATTTGCGAATGTTTGTCGTAGACACACACTCCTTGGGTTGCAATGCCATGCGCTTGCGGTCTACATCTTTGTCTTTGTCGATATGCACGAACTCGAATTTCAAATCTTCGAAATCTGGCGCCGATAAGAAGGCGTTGAGCAGGTCGTCTTTCGGAACACAGATGTTGAAAAGGTAATTAAATGAACCTTCGCCGCTGAGGTAACCAACATCCCCGATGCGAACACCATCCTTTTGGTATGTGGTGTTGCTTTCGGTCGGCTGAGGGTCCCATAGCGGATATCCATAGCATTTAGGCAATAGGAGTATCGCGTATTGTTCACTTGATGACTCACTCATCTGGAGGTTGAACGATGGTTGATGGGGTTGTGTGTATTGACAGTGCGGGGTACTTATACCGACGATGTTTCCCATATGGTTAAATTGCGCAGCATGACCAAAGCGGCAGATCAGCGCCATCCAACGGCATGCACAAATCAATTATTCACTGCGTTCCGTGGTGTTGTCTCCCTCTTTATAAAATTAGCGTCAAATTAGCTTGTCCATCTGTCTGAAGCCTATATCCCCATATGGTTAAATTGCACAGCATGACCAAAGCGGCTGCACAAATCAATTATTCACTGCATTCCGTGGCGTTGTCTCCCTCTTTATAAAATTAGCGTCAAATTAGCGTGTCCATCTGTCTGAAGCCTATATCCCAATATGGTTAAATTGCGCAGCATGACTAAAGCGGCAGATTAGCGCCATCCAACGGCATGCACAAATCAACCATTCACTGCATTCCCTGGCGTAAAAAACTCAGTAATTCACATCACCCCATCGGCCTCCTGGCCAGTGAAGCTGGGGTGGGTGACCAATGTAGCTGCAGCGGTGGCATGGTTGCATGCACGGGCCATCGTCTTGGGGGACCTCAGGACCGACAACATCGTCTCTTGCAAGGACGGTCACTATCGGCTTATTGACTTCACTGCGTTCAGGGGGACCATGGGCAGAGCCTCTGCCTACCCTCGGAGGCAGACCTGGACATAGGCAGACTATGCCTGCCTCTGCCAATGTCTGGGGTGGTCGGTTCTTCATCTCCAGCGGTCGCATTGTGATGGAGAGCAGTCGGCCGTTACATCCGCCCTCCAGGCCGATGTGTGCAGCGGTCTAGGCAGATGTATGTGCCATCGGGCTTCTTCCCATTCTTCGCAGGCTTCTGCTTAGCTCGCCCAGCTCAACCCCTCCCCCGGACATGTCACGTGACTTTTTTTTTTTTTTTTTGGGAAGCACTTACGCTCGCGAACGCATTTGGGTGTCCAAGGACATCAACTATGTACACAGCGTAGAGACAACACTTTAATATAATAGTAAATTTTTTTTTTTTGTATTCTCTCTCAGCAAATATTTAACAACAGTGGTATTGGCAGAGGCAATGAGTCGCAGACGTCACACTGTGCTTTCTAACTCATGTCGGAAGCCTTGTGAAGTGGTTATGCCATGCCTTCACTAATTTATGTAGTATCTGGAGGTCCTGAGTTCGATTCTTTTATGTCTCGATTGATTGCTTTTTTTTCTCCAATTCCTTTAAGCGAAGCACACTCCCATGTGTTATTGCCTACAAACATAGAGAAACAATCAAAGATCCTCGTCGCGACAGTCTCCGCATCCCCCAACTCTTCTGTTATGGAGCCCGATGCCCCAACTCCAGCAGCAAAGTGTTCCCAATCCAAATGCAAATCTCCGCCCTCGATTAGCTTCAATACCTGCGAGAGATGCCGTCAGAACAATACTCGGGCCAGACAGGAGGCACGAGCGAGAAAGCGGGGGCGCGATGCAGAGGGCCAGGAAGCTAATAAACGCCCCCGTCCCAATGATACTCAATCTGGAAGCATAGGAGAGAACCAGCAGGCGCACGATAGTGATGACTCAGATGCCGAAGACAATCAGAATGTATGTGCGGCCTTTGAGACTTAACTAATAACTTACTATTTTTTTAGGCCTTTACACAGTTTACGGATGCGCAGGCCTTATTCTCTGCCCTTCGAGACGCGTTCAAAAGTAATAAACACGTTGACTTTCGTGGTGCATACCAAACTCCGGAAGATCCATTTGTGACCGACAAAGAACACGTCCAAATGACAATATATGAGATCTGGAAAGTAACGGGGTATAGATTTAGGTGCGCAACACGTAAATACGCGTTCAAAGTTCAATTTCTTACGTGTTTTTCATATATAGGATCAAAGAAAACAAAGCCGGTAACATGGGCCATCGTGCGCGACTATGGTGCTGCCAAGATCAAGGCCGAAAGCAGAAAGCTCGGCCCAGCACCAATGAAGAGGCAAAACACAGAGACACACTTGGTATGCATCGCTTTGACTGCAAACGCCGCCTCCGCGTCTCCAGCTTGAATGGCGATCCCGGCCAACGTAAAATCAGCATCTCGCTTGGCCACTTCGCCTCGCACGTACATTATTATGATGTCGCCGTGCCTGCCGAGGCTGCGGCGATCATCCGCGATGGAATCGAATGGAGCACCCCCGTCCAAATGGTCGGGAAAGTGCAGGGTTTGTTTCCAAATGTTACCGCTACTCAGATCCACTCCGCATGGTCTGAGATGAGTCAAATCCTGTGGAAGCGCAGCGACATGCAGCTTCCTTCTGCAAAGATTTTGCTGGATGAGCTCGGGGACAATGTCGATGTCTTGGACCCCCAGCCAGCTGAAGGTGTTCAGCAATTGGCTTGGGCGATGAAGAAAGTTATGGAGCCCTTACGCGGAAAGGTTGTCGAAATTGGGATCGACGCCACATGTACGTATCTGTTTCTGCTCCTGGAAAGTCCATTGACACGAATTGATTTAGACGGAACAAATTCGAAGCACCTTGAGCTTTACACCGTTCTCGCTGAACACGACAATGCGCGATTCCCCCTATCATATTGCCTGCTTTCCACAGCGGATTCCATCGACATTGGGAAGCGAAAGGCAGCATTAGAGGCTTGGGCGCAGGTGCTCCGCGACAAGTACGGTGTTATTCCAGTCTTCGTCCACGTCGATAAAGACATGGCCGAGATTGGCATGATCCGGAGTGTCTGGAACGCGAAAATTCAACTTTGCTTATGGCATCTCAAGCGCGCAGTACGCGCCCGATTGGAGAAGCGCAAGTTGTCCACAACACCCTATAATGTGCATCGAGCGCATGCCAACTATGCATGTATTGATGTCAACTTCAAGCCGGCCGGTCGTGCTGACCCTTCGGAGTATGAAGGCAGAGTTCTCGATGCACCAGCCTTCCCTGTCAATCCAACGCGGTACCCCGTCCACACACTGCGACAATCAAACTTCCTCCAACCCAGCAGCGATCTACAATACTCAGCGATGCGATAAATCTTCCTGCCTGCGAACCAGGGAACACTCCCATTGCCATAGATACTGAAGACGACGAAGAGGACAGGAAGCGCACCTTCTGTCCAATCGAATTTCGTGAGCCAATCATTACGGCCATGGAGCGCCACCTTAATGCTCACCCGCTGATTCCTGGGTACTCTCATCCGAGTCCCGAGGTCATTCCGGAATGGGCGGTGAGGCAGATGTATACCTTTTGTTTCGACAATGATCTTCCCGAGACATGGGCGTACCTGTGGGAGAATTGGTATCGTCGTGGACAGTGGGAACTCTGGGGACGCTCCGAACATCCAGAAATACCACGGCTCAAAACCACAATGATGGTTGAAAGCCAGTAAGTGTTTCCATTATATATTTTATTATACTCAACTTGACATTGATTGATCGCAGTTGGCGTCGAATCAAGCGGGACTTCCTTCACCACTTCCACAAGCCTCGTCTCAACCTTCTTGTTTGGATTTTGGTCGTGAAATTGGCACCGCGATATTACCGTCGGCTTGAGCTTATGATGGCCAACACGGGCCAAGACCGCGAGCTTCCGTCGTGGCGCAAAGACTTCAAAACTGAGTGGAAGAGGTGCCAACAGATGCCTATCACGCTTCCCTTGAACTAGAAGTACAGGCCGGAGCCATACAAATGGGTGTGTACTTGCCCATATTTTTTCAAGAGCCGGTTCCTCCTGTGCAAGCATCTTGTTCAAGCTTTTCATCCTGTGGACCCTGTATTTTTCCTACAAGCTACTCGCAACCGGACGACGCCATTCTGGTCCCACCCATCTCTCCGGCTGCTTGATGCACCACCGGCACCATCGACTTCTCCTGCCGCTGTTTCCCATCATTCCACCAGACATGATGAAGTGTCTAATGATGTCAGCGATGATTCTGACGAGGAGTTAGTCGAGATTAAGGCACAGGCAACGTTTGACGAGCAACTCACCTCACGCCTGGCACAAATACGGGACTTCTGTGATGGGTTGGAATATCGGCGACAATTCCACGACTCACGCATGCTTGAAACTTTGGAGCGCGAAGGTGGATCGTTCTTCCGCCTCATGGATCAGTGCCTGGACCGCGAACGACGCGAGAACTCTACGCAGTCTGCCCAGCTGACGACATGGGAGAGGTCTACCGCCAACGCGATGTTCTATCGTAGACGGCCGACTGCGTCTGATCGGGACACTTGACAGTTGGACTTGATGTTTATATATATATATAGTTGTGATTTAAAAAACTCAGATTTCGATGAAAGTATGTTATTATCCACTGAAAGCAACATTTTGGAGACGCAAACGTCCCAAAATGTTTGCGAGCGTAAGTGCTTCCCAAAAAGGAAAGTCACGTGGTGTGTAAAGGGGGGGGGGGTTGAACAATGGTCGCTTTCTGCTTCTTGGCAGCGGTGACATCCTCGAGGGCCTTGTGCTTCTTCGCAAACACAGCCTTTGCCTCCTTCGAGTGCACATCAGGAATGTCCCCTGCAACAGTACTCTTCTTCTCCTGCCAGGCCTTCCAATACTCTATCTCCCGCAGCTGCTGCTGATAAGCGAGGCACTCGGAGTTCTCGAAGTACTGGCGGGTTACTGCAACCTTGTCTCTACCCAAGAGACAGTCAGTGGTTTTGTGGTCCATAACTCAAAATGACTCCAGGTCGGCAATAGTCATCTTGTCATCAAACAATGACACCATTCTCAAGTTACACCCAAGCACCAAGCATACCCCAAGTCATCGTGCTTGTTCATGGCCTTCGTACATAGAGATAGAAGGTGGGAGCAAGCTTAGGGATAGACTCCCCTGTGCATAGCGCGAGGTTGTAATTGGTGAAGGTACGAATGGCGCGTGCATCGAGTACAACGGAGTCGAGAGTGGGAGTAGCACTTGCTCATCCATTTCAAGGCCGAGTGTACCTTGTTGAATTCACGGAAGCGGTCGGAGAGGGGGGAGGAGTCCAACGATGACTGGACAGTGGCATTGAAGATGTCAGCTACAGTGGACATGGCTGGTGAGGAAGTGATTGTTGAGTGGGTGGTTGTCGAGGAAGTGGGTGGTGGAGAGGAAGATACTGTAAATTCTGCAATTGGCTCACCCCTTTTATATGCCCAGAAGTAAGACATTAGGGAGCCGACAAAAATTCCTCATCTTGGCAGGGGGTTTTCCTGATCCAAGCGAAGTTCTTTTACATCACGACACCACAGCTTCCAGGTACTCTGAGAGGGCCTGTAAGTGTTTAGCCTGATCATATGGCATCCAGCTTCTATTACCAGATTTCCACAGAATTTCAAACAGCGCAGTAGAGCGACGGTCATAATGGTTGACAATGTTGTTCACAGCCCATTCATTTGTTTCGTTCTCCAGAGAAATGCCCAATCGGCATTCGAGACATCTGGGGAATCGCCGATCATCGTTCGGAACATGAACTCTCAGTAAGGAGGAATGAAACACATCATGTACTCCTCTCTGTTTCATATTGCAGGTAAGTCAATTGAAATGAACTATTTCCAAAGTCTCGAGTAATGGAGTAAGGCCAATGAATTTCGGGATCAATTTCCGTGCCAGCCCTTTTCAAATTTGATGTTCTTTGAAGAGAGATGCACCAAATCACCTTGTTCAAAGGGTGCGTGCTGACACTTGGGTTCGCAAACGAGTTTGCTTTACCCACGCAGCAATCATGCTGTTGTGTGCAGCCATGATTGCCAGCCAGCGCTGCAATGCAAAGTTTGCGACACCCGGGTATTCACGGTGCAATCGGAGTTCCACAGGAGGGATCACGGCATGCGGCCGGTGTTCAGGAAAAATGGAGAATACCCAGTCGTCTCGGATTGGGCAGAATTCATCGCAAATTCAACAGCTGGAAGCTTAGAAACCCAGTCCTTTTGCTTGGGTCCAATGCATTGACGAAGCATCTAGGTTACAGTGCGATTGGCGCTTTCAGTGCCTCCATCGGACTCAGGATGATATGCACTCGACATGTGGAGTTTTACCCCAATAAGTTGATGAAGGCGCTTCCAGAATACACTGGTGAACAGTGAATCCCGGTCACTGATGATAGACTTAGGTAGGCCATGGACCTTATAAATTTCCTCAAACATAAGCTCGGCCATCTGGCATGCAGTATAATTAATTCGCGCTGGAATGAGATGTACCATTCCGGTAAGCAAGTCAATTAGAACTGCTATGGAGTTGAAAACTCCATATCTTGGATTCAGGTAAAGGTCCAACGAAATCCACGCCAACAGAGTCCCAAGGCTTGAGAGGTGGGTTCAAGGAGTGAAGAATGCCATACGGCTTCTGGTTACTAAGCTTGCTGTGCTTGCACGTAGGGCAAGACTCGCAGAAACTCCGAGTATCTTCAACCATTTCTTTCCACCAGAAGTGGTCCCTCAAGTAGTCCAAAGTTTTCCGCAGTCCGAGGTGTGCGAGGATCGAGTGAGCCTCAGAGATCACAATCTCACGCAGATTATGGCCATTATAAGTTAGCTTTGGAACACACAGGACACGGTGGTCCGAGCTCTTGAGATAGATCAAGCCATTGTCGACTTCAAAGTTATGGAAAGCACTAGGTGTTTCCAAGATTTGTTTGAAGAACAGATCATCACTGTAGCTATTGGCAATTAACTTCTCTAGATCCAGGTGTTGCGAGCCAGAGTTGACAATATTGAGCAGAGAGTCATCCATGTGCTCTAGATCAGGTAGGTCTTCGATGTTGGTCAAGGCATTAGGTTCTGTGGAAGGGATAGGATCCTCGGATGAGCGATCAATATGGAATTGATCGCCGTTATCGTTGACAGGAGGCTGTGCACCTCCGCTCTTCTTTTGACTTCCACTTCGCATCTTGGCTGGTAACACATCTGTGTTCTGGGCTCCCTTAGCAGGGACTTCTGACGACTTTTTAGGTTTCGAATTTCGTTTTTTTGTTGTACTCCCGCCCTCCTTTGGGGATGTATGACTTTTGGGCCCGAATGGTGAGTTATCAGTGTCAGCCTCAGCTTCCCTTGCTGCCCTTGTCATAGAGCGCATCAATCTATCACTGGATAGAGCCATTGCCTCTAATACAGCAAAGACAGGCATGGAAATTGATTTCATCTCCAAATCATCGTTGTTAATGACATCGTGATAGGTATATTCCGAACACGCGTGGACTGTGCCTGGAGCTTCGTTCAAGTAGAGCCGAGATAGGGCATCAGCAAGGACATTTTCTGTTCCAGGTATGTACCTGACTTCAAAGTCAAAGGAAGATATTTTCTCAATCCAGCATGCCTGGCGACCAGACAGGATTTTCTGGTTCATTAGGTGAATGAGACCCTTGTGATCTGTCCCCCAAACGAATTTACATCCTTGTAGGATGTCCTGATGGCGTAACATTGCCTCGATTTCATGCACTGGATAGTTTTGTTGCGCCAAGTTCAGCTTGGCAGAAAAGGAAGCCACAACTTTGGCACTCTTCCAATCCTCGCCTTGGCAAACTACGCCGGAGATTCCAGCACTACACCCGTCAGTGACGAGCCAAATTTGTGGTGCTTCAGGCTGATAATCCAATGGAACCTGGTGATGGTCCCTATTTTGGGACACCAAGCGTTTAACATCCTCGAATGCCTGCTGGCGCATATATCCCCATCTATAGGGAACAGAATCACTTGTCAACTGATGTAGAATTCCCATGGGCTGATGAACATCGGGAACATCACCGCCAAGGTACATTAGAGATCCGAGGAATCCTCGAAGTAACTCACGGTCTGTTGGAGTTTTCCAGTTCAGCACCATATCCACCATGTGCGGGTCCATGTGGATTCCGTTGTCATCAACAACACGACCCAACACATTAAGCTCGGACTTCAGGAACTGCATTTTTCATGCTAAGGTAGAGCTTCTCTCGCTTCAATATGTCTATCACAATTTTAACATGCTTGATGTGTTCCCCCAGGGTGTTAGAATAAATGATAATATTGTCGAGGTAGACGTCCATCCAACAGCCGATATATTGGCCGAAGAGATAGTTCATCAGAGACTGATAGGTTGCCGGTGCGTTACAGTCTCCTTGCTGTAGCACAAGGCTAACCATACTCCCATCTGGGGTGCTAACTGCCGTATGCGGTACGGGCTCAGGAATTACCCAAATCTGCTCATAGGTGTCTTGCCCATCAATGAGCAAACAGAATTTGCAACGTGAGGTATGCCACAATATCCCTTCCATGTCGGGTAACGGGGAAGTCATTTTCCTCGTATTCGCATTCTGGGCACATAAATCCACGGCTAAGCGCAGTCCCGGTTGGATAGATTTCACTTTTGGAATCAACAACATTGGCACAGTATTGCCTGAGTTGGAAACTTGCCAATGCCCAGCCTTCAGGTAATTCTGTCATTTCAAGTCCCACTGTTCTCTCAAAGCTTCGGGGCAACGAGAAGGTCTCCACAGAAGAATTTTATCCACATCAATGAGAGGGATGGAATGATTAATTGCACGCAACAGCAGTAAGCCCGTTTCTGCTGCAGTTTTACAGATAGTTTGGCATATTCCATTAATTCATGGTGTGCAGCCTGCAGGGATGTCTTTTCCAAGCTGATTTGTCCGGTGGAAACCCGAGGAGTAGCGACTCCTTCAAGAGGAACGGTATCAGCACTTCCGATACAAATGCAAGCTGGATTTAACCTGATGCTCACCTTGTGCTGAAACAGCCAAGCAGTCCCCAAGATCATGTTGTATCCACTGAGGTTAGCCACAAAGAAGCTTCGATCTTCCGAGATATCCTGATAGCTAAGCTTCAGATTCACTGAATGGTTGATTTTGGATCGCAATCCTTGAACAGCCAATTGCAAGGTAATTGGGTCATCCAATTCCTTGCATTTCAGAAGCTGATCTGCCAAGGATGTCGAGACTAGGTCTCCGAGCGATCCGGAATCAATAAGTGCACGCACTGGTTCCCCATTTACATGCACAACAATGACAAGAGGGTGTGAGACTACACAGTCCACAACCCATGGAGTAGAGGCAGTGCGTGAAATTCCCTTCATACTATCTGGAGGGATTTGAGCACCCCCACAGAACATCATAAATGCGCCCTCCGCTTGGGAATATGGTTCATCGAACACAGTGCCAAAATAATCATTACAGCACCAAGCCACACGTGGCGTCGGGATGTGTTTTGCCTCTGCCAGGTCATGATAGTGAATCACATAATCAGACAAGTGGCCCTATGGACGCACAGACATTAAGATTGCTTCGAACCAGGAACCCGGGACTCACTGCCATCTCCAAATAATCACAGACGTGCTGACACATTACACATTTTTGTCCCTTCGTCTTGGTTTCGGGAGATCAAGTAAAATCCTCACGGATATGGAGGAAGAATTGGTAGAGCAGCTCGAGGATTTCATGGCTGACGTGTATCATGAAAGGGTGGTGGACCATCTGCCCAACGGTGCGGAAGTCGCAATTGAGGAACTTGTCGCAAACATGGACACCGGTTTTAGGGGTAGAAGGAGGCATGGGATTCAAAGGTTACCCTTAGGCCAATGCTCCAGGAGCCTTATATACCGGCAAACGGATGCCACAAATGATCAAAGCTGAACTACCTGGCTACCATATACAGACTTCCTCGCCTATCACATCAGATATCTCTTCCCAATCTGGCCACTTCTACAATCGCTGTTCTAAGAATGGACTTACAATCAGAGGCGGTGGGTGGACAGAGCGTATGAACGTACCAAGGAGTAAAACAACGGCTCACTCTTCCGGGACGAGATCAATCTCATAGAACAGCTCCCACAACTGACCGTTCCGATGGAACTGCGGATATTTCATGTCCGTATGATCGAGATGAGCAGCGACCATGGCCATAGCACGGAATTTCTGGAGAATTGGCGAAAAAATCGAGAAGGCTTGACGGTCTCAGTCCTCCACGTCACAAAGTCGGCCCAGAAGCACCATAATAATCGACATCATGTTTGCAGCGCAGCCAGGGACACAGTAATTTTCGAGGCTGATGCCAGGAGTATCCTGGAGGAGGAGAGGCAACGTCGGTGTGGTCTCAATGAGCCCACAGTATGCACACACACGGGACAAGAAACACTGCCAAGGAAATATCAATCAAAAAATTTGAAACGAAGAAGATCTATGCACAAGTTATGCCAGAACATATGAAATTTACGCACGACGGTACCCACTAGATGCAGGGCAAGGAGGCGGAGTTCTTCCTTTTCGGAGGAGGGAATATTGATGAGAGGCCCCTGAAGTCTGCCCTCACCAACGGCACATCGTTGGAGAAAATACACTGTGGGACAGACCTGAGCCTGGAGAAAGACGTCGATGGAAGTATCAGGTTCCCAGTGCGGATCAGATAATTCCTCCATGGAAAGGAGGAGCCTTTCAAGATAATGGCGATAATTTGTGAGCCACACCTGTGGGGGCATAATTTGAAGGGACGGAAAAGGGGGCAATAGGGGTGTCTGCAGGAACCCTCCATTTATGGACGACAGAAGAAAATCGACCATCAGCTGAGATCAAAACAAATTTCATCCCTTGCGACTGGTCGTACCCACCAGCCACTCCTTTATTCCGCTTGCCCCTCGCCAAAAACACTTTCCTAGACTCCTTGCAAGGTGATAGACACCAAAAACGATATAATTGGGTAATGGACACAGGAGAAAAACTTGAATGAAATCGTTTGGCCAGATCGAAACGAATTTCTTCTCTTGCAACTGGTCGTACCCACCGTCTGCTCCCTTATTTCGCTTGCCCCTCGCCGACAACACTTAGGCTCCTTGCGAGGCAATAGACACCAAACACAATATAATTGGGCAAAGGACAAAGGAGAAATACTCGAAGGAAATCACTCGGAGGCGCTGCTCGCAGGAGGAGTTACCAAGCTGGGCATTGACCTGTACGATGCCTCGCTCAATGCCCTCTCCTCTTCCTTCACGGAGAATTCGACGGGAGGGCCCTGCATCTCACCCATCTTCGCCGCCAGGATGTGCATACTGCGATGAGTCGCTATTTTCTTTGTCACGTCTTTGACGGCTTGGAGCATGGCCTTGAACGCTGCTGCTCGCACCGCATCCCCTGCAGCATGAGAGTTGGACGACCGCGATGGAATTCCCAGGGGAGCCGCCTTGCAGGAGACAGGAGTATGGGTGGTGTGTCTGCGCAAATTTTTCCTCGCTGTCGCTCCCATTCCAATCTCGCACCAACAGGCGATAATCTTGCTGTACTTGAAGGTGTCGGCCAACGAGTCGTCTGTGGCAATGGGACGAAAGTCAGTCAGACAGCCCCGATATGCGAAATTGGCTGAAATCCAGTGGTTGGCATCCTACTCAGGGAAATCAAGATGAGCCTCATCTCCACTCTTCTTCTTCGCGAGGAATGTCAACAACTCAGCACCAAGCAGGAAGCCAGCTTGCGCATGGGCAATATGACCGTCTGTTGTCTCCTCAGGGCCCTCGCCAATAGAGAGTTTGCGCAAGAGCCACCAGTAGCCACCCAGTGGCTCATCAGGCATGTGCAATTGGGTGGCTCCACAGTGACTCACCCATTTGGTGGCTATCTGGTGGCTCAGGTATAACATCATAGGCTGCAATATTTGCTTGTATGACACCCTTCTGCCTCCATAGTGACTCACCCGATTTGGTGGCTATCTGGTGGCTCAGGTATGACATCGAGCATCACAATATTTGCTGATTTGACACCTCTCTGCCCCTCCAGACATGCAGCAGGAACCTTGTAGAGGACTACCTGTTGACCCTATAGCATAAGAATAAGAGGTATGCAAAGGGCATGTAAATTTAGCAGCCACCCAATTGCGCATGCCCAATGAGCCACCAGGTGGCTACCGGTGGCTCTGCGCAAGCTCTCTAATATTCACGACCGGCTTGTCTTCCCCAACGAAGCCCACAACAACCAGGAGCACCTGTATAATGTAGAACATCCACGCTGCCTCTGAGGGAATCACAGGCAGCTTGTATGAGATGCAGAACTCATTCTGACGAATCTGCGCTGCAAAGAACTGGCCCATGTCAGTGGACAGACATGGCTTACGACATACAAAACTCACCATGGTCACTCTGGCACTTACAACATTTGATGATTCCAGAAACCCGGTCCGAACTTAGTCACAATCAGTGATCCACTGATCTTAGTATTTAATCTTTGACATGTCACATTTCTTCTTCATCTTGTCTTTCACTTACACTATGACAATCCAGGTTCTTACTATTTCTTTTACTCTGTATCCCTATCTTGTCTTTCACTTATACTACAACAATCTAGATCACTGTTCCTGTCCTTCTGTCTGAATCAGTGAGGACACATCACCGGCGTCCTTTCAACCATATGATGGACAATGTCCCACACACAGTAGTGCAGCTTGTCATGCTGAGGAGTCGTCAGGGACCTCACGGTGTCCATGGTGTACGCATCGGGAAAAACGGTCATCATAACCAAGAAGACCTTGAAGAGGAGGTTGGACTGAAGGAAGGCAGGGAGTCCTCCATTGGGAATGAAGAAACGGTTCAACGGCCACTGCACATTGGTGTCCAGGAAGTGCTGAGTCACAGAGGCATCCATGTCTCAGGAAAGGGAAGGATTTGTGACGAAGAAACTTGGCAGACACCTTTTATGGATTTGTTGACCGGTACCCAGTCAACAGTAAAGCTATGTGGGAGGTGTGAGGCTGGTGCTTGTGCTTCACCCTGCACACCGCCTCCTGGCCCCTTCAACCGAGCTCAGGTCAAGAACGTACAAGGTGCCCGTTCATCCAAACCGGGAATCAAAGTTACCAAATCCGGATTCTCATCAAACATATGCAGCTTACAGTCCCTGTCCAGCCCTCCACATCGCATGTATCACCTATCCGACCATGGTGCGACGCACACTGAATGTTCTCATCATTCGAAATCCCTTTCCACGAGTTCACACCCCACATACGAGCATGATGCCGCATGCTATGGCCCACGAGAATGGTACCGGCCATCCAATAGCAGGTATCCTGGGCTTGGTTTCCTCTTCCCACACCTGGGAAGTCACCAACACTCGAATGCAAGCCTCGTCTGATCCAGTTTCCACTCATCCAAACCACTTGAAACCCACTCAGATGCATCTAGACGCGTCTTCTGACCAATAACTAATCATTTATGACCCAGAAACCCACTCCGCAATGGAACAGATTCTGTGTCCATACCAATTCACGTTGTATGCTGCACCTGTTCATGAAAATGAACCCCAAATTTCGAATGTAAGCCTCATCTGTGGCCCCAAACACCGAACGCACGCCACGTACGTTTCTGCGAAAGCACCCTCAAATGCGAAGGGTATGGAACTGAACGAGCAGGCATCAAGGGGATGGTTGAGAAGCAGAAAGGTATAAAAGGATAGTAGGAAAGGGTGTTACAGTCAGTCAATTTCCAGAGCTTAGTTCTCCCCCACCACCTGTACCCCCACCTGTGCAACTAAGCCTCGCTCATACTAAGTTGACCACATCCTCACTTGCCTCTAGCTGGGCATTTCACTCTCACACCTCCTTTAGCAAGGTCCTAACCCATCGGACCCCAAGTCATCTCATCGGGCTTCCCCATAATAGGATCACCAACTTCGCGAGCTTCATGCTTTGTAGAAGTCAGCCCAGGCAAAGCCATATTGGTTCAAACTGCTATCTGAAACCCAGTGTCACGACCGGATGTACCATATGTTCAACTGACCAGCACCAGCCGGGGTCACTGTCACTTGCTTTATAACCGTCAAAATTTTGTATTAAACCTTCCACCTTCGTTGGGAACATCGGGGAAACACAAGGAAGGATTGCAGGATAGGCATCGGATTTTACAGGAAACAACGCATCATTTGCTCGAGCTTGTGACCTAGGACAGGTAACTATCACCCCCACATCCATTTACAGCTAACAACAGGTACCCCCAACACGAACCCACGGAACATACGCTACATGCGAACCCATGCAACACTCTCACTCAGACCACGCATGTGTCCCAATCCTACACCCCCACTATTCTCCAGCATTAATTAACCCCTAGAGGCTGAATGTGCTGTCTATTTGATAAAACAAATTCTCATAGCGGTGCCGCAGTCCTTATCACAGCGTGTCCATGGGATGAGGGTGGGTGAAAAAAATGAGACTAGAACATACCTGAGGTCAACTCTAGCTATAATTTAAACGATACGAAGTGAAGTGGAAAGAATCAATAGGAATCCAGCAAGCAGAGTGGATACGGCACCGAGGAGCCCTGATTAGGGATGGGCACGGGTACGGGTCCGGTTAGAAATCGCTCAACCCGGACCCAGACCCTGCAAAACCCGTACCCCAGCGGGTACGGGTCCAAATCCGACCCGCAAATGGACGGGTCCACCACGGGTCTTCGCATTGGGCATCTCGGGCATACCTGGGGGTGTGCTTTGGACCCGACAATGCGTCATTTCGCTATTTCTGCAAGCAAATTGAGTGGTGAGTACAAATGAGCACTCACCAGCCTTGAAACCAGTTGCGTAGCATCTGGTTTCTGTTCAGGAAGAGTTGAATTGAAGATCCAGCTTTTCCCTGCAATCTCTTAGTACCCTGGATAGTGTCAAACTTAAGCTCAAAATGGTGCCTAAAAGGCGAATTATCCGTACCCGCAACAACCCGCCAGCCCGCGGGTCGGGTAGCGGGTTCCTCCGGGTCTGTGAGCCCAACGGCCCGTGACCCTTACCCGAGCGACCCGACCTGGAAACCCGCCGGGTCGACCCGAACCCGTGCCCAACCCTAGCCCTGATCCAAGGGTTCTGCATACATATGACCAGTGACAACATGTGTATTATGTGCGGACCGGCTTTGCCGGTCCGCATCACCGACCTCCACTGAACACGACGCCTGTGTCCGCCGAACTCCACCGAACGCGATGCCCGTGTCCGCTGACCTCCACTGAACGCCGCGCCCATGTCCACCGACCTCCACTCGACAAGCAGTATCCAGTGAATTTCAGTGGACGGGGTACATTTGTCCAGTGGTGTCCGCTGAATGTTACAGAATGTACCTTGACTATAACAATGTGAAATTTGCTATCGACGTAAATTGTAGTTCACTGAACATAATCAAAATGTCCACTGAAAGCCGCTGGACATCCAGCCAAATCACACCGTATTGCACCGGATCTCCCAGCAAAAGCCGCTGGAATCCGGTGGATATTCACACTATGTCGCTGGCTGCCACCGGAATTCGGTGAAAATGTTGACCATGTACATTGTAATCCACCGCAAAACTCCCATATATGGTGCCTTTTCACTGGATTTTCCCGTGATGTACCCGTATGTCACCGGATCTTCGCTCAATATACACCAAATGTCGCTGGACTCCGTCGGATGTACAACGAACTCCAACGGATACTCTAGCAAATTTTCATTCAAAGAAAAATTAATCAGTACTATCAACCATGTCCCAAAACTCCTCTGTGAGGCCTTCATCTTTCTTCTCCACCCTTTTATCCACCAGCTCTTTATAAAGCAGCATCAAGACATGTACCGCGAAATCATAATTAATGTTGGACATTTGTCGAAGTTGAGCTTCGTAGCCGTTTAGCCAAGCATTGAGCTGCTCAGCAGTTTCTGTGTTGAATGCCCGGGTTGTGTGAGTCCGACCATTATTGTCGACGGTAACGGAAATCAAGTCTGGTTGAGAGCCATTGGTCGGCGCAGGATTGCACCAGATACGGCATAAAATATCAGAGGCACGATGTCCGATGTAATGCCAGGCATCAACGATGAGCTTGGCTGAATGAATCCAGGGGCTGTTTGGGTGTTGAGTAACAATATGGCGGAGAAGGTTACAGGCATCATCGTATGCCAAAAAACTGGGCATGCAATCGGGATGGGCTTCCCATATTTTATCGATGATTTTGAGAACCTGTGAAGAACTTTCTGACCGGTAACATTTGCCCCATCCGATGGGACATCCACAGGACCACTGCACTGTCTGCAAGCAGTATGTCGTCCTTGCGCGGAATGTATGAACTACGTTGTCCCCGGCTGTACCCTGGAGATCAGGAAGTTCTGAGTGCAGCGTAGGACCTGTTTGTGGCATATTTGCTTCATTCTGACCTGCCTGACGCCGAACGACACGCTGCACACCAGGAAACGAGAGACGAGAGAACCGGTTCAGGTATTTCTGGTGCCATTCCTTGTGAGATTCATCATCACAGGTAACAGCTCCAGCGGAATGCACTGGACGTCCGCACGGAATTATCCACGGATGGAACTCATCTCAAGATGATCCTTGCAGAAGCGACCATTTTTGTAGTTCACCAATGGCCCTTCACAGATGCTTATAGCGCATATCTGTTTAAAAATAATACAAAACTGTGCATTTCAAGTCGTCTAAAACACGCACGCGATGGGAGATAGTCTTGCCATCCATTACTGCGAGACGAGTGTATCCGCGTGGAGTGCTTGGTGCTCGTACCTGTTGCCTTGGATGAACAGGCAGATCTGGCGAAATTTCTGGACCAGGTACACTGGGATCTGCATTTTCCTAAGACTTGTCAATAAAGAGTTGAAGTGTGACATTCAAAGACTTACTTGAGGGGCGTCAACAACACCATTCTCATTCTGATCCAAAATAGCTCCCTCTGCGAGCAAATCGGTGGTATATCGCTTCAGATGAGTGCACCGTGTGCAACCATGCTCCATTGAACCTGCGACAACACCACCATCTTTTCCAATAGCATCCCGGATAGATTCAACTAGGACTTGTGCGCTAGAATGGGCAGGAACCGTGAAGCTATCCTCCAGACCATGGGCTGAAATGAGTCGACGAGCAAAATGCTCAAAATAGAGGCGCTGAGATTGACGGGTCGTAATTCGTGGGGTAGCGCCAATAGTATCACTCAACCACTCTGCAAAGTTTGCCCACCCAGAATGAAAGCGGAGAATAGCATTTTCTTGGGCCACGGCAACCCTACGATCTATCCAGATACCGTGTTTGGAGACCCGGAGATAGGCAGCATCATACTCCAATTTCTGTATACGGCCAGCCGAAGCTTCGTCTCGATGATAAGTTATTCGATCGGGGTAAAAATCTGCATGACACCTGGCGCAATAGGCAACATAGAGCTCTGCTTTCACCCAGCGAAAACGGCTGTCGAGTAGGTGAACCACTTGAGGCTCGCGGTGGCGACGGAGGGTGGGAGGATGTCCATGATCGGGGCAGAAAACACAGTTAACACGGGTGGTGCACAAAATTGTGTGGGGTTCAGGGAAAAGTTTGGTGGATGGATCGTCAATTCCCAATAAGTGATACAGTTTCTCTAGATCCTGGCAGAGCCGGCGGCTCAAATCTGTTCCAATGTTTCCTTCCTCAGGAGGGAAATGAGGGTGTTCATGCTTCCTGTGAAATGCGTCCTCCAAAATTGCTACGATGCTCCGTAACCAAGCTGTTTGCCGGGGCTGACGTGGTTCTCGATGCTGATTCAAATGCAATTTGAATAAAGGATAGCTCGCCACCAGGACTGTGACAACATAGAAGGCCCTTTGAAAAGAGAATTCATGGATGAAGTAAAGCTGAAGAACCACGAGAAATTGACCAAGACTTGGTATCATCGGAAGAAGATGAGATGTTTCCTTTTTGGGCTCTCGATGTCGAGTCGATACTTTCAGACTCTTATAATTTAACAACAATACATCGGAATAAATTCTGGTTTCTATAATCTATGTTAACCTATGAAGACAGATTAAAAGTATATAAATCAGACTTACAATCTAATAAGTATGTCGGACGAGTTTATAGTACGAATTAACGAGGTAGGTCTACGCAGGTCGGGCGCGAAAAAGGGAAGTCAGTCCCTTTAGGCGTCCGTGTGGCGACTTCGCGGTGCATTGAACCTCTACTTCCAGAGAAGGAGGACTTTTCTTGCACAATATCGTTCAACACTCAACACAATTGCGGAGGCATGTAATTTGAGAAGAAACATACATTAAGGCACATTTGTGCGCACCAAGTTCGACCTGAGTCAATCTCTGCATCATATCTTTTTGGCTCGAAGTGGAATTATCCATTGAGACCTTGCAATTTGAGCCAGATTGGAAGGACATCCACTCATGGCAGAGGACGGACTGTGTCGAGGTTGGCGGTGGCATTTGGGGAGCGAAAACCCGGGCGATGTTGTAGGACGCTTGAGGGGGTCCTAAAGCTTCGGGGGATATTTGAGATCAAGGAAATTGAGTAAGATTTGAGTGACATTCAATCACCTTAGTCTGAGGCCACAAATCTGGCCAGAGTGACGATTGGGTCGGGGTCAACGGCCGCGTTAGGGCATGCAACGACCCGGGGGACATTATAAAACGCTTGAGTGGGTCCACACGTTGCTTTGGATCGTTGGAATCAAGGAAAACGAGCGATATCTGAGGGAGATTTGGTCAGTTCAGCGTGAGCCAAAATCTGGCCCAAATCGGAAAATTGGATGTGATTCCCGACATCTTTGTGCGGATTGAAAGGAAGGGGACGTGGTAGAAGTCTCAGTGGGCTCGCAACGTCGCTATAAATCGTCGGGATCGTGCGAATCGAGCTACGTTTGAATGTGAATTGTCTTGTTTCGTCCATGTGAAAAGAAATTGCCGCACAGTCAATGACACAGTGGAAAAGCTCGCACATTACAAGGTAAACATGACACATAGATGGTTTAGAGAAGGTTCAATAGGAGGAAACGAACTTGTGGGCGCCATGAGTTGTCGTACCGTATACCTCGCAGAAGAAAGCAGGAGTTTCCATTTTGGGATATCTTTCTTTTGTCACCTCTTTTTTGCGTCGTATTTTGGGCACTAATGGAACTCTGAAGAATGGATAAGGCTCTGGCTGGAAGACACTGCAAGATATATTTGAGTAAAGACCGATGTCCGGGTAGGAGTGATACGAGTAAAGACAGCAAGTTTTCGTGGATGGTGCAGAATTGACGTCGTCATTCCGAGTTCGAGCTTTCGAGGTGGTCAGAGGACAGGGCTTTTCCCTTTCCCTTTCCCTTGGTACGAGATTTCCCTTCCCCATTATCCGCCTCCTCCAACGCTCTCTTTTCACGAATCTTCTTGAGTTTGCGTTTCAGGCGCCTTTCTTCTTCTGAATCGCTGATAGATGCGGAACTGTCAGATTCGTGTGGACGTTTCGATGGCGCCAGATGCTGCCCATGGCTGCCTTCAGCTTCCTGTCGACGCTTCTTCGGTTCCACCTCCGCCCTCCTTCTCTTCCGCCTCTCTTCCCTCGCAGCTTCCTTTGCCTCGGCCTCGTCTGCTGCTATCTTGTCCGCTTTAGCTTTCTCCAGATGAGCGAACCATTCAGCACGGTGCATCTGGTCGAACTTAGCCTTGACTTTCGGGTTCAGATCAGGGTCTCCTTTGACCCATCTTTCTGCGAGCGGGTCGTAAGGGATATCTGGACAAGTGACCAGGTTTCTGTCCGAGGTGACGGTGCTGTTACCTATCCCCAAAGCCGTCGTGAGGCATTTCTTGGTGAAAGGACGCTTGGCGAACTGGCGGTGCTCTTCATTTTCGTCGTCCTCGTAGTCTGAAAGACATTAATGAATGACATTGGGGCAGTGCGGAGGATTTTACTTACGTGCCGGAACACGGTACGGCTTACCACGGCGACCAGTTTTCCAATTTTCATCGCAAAATGCAATTGCACGATGACGAACGTTCCAGCGTTCCAACTGTTTGCCAACGGTGTCAAGAACCTCGGGGAAACCGTTCTCATGACCTCCAACGTCCTCATGACCCCCAACGACTTTGTTTAGAAAACGCTTAAATCCGGAGCTTTTCTCGTTGTCTGACCAATCATCGTTGTCGGACTGTCGCTGGCACAAACCCCTTTTTCTTTCGTGCAGCAGGCTTTTTCCGGCTCTGGGCCAGCTCAAAAGGCTTGAGTTGGCTTGAGGATGCCTATAGAGAGAGATAAGCCAATTCCAAGTCACTTATGAGAGATTTACACTTACAATATCGATGATCGGGGATGTTCCAGCCTTCCATATTATATAACAGACTAGTTGGTCAGGCTTTCGATGGAGTTGGCAGCTGTCGGCCTGAACAAGCTCCAAGACCTCTGGAAATTGGCTGCGCATAAATTCACGAACAGTGCCGAGACTGAGAGTGCTGCCGTTATCAAGACCAATGCTTAATTTACTGAAGTGGTCATCTAACAGAACGTCAGGCAATGAATCTCGATGAAAAAGACATGTACTTTTGGCGGGGCTCAGCTGCGCCAGAGCCGGTGGGATAAGCTTTTTCAAGGATGTTCTCAGGGTCCCATCTTCCGCCTTAAAGAGAGGTATAGCAGCCCTTTGGGACGGAAGAATCCAGATCGTGTGATTATGGGTATTGACTCCTTGAAACTCAACTGCAACTAGAAAAAAAATGTCAAGTTAATCATTATGGAAGGATATGTTACGCACTGGGAAGACCCGCTTCAACTTCATCAGGTGCGACAAAGTTGTGGGATGGCGGTAGGTCTACGTCTATCGTGCTTGGAGATTTGTGAGGCTTGTCTGCGTCGTCCTCGTGCTCGTCCTCAGAGGGTATAATGCTTGATAAAGAGGATACCGAGGCGTCTACGCAAATACTTCAACTCAGTGAAGCTCCATCTAATGTGGCAGACCTCACCATCTGCCCCTGGTTCCTTTTTCTTGTTTGGATCGCTGCCAGGCTGTCCAAGGTGTTTGAATTTGGGAGCAGGGTCGGCCTTTACTTCCTGTTGAAGCAGTTTGCTATGAGCACTTAGCACAATTTGTTAGGAAAGACAGTAGATGCAAGGTTAATGAGATACTCACCCGGACGGGGCAATAGTATCCTGCTTTTGAGCGGCAGCATCCTGCTTGTCTTTGTCTGCACTATTCTTGGTGGCTGCTCCACCCGTTGTACTGGGGCGATAGACTGTAAACTTCTGGAAACGGGAATCGGTGGCGAATTTCTGGCTCCCAAGAGCATCCAAGACAAGTTTTTTAAGCTCTTTGACCTTGGAGTTGCCAGGAAGCTCAATGTCGAGAGCTTTAGCAAGGGACAGGAGCTCTGCCTTTTTCAGGCCATTGACAGAGCCCCCCTTAATCTCGTCGAGAGGGGGGAGCGCGTTAAGATCAATCTGAGTGCGACTCATGGTAAAAGATGAAAAGCTCGGAATACACCGGAAGTCGACGGAAGGCTATGTGATCATGTGCTGAAATCGGATTGTATTTTATTGTACTACTGCCAGGTACGCTGAAGTCCACTGGATGTACTCTGGGAGATCGCTGAAATTCACCAGATAGAGGCGGGCTGTCACGGTGGTCACTGATGTTCACTATCTAATCATCACTGCATTCCGACCCTTCCTAGACTCAGCCTGAGTGTAGGAACCTAGAAGTGGCTACACCGATGATTGAGTCTAGGTGCCTAGAGCATAGTCTGTGGAGATCTGTCTAGCTCTGGCTAGATCAGTGTAAGTAGGTCTAGGTCCAGGAGGGTCTGTGTAGGTCGCAACAGGTGCTCGTAGCCACCTACAAAAGGGGGGAAGGGACGCAGTTGCTCAGAATATTAGATGATGGAAATGTTCAACATTAAAACGCAAGTCTAGGTCTGTGTAGCTGAGTTTAGGGAACTAGCCTCACCTTCCATGAGCTACCCTCATCTACACTGACCTGAGTCTAGCCACCTTTCATGGCACCCGTAAAGCCAGACGGACATTACGTGTAGTCGCCTAGATGGGGGGCTGTGTAGGGACCTACACCGACCTAACTCCATCTGGCACAACCTACAGCGCCTAGTCTCAGCTGAGTCCAGGACGGGTGGGAACGCAGTGCATGCCGCTCACCGGCAGTCAGCGGAGATCAGCGAACGTACACTGGTGGATGCTGTACACCGATGTCCTTTGTAACTCCGGGCATATAACTCGACAACATGGGAAGGCATGAGGTAATCCCCTGTGTTCCATCTGTCAGGTAAATATTTGTGCATTTGCTTGCTGCTTGCGATTGAAACCTGTAAATCTTGGCCCACGTGAGAATAACTGTGGCTGGAGTTATGCACCCTCCGCAGCCCAGACAGGAAAATCCGCCGCAGCGCAAGAGAGAGAGAAAAAATTAGTCAACAATCCATGCAACGGCGCAATGGAGATCGGCGTGACTGCGGGCTGAGTCTTGAAATCTTGTTCCTCAGAATTATCACCACGAGAGCAAGAAAATCACAGTGCGTCTCGAGGTTGAGTCCCAAGGGAAAGTGTTAACAAACCGCTGGTGCGCAGGGAGGAGTGTTGCACTGGGTCTGGGCTCAAGCTCAAGCCCGACGCAAGGACTCACCGTATCGCAGGTGAAAAGAAATTACCTCCAGGCCGGGGCCCGACCCAGAGGTGGGGTCGGGCTCGGGATATTGTCGAGCCCAAGCCCTCGATATTACCTTATCGGTATCGCACGACACACAGCAGAACCGAGTCATTGTCTCCTGATGGTAAACGGCAACGCCCGTGCAAACTGTTGTCCCAGAAAACGCAGAGCGGTATTCGTAGAGAAACGCTGTACCATTGCCGGAGGCTCAAGATTGGATGAAGACGAACGGGCGACAAAACGAGGAAATCCGAGAGGTGTTTGCGCGTGTTGATTCTAGACGCCGACGGCCATCCGCTCACCCAATCGGGAAAGAGGCAGAAAAAATGAGGAAAGTAATTATTCTAACATTTAGAAGCGTAAAAGTCAAGGCGGCGGAACATGATAAGTACAGCAGTAAGTAGTGCAGAAAGAGATATACAGAAAGAGAAGTAGAAGGAAAAGGCCGAATTTGGGTGGTAGATGGGTAAGTAGTGCGAAACGAGGCGGAGACTACGTATGTATCTAGCCCAGCCCGGCGGAATACGAAAGAACTCAGAGGGGGCAACGGTAACGCCAGGCAGTGGCTCGCCTGAACGCATTCTGCGATCCCGCAGGTTCATGGAGTCGTAAAGCCCATGGGAATCATCGTCGAGGCGGAGGTGGATGCGGACAAGGAGGAAGGGAAGGGGCGCGACAGAGGAGGGAGGGGAAGGGGCGCGGACAGACGGCGAGGGGAGCGCGAGTCGAGCGCGAATGGAATGGGAGGAGCGAGTGAAAGTAGGTTGCGTTGTTTCCTTCTTCCCCTGCGAGCCTGCGTCTGACGGATGTGAATCCCATACGAACCCGACAAGCTAGGAGGAAGGGCAGTCGATCCGGTATCGCCTTGAGGGGCGCAAGCGGGGCTGGGTGAGGAGTGTGAGGCTGAATGTGATTGCGTCTACGCATCGGGCTAGCGCTGTGCGTGCAGGTGCGGCGGAGGTGCAAGAAAACGACGGTGATATGGCGCGTCCCATACGCTGTCCTTCCCGTACCCGCCCGGTGCACACATAATTAGTTTATCCCAATCGCCCGTCCGCCCCACGCGCGCCGTGCCAGAGCCTCTGAAAATCCAAAGCCCATAAGCACACCGTCATACCGATTGAGACTAACGCACCTTCTGATGTTGTCCACCCGCGCGTAATCCCCTCCCGCCGCCTGCTACTGCGTGCTCGTACGCTGTGGGATGTCGCCCCCATCGCGGCCCGCATCTTCCCCCGTACGCTTGCCCCGCCGACCTCGACGCCACGACGCCAGGACGGGCCGCACAGGAGGAGGCTGGCGCATCCACAGCGCACTCCCTTCCTTCCTCCCTCCCCGCCGACCTCGACGGCACGAAGGGATTCAAGAGGGTCAGTGCGGACCGGCCTTCCCCTCCCCCTCCGCGGCGCCACGCCGTACGTGTCTCCGCCTGCCTGCCCCTGCGCGTATCGCATGCCAAATTGCCAAATCAGGAGCGGTGCAAGACGTCCGCGGGGATGCGAGCTCCCGACGTCCCGTGCGTCGTCCCGTCGCCCGCGGGGACCCGACCCCCCGGATTCGCACCTGGATCCTCGCCTGCGGTGGGCGTGGGGCGCTGTGTGGAAAAGTGACGACGCCATCCGCTGCGGGGATGGGGACGAGGCGGGAGGAGATGATCGTGCTCTAACGCGGTCTTGCTTTCGAAGGCGGGCCTCCTTTGGCATGCACGGGACACGGTGCGGTGTACGTGCGTCTCCATGCGTCTCCATGGACCTAGATATCCTGCGCAGAGCACGCGAACGCGAACGGGGGCAGGCTCTCGAACTTCGAGCCAAGAGGATGACGGATGGGGGTGGTCGACGAGCGAGGTCGAGAGCGGAGTGCGGAGCGGAGGCGTACAATACAATACATGTCGCGGGGTGATGGTGCTCGTAGGCGGGTGAGGGAAGGAGGAAATGGATTACATTTCCCTGCGTTCCCCACGAAAGACGAGGGAGGACGTGTGCGCCCGTTCTATCGAGGTGGAGGAGTCTATGTCCCCGGGAAGGAACGAGCGCGGGTTAGAGTGCACCGCGCAGGATCTGCCCGTATGTATGTCGGAGAGAGAGGCGATAGCTGGCAACAGATCTAGAAGAGGGCAGGTGTACGCAAGGGCCGGGTAAGGAAAGATGGCAATCCAAGTCCAGGATGAGCTAGGCAGCGTATCTATACCGTGAAGTCAGGAGCGAAGGATGGAGCGGAGGGTGGACACGTACCTCGCTAGTATGATGCGCATTGCGCATTGCGCGGGCGGCGGGTCAACGAATATCTTAGTGCGGAGAATATGTCGAGGGCACTGAGTAACGGGAACGAATGAGTGAAATGAAAGGACATGGGAGAACACCGCGTACCTCGGGCGTTGAGGGGCAAGATAAGTGTCCTGGGCTCCGCTTCTACACGCTCTTGAGCGTGCGTTCGTTCGCCAGATGGTTCAAGCACGCGATCCCCGACGATTGGCAAGAGTTTACACGGGGACGGGGGCAAGGAGGTGCACTTGGGGGCGAGGCCGTACTTGGTGTCGCGGAGAGCAACGCGCGGCATGCGGGACAGACGGCGAGGCGCACGCGATCGACGACGCACGGATGCACGAGTACACGAGCGCGGGGAGCGCCGCCGATTAGATCTTCCTTGCCATCATATGCTGGTGTTTACTAGCTGACTCGCGACCAATGCGGGAAGTCGACGAGTGAGTAAGTGCTTCGACGAGCCTAGTCGAGTCTGGGAAGGGGAGGCGCACAATGCGGAGCGGTACTCCCAGGTGGGCGGGAGAGGCATGCATATGAAATACGTCTGCTCCTCCGCACTAAAGACGATCCGCGCGCCGCACGTTCCCATCCTTCCGCGCGCGCAGGAGCGAATAGACGAGAACGAGGGCTGAGCAGACGAGTGGATTTCCAAGAACGGTGCGCGCATCCACATTCAGCGCCGTCGGGAGAGGCGGCGTGCGAAAGCTGAACACAAGCCGTTCGGGGAGGTGGCGCGAGGCCTAACAGAAACACGCAAATCCAGGATGAGCTAAAGAAGGTATGATATGCGCCGGGGTGTGTCGAGCAGCAAGAGTATCTGTAGGCATCTTGCGGACCCGGCAATATATCGTGGTGGAAATTCGGAATCTATACAGCACTGAAGACGGGGAATGTATGAGTGAAATGAAAGATATCTGTGAAGGAGACGCACCTGGAACGAGGGAGACTGGCTTCACCTCGTTCATCAGTATTCTACACCACTAGCAACTGCAAAGGTCCTACACCGGGTGCGCAGAGTATTGGGCGGCGCGCGCTCAATGGACGATGACAGGCGCGCATTTTCTGAATCAATACCAGAGGACGACACGGCGATTTCGGGCGCTTCCTCGGCCTGTTCTGGTATGTCTTGTAACGCGCAGCCACGATCAAAAGAATAACGAACGCGAGGGCCGTGAGGAGGAATGGCGTGGAGGAAGTTGGGAGGAAGAACTTAAAAGTGGGCGATGTGGCGGTGCTGATTGACAGCCCGGATCAATGATCCAGCCTGTGCCTTTCCTCTTTCTCATGTTGGCCGCGTCCTCGCCTTTTCCTGGATTGTTCGACGTGTATACTATTAATCCTAGTCACCTCCGTGGCTTTCTTTACGCTTTGGCTGAACCGTACGAAACATCACTCTCAGAAATGTGGACAGCCAGTGCATTTGGGTAAGGAAAGGCAAAGGAAAGGTGTCATTGTGATGCAGAAGTGTAGGGGAACAGTTTTGACACAATCATTTGACAATTCTTTGGGTGCAGGAAATTGAAAACACTACTGCAGAATGACTCCGCTACGTTCCACGGTCCGAACTTCCACCTCATCCAGAATCATTCCACGAGCAAGACTGTTCGCGGATCTTCCTCTGGGATGTATTCCACTGAGTGCCAGGGACGCAACGGGGTACCGTTATGGAGTTCCTCCGAGCGTACAAGAGTCGCAGGTGCGTATTTTGTTCCTACCCGCAACTCCATAGTACTGACACACTTCTGCTGGTTAACGGCCTATATTATTAATGTACCGGCGCTGCTTTGCACTCCACGAACCATCCAGTTATACCCATCCGTTATGCACGCAGTCAAACTAGCTTTAAAAAACACGCCAAACCCTGAAAAGTAGCACCCGGGCTGCTAGTCCGGATCTTGTCTCTCTTGTTCAGAGGGGGAAATGTGTTTTCCTTTCATTGCAGAATGTGCTTGATGTGCGGATTGGCGTACTTTAAAGGAGATCCTTGCAGAGGGATTTGATGGCCACCGTGAGTTCCCATACTTAATTCTTGACCATCCAAGTTCCATTTGAGCTTCACGGAATTCAGATTACAGGTAAAACAACAACATGGTACCTAAACAAGCAAGCTTGAGAGTCACCACTAACAAGTTTGTCATATTGTGCTTGAAGGTACTCTGCCTCTTGATACCTTCCAAGTTCGTTGTATGTGATAGTCAAATTCGCCATAGCTGATGGTGTGTGTGGATGGTCTGGACCGAGCAGCTGCTTCCGCTTCTCTAGTATAATGTATTGCCGCAACTCAACAGCCTGTCATGCTGCGGCACGTGAATAACTTGTGCGCGTTTTGGGCTTAAACAGCCTCTGCTGAGATGCTGTTCAACTGCAAGATCTTTTTGTACGGCACGCAGCTGTGCGTCCGATCAGAAGCACCGGAGCTTCGGGTACCTCTTGAATTCAGTGCGAAAATCAGGGATATAAGCTGCAGTAGGATTTGGAGCAGGAGAACAGGTTACGCCCGATGGAGCTATGGCAAACACACCCCAACGAAAGAGACAGAGAATCTTAATAGAATGACCAATCCGGCCCTGCGTCTCATGGAATACTACCACCCGACAAGCATTGTTAATTGCCCTCGATCCACGAGCCACTACAAGGTAATTATACACCTAAACTCCTGGATAGATGCATACAGTCACTGCATTCAGACCCCCCCGTAGGCACAGATGTGCCCACTCTCGCTGCTCTCCGCCTATGGGTTGCTCACTCAAGCCGACGTTGGTCTATGCTAATAGGCATTGGCCAACATTGGTCTAGCATCCCTACCAAGGCAAAGTCTACCCACCTTGGCAGATCTCCACCGATGGTGGTGTGCCTATCTTGGCCAACCTTGGCCAACCTGGGTCTAGGTTGGTGTCGGTTGGAGTGGCTGGATGGGTACAAACCATGTCAGATTTTGAATTTGGCTAACTAGGCTTAGCCTAGGCTCATTGGCCTATGTCAGTCTAGGTGTGCCTATTCTGGTCAGAATACCTAGACCAACCACGGCAGGGATGGGCAGACAGATGGGCAGGGGTCGGCACATTGGTCTGCCTATGCATCTGCCTATTGGGATCCGGCAGACCTGTGCCTACAGGGGGGTCTGAACGCAGTGAGTGGTGCTCTAAAATAGTGCCGATGCTCGTTTGGGGCCATTTGTGGGCCGAATGACCTCAAATAAAATTTTTCTATAATTCTCGAGCTGATAGAAGAATGTAGGCAAGGTTTAACCCATACCATACCTAGGCCGTTGGCTCAGAATAAAATAAAAGAATGGTGTCTGAAAAATCGACTTTGTGGATTGCTCATGTATGGGAAAATGGTGAATACAGGCTGAAAGTACTTGCAAAGGCGACCATATCCATATGTGGGTTTACCTGACTCGATTGGGTATTGGGCTCGCAATGTGGCTTGCAAGTCGGCCATTTTGACCAAAAACACTAAAAATGGTCCAAAAATACTCAAACACACATTACATATACGGCACGTAAATAGTCTAGGTAGAACCCGTCACCGAGGATAGACAAGCAACGTTTCCTACGAGGTCGACTGAGGATCCAGTAGGATATAAGTGAACACAAGGAATGCAATCACAGTTACACTGACAAATAATCAGTTTATGATGCGTAACTGGACATTTAAAAAAAGAAAAGGCAAACCTGGCGAGCACAGTGCCACCCGCAACAGGGTACCAAAATTCGGCTATGTCCGCAGGGGTCATAATCCAGACAGTGTATGACCGCGACCCGAGATACAGAACGCTGCCGTTACACCAACATGTGTCGTACACGCCAGCGAATTGGAAGATGCAGATGAGAATGATCCAAGCGGAATTCAGGACTGCTAGGGATTTTCCAGAACGGCGCAGGAATGCAGATGTTTGTTGGAGGTGTGAACTAGGGTTCGGACCGGAGGACAAGACGCTGGAGATGACCAGAAGGACCCATACAATTGTGGAAACAGAAGCATACATTAGATAGCTCCCCGAGCGGCAAGATAGTCCTGTATCAGAGGTGAGGCGCCGCAAAATGCGAAATAGTGAACGCATACCAATTGTGGGGGTTAGCCACTCAAGCAGTATCGCAGCGCTGATGGTTCCCCACGTCAAGAGCAGCGCAAAGATGGCGGATACGAACATCCTGCATACAATGCCGGAAGATATCCAACGATCCTTGAACACGTCTTCTCCGCAAATGTAATTTGACACATGTTCCAATGATCCACGTCGATTCTCCAGATGGATCTCAACCTCCCGATCACCGGTGATCCACGCCGTGCCTTCCACTGGCTTACGCTGCTCCGCGCGGCGAGACGCTTCGCTGAAGCCCGAATACACGGTTTCCACGGCAGCATTCCAGTGGAATACACGAGCATAGTTGTAAACGGGCGGGGTGCGATGCTCGTCCACGCCGAAGTTCCCATCTTGGGTTTCAAGCTCTATGGCGCGTCGGCTCAGCTTCATTTTTACTGGAACAGGATCCCTCGTCTCTGTTGCGAGCCACGCGTGCCCGTTTGCATGCCTCAGCGCGCGGTGAAGGCTTACGCGATCGCACCGCGGCCCAAATTGGAGCCACGAGATGACGATAGGGAGTAGCCATAACCAGGCGAATGCCACGGCTAGCCCATCAGAGTTCAACGGCGGAGACGGGTTCGATGTGAGAGCTGCGAACAAATTGTTAACATTAAGATAATGGATAAAAACATAGGATCTACCGGTATATATGTCGACGACTGTCAAGGAAAACGCTATAACTACCCACCCGATCGATGCCACATTGGCAAATGACCAGGTGTAGATGTAATTTATGTCGAGCCAAACGAGTAGGTCGGCCCACCATTCATCATTCTCGGGAAGAACGATGAGAGAAGCGAGCAAACCATCTTCTGTGGTCACCTTCAAAGGGACTTGTTGAAGCATGTTCAAAATTCGGCCAGCGCTTCTGGCGTTGGGATACGAAATCCGAGAGAAGCGGCGAGCAACCCAGCGACCACTCAACAGAGTGTGAATGACGGAATACGCTCCAAGCGTCGGCGAGCCGACATTCAGAAGGATTGACATCAGGTTGTCGAGCTGGTGAACGGCATGAGGGCTAGTGCGGGTGAACTAAATGATTTCTTACTCTGTTATTTGCACCGAAGGGAAGTTGGGAAACAAGGGCAAGGAACGGAAGGAGCCATGTACTCCGGAAGATCAGCGATTGATGGTCGAGAAGAAAATCACAACAGAACTAACCTGAATCGCTGAGAGAAAACATTCCAGGTCCGAAAGTGAGCCCCAGAGCCACAAGTTTGAATACACAATGCGTAGCTCATCGCCGTGGCATTAGCGGAGGGGACGGGTCGTCCGTGATTGTCCATCCAGCCCTCCACCTGCAGGCCTGTTGCTCGCGAGTCGAGGAATGCGGCAAGGCAGTCCGCTGCCGCGGGAGACGAGATAACTAACAAAACAGCGGCTCTTAGGGTATTTTCACGCAGAGACTCTGTGAATCGGAGTCAATATCTGCCATTTTATCAGAATTCATCGAGGTCACTCACGCATGGCTGGGGGGTTCCGGGGGAAGAATGGCAGAAAGATAACGTGGCGAGGGAAGATAAGGCTTACTTATAGGACATGTCATACGGGACCTTAATTGTGTTCTGTATTATAAAGCGGAACACAGTATGCGAAGTGGGTAAATTTGGGAGACTTAGAAAATGCTTATCCATAGGCGGGTGAATGACTTTGATACGCTGTGCGAGGCATCCTTCCGACCCTGTTGAAATTCAACGTGCCATCAGGCCACAACCTCATCGGAGCACCAAAAATGCATACAGCTTTGCCTCCAGCAAAGGAAGTCAAACTAAGACGTAGCAGATAAGGAGGGTGGCAAAGCTGTAGATCTGACACGATTGCGACAGTTTGGTGACGGTTGCCGTGAACAGCCATCGGGCGATCCAACAGCACACGGACAGGCCGCCGCTTTGCTCTGGCAATTCCAAGATGAAAAATCAGCAGATTACACGCTACCAGGCTACAGCGGAGTAACGACGAAGGATGAAGACAGGAAAGAGAGTCTGACAGAGGACTCATTGTTGTCATCATGAGACTCCCATGTGGCCCTGAAATCAAGGTACAGCCACATCTAGCATGTCCTGCAACTTTTGCACTTCGATGACAGTGTTTCGCCTGTCCTGCCTGCAAGCCTCCCATCCCGGTTCCATAGCGACGCCGTCAAGATGCCCACTCATTCTGAACTATTTATTCCCCTAGGTTTATCCATTCATCGGCCGGGACGTTGCCATCTTACTGAAGTATATACATCCAAGCTGCTTTCTGTCTGGGGTGAAATCAACAGCCCACAAAATCTGTTTCTATCAACGCCGCAAAAATACTCAAAATCTCGGCTCAATCCATGTAAGGGTTGCGCGCCTTCGACATTCGGCAGCTGCGGTTTCGGCGATATTACCGGACTACGGCAGGACAAAGCAGCTCCGCGGCCGACGGTGGCGAACTGCGGCCAGCCGCGGCACTGCAGCAATTAGTATAGGACACGCATTTACACGTAGATTAAAATATACTATTCAATATAGACAGTGAGTAGGTAGTTCTTTCACTTTCTTGAATCCAATACCTCACCCACTCACCTCTCTTGTGACTGATTACTTGGTTTTCATGGAACTCTAACGTGGGTCTAACCTACTTCAAAGATACCGGAAGTTCAGCAGTCAGGAAAGCACAGCAGGTGTGGTCCCGTACACCATGACACTGGTGTCGCTGCTGCATTGGAGGCTTTGGTGTATCCAATCCACGCAGTGCGAGACATGTTGCGTGACTTTCTTCTGCGATGGAATATAATTGTTAGTAGTAGAAATGCGCCACTCCGGATAATTGTCGGCCTCGAGCTGATTAACCGTTCTTTAGGCAAATGGCTCCTCGGCTGTGCCATTCCCCCATTTATCCATCTTCTTTCGTTTTCCCTCCGCTCTTGCTCTCCCTTTAGCTCCTTCTGTCCTAGATCCCAGTGCTGTCCGACACTACCTCTTCATTTACTGCTGCCCAGATGACGTACAGACAGTCGTTTCTTGGCAAAACGCAGTGCTGCACAGTCACTGCGTTCCCACCCGTCCTAGACTCAGCTGAGACTAGGCGCTGTAGGTTGTGCCAGATGGAGTTAGGTGGGTGTAGGTCCCTACACAGCCCCTATCTAGGCGACTACACGTAATGTCCGTCTGGCTTTATGGGTACCCAGTAAGGCAGCTAAACTCAAGTCAATGTAGATGAGGGTAGCTCGTGGAAGGTGAGGGTAGCTCCCTAAACTCAGCTGCACAGACCTAGACTTACGTTTAAATGTGGAACATTTCCATCATCTAATATTCTGAGCAACTGGGTCCCTTTCCCCCTTGCGTAGGTGGCTACAAGCACCTGTTGCAACCTACACAGATCCTGCCAGACCTAGACCTACCTGTGCCAACCTAGCCAGAGCCAGACAGACCTCCACAGACTATTCTCTAGGCACCTAGCCTCAATCATTGATGTAGCTACTTCTAGGTTCCTACACTCAAGCTGAGTCTAGGAATGGTCGGAACGCAGTGAGTTGCTGCTGCCTATGGCGCAGCTTCCATCTATTCGTCCGGCTACCTCGACAATACAAAACGGCGCGCCCATGGTTTGGAATGGCAGTTTTTCTGTCCCCGTTTCCGTCCTCAGATTCACCTCAAGTCTCAGTCTGACATCTCAACGCTTCTGTCCACTGCTACTGCTGGGCTCAAATACTGCTCTCAAATGTTGGGTTATTTCCGGTGGGGCTAGGGCCGTAATGTCTCAAGCCATTCTCGTCCCTCGAAAATCATTCCGATTTCTGTGGAAACCGGGGACATGTCCATGCCCTTTTAAACTGTGCCAACGGTTATCGAGTCTTGCTGTTTCATTCCCTACCCGCACTCACGTTTCACCCGCTATGACCTCTCAGACTTCCAGAATATTGTGATGCAATTTAATCTGTGCTATGTTGGTCATTTATGACCTGTGCTGAGGCTTCTGTTCGCCGACAGACTTCCAATGCAGGTTCACCATAGTATATGTGCTGTAATTTGATATCCCCGATGAATGACGCTCCTTCCTTTATATCAGAACAGTACTGTCGCTGCCTCCCCTTCCCAGTGAAAAGCGATGAGCGACAGCATCGCTGTGATTGTCTTTTATGCTATGAGTGTTATGAAATACCAGGAAAACAATATTAATATTCCTAGCCGCTTGGCTCTCAAAGTCTTGAACCGGAGCGAAGCGGAGGTCGGTCTTGTAATAGATGTCGGTATGGGATAAAAATGATTATATGTGTTGCATACCGCCATTCAGATTTGTTCTATTTTGAATCAGTTCCTGAGCCGAGGTTGTAATGACAGTGACGTACCAGGCTATGGAGGTTATGGAAGACATCGAGTTCCGCAATCTGAATACTGTTATATTATCTTCATCGGAAGTCATCGCCAAGGATTGCATGGGTCTAGTTTGGAAGTCGAGCCGCCTCCTCTTTCGAAATGCGGGAGATTCCGACTGTTGCATGCATATCTATCATTCGTTGTGTGAAGAGATGTAAGTGGCCCCGTACAGCTGCATAAATTGCTCCAAAATTCGTCCAATTCCGGTGACGAAAGGATTTGGAATGGGAAGAAGTCACTTAATTCGTTGCCCGTGCAAGTTTGGGGCGACTGCGCAGCAAGGACGAACACAGTCATTATCACCAACGCCACCGTCTCAGCAGCCCGGACTATAGCCAGAACCTGTCGGGAGATCTTGGGTACCCACATCGACTTTACCGATGGAGGTAAATGATCGAGCTAGATCCGAGGTCATGAGCGGGTAGTACTCTTTTTGCAGTGACATGTCAGTGGTGTTGGAATAAGTAAAGTGGGAGATCTGTGGGTTACGCGGTTCGAAACACAACGTCCTATCTCTGAAGAACGGTTGCTATAGGACCCGAGCTTGTATCAGCGCCAAGACAGTCACCATTCTGCACGGAATGTGGCTTATTCGGTATGAAAACCCAGTCTTCAGTTGCATGACGTCCGTTACCAGACCTCATTAGTTCGGAGACTCCAGGGTTCCATTTGTTATGTTACCCTGGTCCCCTCCTTTACACCCTTTTATGTATGACCTAAAATTCTGCGAAGCGAAATACATCTCGTTACCGAACTTTGAGGGTAAAATGGTCCAGCTGACGGAATCGACGTCCGGAATGCTACAACTCACAAAAAGAAAGAAAGAATCTTTTGAGTTGAAAATACGTGCCACGCGAACGGCGGGCGTGGTATCAATCTCCGAAAAGGATACAAGGCAGAGCAGAACGGTGATAGTTGTAAAATACTTCGGGCCAGTGTTCATATCGGTCAGTTGTGTGAATCTAACTTACGAGGCAGAGCATAACGGCGATAGTTGGAAAATACCTCGGGCCGGTGTTCATATCGGTCATTAACCGTTCTTTAACGATTACCTCGGCGATTCTTTGCATCTCTTTGCGCACTTCCCCATCTGGTGTATCCCCTTCCTTCCGGCTCTCTCGTAGTTCTTATCTCTCGAGGTCAGACTTCCTCTCCGCAGTTTCACTTTACAATTGAAAACTCCATGTGGCGCAATTAACCGTTCTTTAACGATTACCTCGGCGATTCTTTGCATCTCTTTGCGCACTTCCCCATCTGGTGTATCCCCTTCCTTCCGGCTCTCTCGTAGTTCTTATCTCTCGAGGTCAGGCTTCCTCTCCGCAGTTTCACTTTACAATTGAAAACTCCATGTGGCGCAACAGCTGACCGAAGCGCAGCATTTCTTGACAGGATGCCGTTCATCGCAGCTGCTGTTGGCTACGGCGCAGCCCAACGATTCTAATCAGGCCGGGAGGCCACGTTGTCCTCCCCGAAGATTATTTTTCTCCCCGCTCCATTTATTCCCTGGCTTCAAATCTTTGGAATTGCAACCATTCTTTCTAGGATCAATTCACCCCGTCATGATCTCGGCGCTTCTGCCTGTGTCTTTGGGGTCTTTCTCTATTGTCGATGAACTCAAGACTACTCTTCCGCTCCTGGAAATATTTCTTGCACTGCCTCTCAACCAAAGACCTCGCAGGCAAACCTTCTCGTCTCTTGCCAGTCTGGGGTTTGTGACAGGTATCAACGCCGTTTGTTATGTCTTCGAACCACTGAAGAAGCAGAGCGCATTTGCACTGTCTGGTGATCATCGATATCTTTTTCCTGCTTACACATGTTTCTGGTTGTTTTACACGGTCGGGAACTCTTGCAGGGGTCTCTTGGTTGTTAAATTATAGTTTTCCTGGGGTTACTCTCATTTTGTTTGTTCGTGGGTTTTTGATTGGCTGAGAAAACAATGCCTAGGTTCTAATTGCCTATTTGCCAACGCAAAGATTCAAGGAATTCAATGCAAAGGTAAGATACCAGCTGGGCTACCTCAGTTCTTCTCCGATCAGAGACAGGATTCCGCGATGCAACAGTCTTCAGCTTAACTGCCCTTGGTTCGGAAGGATTTTCCAACGTTCTATTCGTGTATTAACAAGATTGGTACAATATCATTTTCATGGCTTCGTTGGTCACATACCAGGGCGAAGCAGAGGCTTCATCTTGTTTGTATGAACCTACTATCAGCGACTGCCTATCCGGCCAGACGAGGTAACTGGCCACTTGCCTAATATAAGCCGGTGTAATGTATAATCCTCAAATCTGGCAGCTGTGGGTTAGACCACGACCTATGGGGACCTCGCATGTCAAATTTGAAGGCAAGAGAAGGCAGTAATCAAACGTCGCGGAAGTTTCGAACAAAATGCCGGGCGTGGGGACATCATTTCTTATCCCCGAACGGCCTTCTCGCTCGTCTTTTCCTTATTGCTCCCCCAATTCCGGGCCCATTCACAAGTGCGGGGGTCCGTTCTCATCCCATGATTCGGGGCGATGGTCCAGGGCTGGATTATCCACGAGAAACCTCCTGCTCGCCTACTTGGTTGTCCAAGTAGACCTTGACTCGATTTGGAGTGGCACAAACCGGCCACCTCTGTAACGAACCAGCCATGGTTTCTGGGGGCCTGGGATATTCTACTGATGTTCATGGGCCCGGCTGCACCTACTCAGGAGGACTTCGACCGCACACCTATGTTAGTCAGGAAGAAGAAAGTAGTGGATGGCCTTGAATGGCTTAAACTTAACCACGAAAGTTACGCTGATCTAGAGACATCAAAAGAAAATTTGGATACGTATCCAGACAAGGACATACCTGTGGTTGTAGACTTCCGAAAAACAGATCCTAACTCGAATCGGTTCCTGCTGGTACATTGGCTGTGCATGAGGACACGAAAGAATACGGAACCAAGGAAGGGCGCTGTACATTTGCTGTACACGGACTAACAGGCCCAGAATATGAGACTGCCACTATTCAGACCATAAAGGTGGTAGCCTTGCAGCATCTGACGCACCAAGGTTGCAGATCTGAGGAACCAGTAAGTATGTACGACAACGTATCTGCATATCCAGGAATGTTTCCTTGGTTGTTTCCGTATTGTAAAGGTGGTATAGGACATCCAAGGCACTCCAATAAGCAGGGAGATCTTACTAGAAATAATAGCCTCTTGTTGTATCACGACAAATGTTTTCAAGTCGACACGTATTTTCCTATGATCACTCGACGACGCTTTCAATCATGAGCAATTGAAGGCCGCTTCTACAGGGAGTCTGTTGCTAGCCAAGAGGTCGAATTTCCCAGTAGTAGCGAGAAGATTATCCGCCGTAGTGCCAGCAGTTGCGGGGTAACATTGCAGACAGGTTGGCCGCTGGTGAACATGTCAAGCCGAGTATGAAACGGTGCGCTTACAATACGTCTTGAATATGCTTAGTTATAGCGTGTTGTGAAACAACACTAAAAACCACACAAACAATATCTTATCACTCCCAAAAGACTAGCGCAATCCTTAGGTGAGTTTGGGTCCGGACCGTAGTATGTGGCCAGCAGGTTTGGATTGTACAGTTAACAACGAAACAAGTACTATGAGGCACTAACAAAGTCCCCGTGGCACTTCACTTGGCAAGTTACAGCAGTTATCTTTCCGCTGCAGCGTTGGATGAACATTTGTATGAGACGGATACAAGAAGGTAGTGACTATAAAGATAGTTCTATCACTTCAGGGCAGAGTTTGTACTTGGTGTTCACAAAATATCCCCAGCAATGGCCAATTCCAATTGCTATATTGAGGCAAGCTGCTTCTTCCTTGGCAATTCTCTTTACTGCAGGACTCTCCTGTACAGCAGACCTGGACTTGTCCTCATCCAGGAACATTTCCTTCACTTTAAGTACGGCTTAAGCTCAATTGCAAAGTCTGACTAATCAATCCAACAGTAATGACAGGACTCTCCCTGACGAGTGTGAAGGCAAAGCAGCTGACAAGTCACAACCAATTCTTAGGTGGTTAACCGTTTGAAGCTTAACTGATGAGTCCCTTACTTGACAATTCAAGCCAACAACTAACTTCAATTTTAAAGAACAACTACAAACTGAGATAGAACTAATCTCTGCAAAGTTGACCTGAGATACACTACCACTCAATGCTTCGAACCAATGCCAAGTCAACTTGGGACTTAGAAGTCAATAGCAGCAGCTACATTTGAGCGCTCTAAAGTACAACTTAATCACACCAAGGTACAAGACCAATGGAGAACAAATGAGGGCGAAATGCACTGGCAACTCTCGTGTTTTGGTGGCCTATTTATACAAAAGGTGAAAACTACATGATGTAAACAGAATATAGTAATTAAGCCGGTGGTCTTGTGTCGATCCCGCATGGTTTCGGGCCGGAGTTGTCATCAAAATGACACCGCGGTCTATATTTGGTGCCCATTGCACCCTACTGCACCCGTGGATGACCAATGTAGTCTAGAGCGATCCAGAGCAGTCTACAGCTCGGCTCTAACTCGGCATGCATGGCTGTGCAAGTCTAGACTCTTACTTGGGTCTAATTGCTTCTCGCTGCGCACAAAGGTTTTTGCAATGTCTAAGAAGTACCAAGGGGCACGCCCCAAATTTTTTTTTTTTTTTTTTTTTCAAACAGACCTCTCCCTTCGACCCTCCCTACCACGTGACGTCCAAATAAGGTAAATTTTTCACGTGAGACCATCTGGAAAATGCCGCCAGCGGTTGAAAAATGGCAGGAGATAATGTTGAATGACCACAGATAATACGAAATAACTTAAATACCGCACGACAACTAATAGCTACCTCAGAATTTTTTTTTTTGCTGCTCATCCCTAATTCGCAACATCAAATTGCCAGGTGGGAAGCTCAGAGCCGAACCCGGTGCCGTGGTACTTCAGTAAATGCATATATGCTTAATTCTACTCGCTCGGATATGCACCGGCACGGCTCGCCGCTCTTTTCCCACGTTGTCCTGCAAAATGCTCGGCGTGGACTTGTATGTAAATGGTATAATGGTTAATTCCTCTGCGGGATACAAAGCTCGCTTGACCCCCAGAATGGAAACCCTCCCCGTTGGCCACGATTTCCGCCTTCTATGTTACTTTGCGCTAGACGGAATTCAGTATATGGCACTTTGCCAAGGTTCTGCCGGATTTTCATTCCGTGAAGACAGGGATCGGGACGGCATTCCAAAGTCTGTATTTCTTGGCGTCGAAGATCAGGTGCGCGGAAAGATATCTTTCGCAGTAAGATGAGCTTGTGGGGACATTTGTAAGTGTGATAGGCGTGTGATGTTGTCAGGCTTTTTCAAACACCTGAAGGTCACCGTTTCACACAACCGTTTGTGCTATCCTGGGCCCGGGTACCCACATCAACAATTTCGAACCGATCCTTCCTATTCATCCTGTGCTCGTGCCATTCTAGTCCACATTTCTGGCCAACATTGAATTGCTCACATCTGGAGTCGCCAGTGAGCCCAACAAATGGTTGTAATGAAAATCTTATGATTTTGATGAATTCCGAATGTACTTTTCATACGCTGCTATGTCACGCCAAGCATTCCGAATTCCCGGCAATTAAGTTGAAGGCCGCATTCCTTTCGTACTATGAGCTCTAAACTTGGACCAGGGCAACTTTGAACAGTCTTGGCACACAAAAAAAAAAAATTAGAATATCCTTCGTCGTTTTCTGTCATCTACCATGCACTCTGCAATATATTGTGTTTCCATTCACGTCGAATTCTGAGTGATATCCCGGTTGATATGGACCTGAATATCCATGAAACGGTTGCAGGCGCGCGCGGGCCGGTGCTCTATCGTAGAAACACGTGCTCTATGTTGCTCTATCGTGCTCTATGGCTCTATGACTCTATCAGTCTACCAGCTCTACGGGAGAGGGGTACATCGCTCGCTGTAGGCATGCGGTGTTTCCAGATGTACAGTACTCGGCGCTACTGATCTCCGTAAGCCGGCTATCAGATGCTACTGAACCGGTAGTGACGGCTATCAGGGGCCAGGGCTACCAACTGCTACAGATCCTCAGAGAGCTACGGGTGCTATACAACTTTGATACAACTGAGCTTTTAGCAACGTAGGAAAAGCTTTTTCCTGGTGTATCTTATCGCTGTCTCCAATAAGCCAGGCATAAGCGGTAAATAAGCCGCCGACAAGCAACGCTGGCTTATTTTAAAATAAGCCACGCTACGTGCCCTTGTGAGATGCCACAGCAGACAGTGGAACTTGCACATCGGGTCCTTTACTTTCTATATTTATCGAGCCACATGACAGTTCCTATTCCCGACGGCGCCAGGCGCAACGGAGGGCATTTCATCTAGGCGACATTTCCATTCAAATCTATGTCTGGACCCGCAAGCTGACATTCCTCTGAGGCGATCGGTGACAACCGAACCGGGTCTATCACACACTGTGAGGTATTCGAGTCCCATTTAGGTAAATTCACCTGAGAATACTTACAGTGGGAGAGTGGGTCGTCGAAGTTTTATGCCGGCGCTCGACATCGGTAACTGAAACCACCGGCAAGGAAGCAATTGGGTGGGCATAAAGCGTACAGAGAAGGTGCATGACAGGTTCTCCGCCCCCTCGATATGCCGACTATTCCAGCAGTCGCCTACGTCCTCGGTGGTTGGGTACCTCCTCTGTGAACCAAATGCGGCGCGGGTAGCTGATTCGGATTTTAGGACCTTGGTGTATCCGGCGATCTCGTGCTCCAGGGCGTCATATTCGCGCAATTCGCGCATTATACAGCACTGTATAAGAAGGATATCCTCCTCCTGCGTGCTTTTGTTTGGGGCTTCTGTTCCTCACGACATTGAAGAGCGCCCAAGGATTGTCAGTATCCATTATATTTCGTGGGCATCTTGACACTGATCCGTGTTGCAGGGCTGTCATCTGGAGTCAAAATGTCCAGCACTTTACAGACGTAGAGGGGGCCGTCGGGCTCTTCAAAACCACTTGGTTTCTGCAAATTAACGTCTCATTCGTGGCGATCATTGCGTTCTATGTCCAAATGTTTTTCTGTTACCGTCTCTCGGTGGGCTTTCCAACCTCATTATGTCACTGTTTCTCACTCAACTTTCACCGGATGCAGGTGATATCGAAGAATATTTACATTGTCGGTTTAATAGCGGTACTTTTCGTGTTTGCACTGCTCTCTGCTTTTGTGTCGGTGAGTTCCATTCTCTTTCAAGCCCGAAGAATGCCAAGCTCCCTCCAGACTGGCTTCAATTTCACGAACGACTTTTTACCAATTGACCGATGGAGTACGCACCAGTCATCTCGGCAGCCTAAGTTGTCCATTAATTTAGCAACTATCGACAGTTTCGATTCATTTGGGGACGGTCGTCGCCGGAGACCTCCTTCTCACTGGAAGTACTGTTTATTTTCTTGTGGTGAGTTTCGCCAACTTCATAGGATACATTGCGGCTGATATGATCCCCCATAGCAACACTCCAAAGAAGCCCTTCCTGCGACCGTGGGTATGCTGAACGCGCTCCTCAAGTTGACGATTCAGGTGCCTGCATATTCCATTAACCGCTGTCCAAACTCTAAAACGCCCTGCTAGTCAGCGGCTCCGGCCACCACATGCGCATTTTTGAACCTCATCGCGACGCAGGTGCCAAATGAGCCCACATTGGATGGCTGGACCATGGTCGCAATCATGACGAACAGCTGGCTGCCCAAATTATATGCCTTCTCCGCGATGTGGACGCTCAACACGCGTCAGGACATCGCGCGATCAGGTGGGTTGATGATTACGAGCGCAGAGTGGCGCCGGTACCCGGACAATGTCGACCTCGGGTTTATTTCGGGGTTGACGCGGTCCATTGAGTTGCGCACAGAGGTGCGGACGCATGCGCATACCATCCAGCGTGCGGAGGAGTATAATACCGAGGTGTTCTCGCCATCAATCTGCGTGGTGAGAGCAAAGATTCGTCGAGATTACCGGGCGTGTGAGAATGTATTATTGATGAAAGTCTACCTTATATTATTGACATTTTTTGGTCCTGGAGGGAATGCGATCCCGGACCTAGCAAGTATCCAGATGGCCTTGGGGAAGGAGCTCTCGCTAAGGTCGAGCGAGTTCTGCACAGCTTCGGCATTACCCACAATCAGAGTCTTTGTATGTGAAACAACGGTCGAGGTGCCCCCAGCAGAGGGCTGGCATAGCGCCCGCAAGGGCCGTTGCCTGAAGATACCGTTTCCCGCAGTGACCAAGATAGGGGTACTTTCGTCCTCCTCGTCTGAAGACACGTTCGAATCCCCGTCACGTTTGCGCTGCGCTCGCTTGTTGTTTCGGGCTTTCCTCTGCTGGTCCATCCTCTTCAAGTGCTCCACAACCGCCTGCGGGGTTGCAGTAGCCCCTGTCGCAATAAACCCGCAAGAGCGGCCGCTCGCTCTAGCACTTGGGCCAGGGCCAGAGGCAGACATATTTAGGCGTATTTAGAGAGGTAAGAAAGACAACGAAGTCCACTAGTACTTCCGAAGTTTAGGGCTGACTGCGAGAGACGAAAGCTATGCACTCTCGCAGTCAGCACTTGTTGAGCTCTATCACTTGCAATTGCACAAGCTAACGATGGGCTCAACGTCAAGAGTGCGGAGAGCTCTTGCGACTAGGAAAGACAAATATAGCATGGCTTGAATCAACAGAAAGCATGATTTGAAGCAATTCGGCCCATGAATGAGCCCACACGACCCCACTCATTGCTTTCTTGCCGCCACTGTATGTATGGGTGTGTATTGAAGGCCGCTTCGAAAGGCAGGCAGCGAAAACTACGTATTTAGTACACCGTCGCGAAACACCGTTGCTTGTGCACTGGAAAACAAACTAAAACGTGAGTTCCAACCAGAGAATAATGGATGACAGAAAACAGCCGAGAACCGAAGCCGCGTGGGAAGGAGAAGCGAAGAAGAGAGACAAACGGGGGAAACGAATTCGAGCAAAGTAAAGCGAACGAAGAAGACATACCAGACCAATCTTCCTTCTGGTGCACTGCAACGACGGATTGATTAGTTCGTTCAGGAATGGGAAGCACACACACACCTTTACAGCAATACGCGACGGTCTGGCAGCGCCCGCACTCGAGGCGGCGGAGTTTGGCTTTGCTCTTTCCCTCCTTGCTCGCAGCCACATCACTCTCATCATCTCCGATATCACCTTCCTCCCGCAAATGTTCGTGCTCGTTGGCGTGCAGCACAGCGTAGCGGTCGAACGTCTCCCGTCTAGTGAGCGTGAGCTGCAGCGCCTCATCGCGGAGGCGGCCCTGGAGGATGTTGAGGACTCTGTGGAGGAAAACGAAACGAGTGAGTGGGTGAAACGAAAGAAAGAAAGCAAGGAGAAATCGAGTACACGGAAGGCATACACACGAGATGATGTTCTGCAGGATTCTCTGGATATGAAAGTTGTCAGCGAATACAATGCTGAAATGGGGGCTGAACGACAGACCTCGTAGAAACCAACATCAACCTTTTGCGCCCTCGCCTTTGCCCGCGCGCGGCGCCTCCCTTGTTTTGCTTTCGTTTTCGGTATGGCGGCGGGGCTGGACTGGTCAGCAACCTGAATGAATCCCAGACAATGTGCCGCCGTCGCGCGAAGCCAGTCGTCCAGCTGTGCGCGAACGTCCTCGGACAGGGGCTGGATGTGCAGTTTATATTCGTGCGCGTCTGGCGGGAGGGGGGGTGAGGGGGAGGTGTGATGGAGATTAAGAGGAACAGGGTAATGGTAAGGACGAGGACGCACAGGTCGCAAAGATGAGGAGGCCCACGACGGACGTAGGGGGGTGGTTCTGCGTTTTTTGTCAGATGAGGAACACCTCTCTTGTACCCATATAGAATATAAATAAAAAGGCAGACGATAGACGCACGGAAGTGATGATATTATCCACAAAGAACGCATATAGCTCCGAGCCCTGCGGGGTGCGCATGAACTTTGCGAAATAGTTGCTCTGGAGCACGGCGACGAGCATGCGGTAGTGAGGCCCGAATGCGCAGGGCTCCGCTTTGTACGAGGCTACTAGGGAGGGGAGGTATTTGGCGCAAAAGGCACACTGTCGGCGCGGCGTGCGTCAGTGGCACAAAGGGGAAGGGGAGCGCACGCACGATTATGGGATTGGTTGGGTTCTCTTCGCCGGGCATCAGGGTGCCCCAGAGACGGCACAGCTGACGGAGACCATATGAGTACCCGCCACCAAAGATTATAATATTGACACGCACCTCCTCAGTGGCATGCTCGCATCTAGATTTTTCATGAGGCGGCGATTCGAACTCGGTTTCGGGGGTTTGATTCAGCCCCAGAAGGGCCGCGAATTTGTCTGCGGCTTGCTCTGCGGAGAGTTCCGCCGTCGCGGCCTTCAGAAACCATCAATATTGAGTGGCATGGACAGCTGCTTTACACGCACGTCCTCAGTGCCATTGCCGCCCATGCCGGTGGAAAGGAAGAGCGAGCTAGGCCCATGGCAACACGGGCATGTTCGGTATTCGTCCAAGGAGGCACCTATCGCTCGAGGGGTCATTTCTGGGAGGATGGTGGAGGAAGAAAAACTTGATAGTGATTACATGATTGCCGAAACTGACTGGCACCGCCGCTGATTGATGCGGCTAGACCTTGGGCTTACCAAATGTTCAGGTGACCCCTGACGCGGGACCTCTGAACTGAACACTTTTGATACCAGTGACAGTAACTTCGGGCTTTTGAGGCCCCCAAAAAAAACTGAAAAATTTATGATCCGGACTACTGTTTATGGCAGCTGGTCTTTTCAGGTTGGGACTTGTGGCATATTTTCTAAGCCACTCGTCCCCTGCCTTGATAATCGTTATTCCACGGCACAAACAGAAAGCTGAAACCAAGCTGAAACGAGTGTCACCGGTGAAGTTCGCGGGAGGCCGCCGTCAAACTCAGTATGCCACCTGTATCGATTCATCCACGAAATGCAACTTTCCTTCTCATCGGCATCATAACAGAAGGAATTCCAGTCTTGATATACATTTCCATCTCACACTCTGTCAGGCCACACGGTGTCGAACGTCATGTACTCCTAGCGCAGGCATCTGAATTCGCCATTAGCACAGGCATTTAAATCCGCCATTGGCCATAGTTTTCGACTATTAGCAGGTTCAAGTCGGAGTCAAGAGAAAGGGACGAGACGAGACAGTCAGAATGTTACCTCGGAGGTATAAAACTTCGTACTGTGCGAACCTCTCCCTCGCAATTCGGCCTTTATGTATCCACTGCTTCCCTTCCTCATCGCTTCCCTCCCCAACATCGTCTCCGTCGTAAGTCCTCTCAACATAAAGCATATTTTAAATGCATTTATACTGCGACCATGTAGATGGCACAGACGTGCGGCGCCGACGCGTGCGGCATCACAGTAGTCCCTTTCTGGCGCAGCTACAAATCATCCATAGTCGACCACTTCTATACGTGCGCTATTCCGTTCTTCATTTCCTCAGTTCTTTATCCACCCAGGGCCAGCCCCACTGAGTTCCTCAGCTCCGCAAACCACCTTCTCTTACTCCTTTGAGGGCGTCGCGGCGGGAGTTTTTAGCCAACAAGGGGCCTCGCTCTCTTCCGCCTCAACAACGCTGCCAGCCATTTCTAGTTACTACCTGCGGTCGATAATATTGTCTGTCATGACTCCACAACAACAACTCGGATATCGCAAAAAGAGATGAAGAAAGAAACGAATTCTCTTTACACACAATCCTTCCCACAAGTTCGCGCTTCACTCCTTGTTGCTCGCCCAAGTTTCAAAGCAGATGCAACGCCATCTCCATGAACTTATCGCACTTGATCCAGATCAAGCCGGTGCCGTCGGGACCGACCTGTTGGAACTCCTCGCCCAGCTGTTTCACGAAGACGACTGCTCGCAGGAAGCTGTCGAGCGAGAAGCCCGCAGGTGCGTCACTTCCCAAGGTGTCGGAGGCTGCAGAGGCGAACGTTTCGTGAATAAACCAATGAATGACAACAAAGAAGGGGCTCACCATATTTGCACAGCAACTGATCGACTAGGTTCGGGGAGAAGTCACGTCTAAACTGCGCGAGTAGGACCTTGCGCAGCTCTTCTTTGTCAATCATGCCCGAACGGTCGTGGTCAAAGAGGTCAAAGACTTTCTTCCAACTCTGGATAAACGTCCAAAGGCCGGCGAACTGGAAGGTGAATGGAACACATTACACTCAAACGAGCACGCAAGTTGACATACTTCGTTGAAGTCAATAGTTCCACTATCATCCGTATCCTGTGATTATTGTTTATTAAACTGGAGTGAATTCGCGATTTGAGGAAAGGTGACGCACAAAAAGTGTCATGAGGGCTCTCACGGTTCTGATGTCGAACCCTGCACACGACAAAGGCCCATCATCGTCAGGCAATATATGTAACAGGGAACAGCGACAACGTACGAGTCATATCGCCGTTGACCAACGCGGACTCTATCCCCAGCCTGGCTGTCAGCAACAACGCAGTAGTGGTGATGCATGGACGCACGGAGTTCGTCAGCGGTGATCTCGCCAGATCCGTCCGCATCGACCCTTGAGAACCAGCGGCACAGCCTACGTTCTCCAGCGTCAGACCTTGTATTATCAAATCATCGGGGAATAGGGTGAGTGCGCACTGAGGGTCAGCGCCAGCAGGAGCACACCAGCTCAGAGTCGGTTTCACGAAACCGCCAGTACCGAGGCCGCCGTCGCAGGCCGCAGACTGAGGTGCGCCGCCGTGTCCGCCCTCGGGTGTGGATGTGCCGGATCCGCCTAATCTCCGTAAGTACTATTCGTGAAGAGACGAGCAACGCTAACCGTGCCCAGGAGGTCCAGGAAACATGATATCAGTATTCATCGAATGGTTGCGCCGACCGGAAGCTCTACCGTGAACATAATTTTTAAACTGCGAAGGTTTTTACTTCAGAGTCAAATATTATGTAAATCATGGCGCACCAATCCGCAAGATAGCCATTCGAAGACATCGGGGCGATGTTGGTTTCCTGCGATGGACCAGATTATTTGAGTCTTCTATCGTAGACAACGCACACCCCATACTTTTTATTTCGGCATGTTGGTGCTCCACCGCCTTCACGACCCATCCAATCGTCGTAACGTAGGCTGTGAGCTCCTTCCCACTGAGCTCCTGGCTCAGGCCAACGCGCAACTTGCTGACGTGTTGCCTCATAAGCAACACCAAAAGTGCGAAAATAGCCTAGGAACAAGGATAGATGCGAATTCCTACGGACCAACTCCCACATACCTCTTCGATACGGGCAGCGCCAAGGACAGACGAGACCTTCTCCGGCGCATCGATGTCGTACTGGATCTTCTCCAATCGCTTCTTCAACAAGTCTTCCTGCACCTTGATATAATCCGCGAACTGTTCCTCCAGCCACGATGGCGCGGAGTCGTAGCGCTCGATGGCGGACGTCAGAGCGGTGACGTGTTGCTCGGTACGCTCAATGTAGTCTGTTACAGAGCGCTTATTTCCGGGAATCACGATCTGCGCTTTCATCTGCGCAAACAGACCCTCGATTTCGACGCAGTACTTGGTCGCAAAGATTTGCCAGCCAATCGCCCAGTAGGCAACCCACCGGGGAAAGCTGAAATATTCAGTTGGCCGGGATAATCGGCCGTACAAGGATATAAGTCACCTCCATTCTTTAGGCTTCACCTTCGTAAAGGTGTTGATTTCTTCGATTGAGATGGAGCCGGAGCAGTCTGGGTCGATGGCCTCTGTAGAGCGATAGAAAAAGTTAGTAAAAACAACTGAAACAGCACTGGGACAGACGCTCGACGTAGCGCAGGCGCTCTCCCCGCACATAATCGGTCACCCAACTGTCCGAGTACAGCGGAACGCCGATGTCGGTCTCCGAACCATTATCGCCACCATCGTCCTCGTTTGGGTTTGTCGGCAGGCTGTACATGGACTGATCGACAAAGTATTTACTTATCCCGGACACCAGTTTGCTCGTCGTCGCCGTATTGGCCCAACCCTGTACGGCATGAGGGAGCATAGGCCGTAAAAGGAACAACGCACCTGACGCTTCCAAACTGAAGCCACCATCTAACGGAAAAGTTAAATGAGTAGCGAAATATTGCACGATGTTCCCACAAGGCCTACCCTGTCTTTCACTCGACTATGCGATCCCTCGAAGCACTTCTGGACCATATTTACCAAGTCGTCAAACGCCGAGAACTTTTCCACTATCCTGTCAAACATCGAAAACTTTCCCACCATCCTAACAGCAGTCAGCCACGAGACATGCGCCCCAGCGAAGAGTTTTGCGCACTCTGTCACACTGTAAAACGTCAGCTGGTACTGAGTGCTTTCGGTGAAAGAAAGACGAACTTTGTATCTATCTTCGTCATGGTGATAGCAGCCCGGAGATTGAGCGCAAACAGGAGATCCTCTCGCCTCTTCGTGAAACGGTTGGCGTATCCGGATAGTTCCTTGTTCCAGCTGGACGCTTTGCGTAACTGGGTAAAGTAACTGCGTTCCTCCTGAGCGTTGAGCGCTATAGGACGGAACTCAAATCCATCAGCCGTCTGTAGGTTGAATCGAACTCACCTTTGAAACATTCGTCAATGTCTATCTTCATTTCGCCGCAAATATCAGCAAGACGGCTGAGTATGGGTTTGTTGTCAGGAGTAAGGCGAGTGTCATGCTTCCTGATGTCTTTGAGCCTAGGATTGAGGATTAGTTTTTGGGAGAAGCACCAGCATGAAAGCTTACTCCAATAGAACAAGCATGGCGTCCTTGATCTTATCGAAAAGTTCTTTTCGTTCTTTGTTGTTGTCTCGGCGCACGATCTCCCTTTAAATGTCGATAAGCAATTTGTCCAAGTATCTGGTAAATGCCCACTTCTCGCAGAAAAGTTTGAAGGGATAATATGCAACTGACAACGCATTAGATAGAATTTTTTTCGGTGGATAGAAAGTGCATCCCACCCTGCACAAACGGATGTATTTTTGACAATGGTTCCAGGGCAGCTATGATATCCGGAACGCTTGTCAAGATCGTTTTCGCAACCCCCCATTCTCCTTTCACGACTCCAATCATACCATCCGAAGAAGATGCCATGTCGGCTGCGCCAACTGGAAGCCGTCAGTGACGAGGAATGGCATAATGACTGCAACGTACTAACAGCGCCGGCGACATTGTTCAGCATCCTCCCCGACCCGTTCATATTCGACTGGCGATTGTCGATCTCCTGCCAGATTGTCGTCTTTGCATCAGGGACTCCGTTTGTCGGTCCATAGGCCTCGCTCAACGACGACTGAGAGCCGCCAGAGCTACCATTCTTCGTCTTGCTGCTGCTGTGTGAGAGGAGATTCATGTTGGGCACATCGATGTGGAGAGTCCTTTATCTCTTGTTTATTATTATCTCTCGCGCATTGCTCGTGTATTGAGTGGCTGGGTCGAAGTCGCCGGGTCGAAATACTCGTTGAGGACACGTTGGCTCTCAATTTAGCCCAAGAGAACGTAATGTTATCGGTATTCCTGAGTCGGCGATTGCTAATCATCTGGAAATTCTCCAGTTTCTAATGGAGATCAAGAGACAGAGCTCTGCAGGCGCCAGAACGTAAGGTAGATCGTCACAGAGAATCCAGAAAGCCTCGTCAAAAGTATCCGACTATTCGCGGCAATGAGAACCGGGATTCAGGCGCAGAGAGAACATGCCTCGTGGCTTCATCTTAGTTTCCGAAGGTTATCCTGAGTGGCCAGTCACCTGTCATTCCTGAGAATGCCGTACATACAGTACACGGTTACCGTGCGGCGTGTGCGTGTCCAGAGCGGGCTTTGTGGCGTCTGTAGAAGCCCCGATCAGTTGGGTATATTGCAATGGTCCGAGTGGCGACGAGAAGGATGCGACTGGAAGCGAGTGCGACTCGGCTCACTGTCGGCTAAGGACCGACAGTGGGACTCAAATTCGTCGAGCCAGCCATCCCCTTTACGGAATGAGGGTAGAAAAACGTGCGAAAGATCAATTTTTTCGGCGACGGAATAGAACAACGGCAAAGCCGGATAACTTGTTGGATCGGACGATGAAAACAGTGAATGGATGAGAAGTTCAGAGGAAGTTTTGACGTGCCAGACGCCGCTACGTGTTTCAGCGTTGACGAATCAAGGATCTGCCGGGGCGCTTTACGATGCGGTGAGAGCTCAGAGTGTAGTCCGAGGTTATCAGGGAAATAATTTGTTGAGGAGCAGCGCTAGAAGTGGGCGGGGGATTGGCTCCAGGCCGAGGACCAGACAGGATGGTGGAAGTTGAGAGCAGCTAGGAAACGCAAACATAAAATCTGGAGCGCCATGAGGAGGTGGGTGGATATGATTGGATCGGCCGTTGTACCATGCGTCGGTGAGATGCGCGTAAGTTCGGGCATAATATGATGAGGCAGAAACAATGCTCGGCAGAGAGCCGGGGAGGAGCAGAGTAAGTAGGCGCGCCCTCGTCCCGAGAATATCGGGGATTGTGCGCAGTGGAAATGCTAAGTGTTTGGGATAAAACTAAATACGGAAAAAAATGGTGGGCAGCGACTTTACCCACGCGGAACGAGGGTTCGAAGGAGGTGGATATACCCAGATGCGTACCGCATTTAAACGTTGAGCCCAGTGTGCGGGGGATGGGGGCAGTTTCCATTAAGGGGCGACATGGCGGGCTCGACGGCGGCCAACTGCAGCGTTATGAGCGTGTGCAACGAGAGGCCGGTGAACACGGAGGGCGTGCGCAACGAGAAAAGCACGGAGACGGCCAAATAGAGGAACTGCAGCAAATGGTCACATTCCTTTTCTGGCTCTGGAGCTAAGAACACTCACGATAGTTCGGCCGTGGACCTCCAGGATACTCTGGGCCCGGTGGTAAAAGAATCGTGCTATCCTCACTCAGGGATGGTCCCAAGAGACAGAAGACTCACAGAACTATGTCCGCCTGACAATTTCGATGACGGTAGGCGCTGGAGGTGCGAGAAACTGTTCTTTCCTCGCAAGTCTGATTATAGGTTGGCCAGAAAATAATGCTCAGGAAAGGTGCCTTGACATCGAAACACGCCAAGCTGAGCTCGATTCTCGTAGACCGAGCGTAATCTCTACACTGTTGTAACGACGACAGGGGCTGCTCCGTTTGAATGAATCGCGCCCGTAATTCGGCTAATCACTGACCAGCGTCGCGTTACGGGGAAGAAAAAGACACAGACTCTCACCCATGCGTCCGAACACAGGTATCAGCCAGCTGCTTCATCTTTACGTTTGATATATAATGACGCTCCGGAAACGTGATGCTATCTGCAAAGTTTTGGAAAAAAAATGGGATCGAAATTCTGGCGCCGTACCACGCCTTCTATTGGAGGCTGCACTGGAGCCTCTACCCGTAGTTCGCGCAGAACGTCCTCCGGAGAATGCAGTACGATGGCCAGCGAGTGGATGCCGTGGCTGATAGCACGTTGCTAGCGGCGTCTGCGGGTTGTAGATACATCCAAGGCCGCGCGCCGATCGGAGGGGGTGGTCCTGCAGCGGGGACTTCCGTGCACACGAAGCAGGCGATGAAAAATGACAGTCCGGCGAGGAGGAAAGCAACGGAGGCGGTGCGTGACTGGCGGTACTGTCGTGGGCTGCGAGGGAAGCGCCAAGCGCTAACAGCAGACTCCCGAACAACCTGGCCGCAGCGTGCACGGAGGCGACAACGGCGGCATGGAGACGCAGAACAGCCGCCGGGAGCGCTACGCACATGCGTGGTGGTGGTGTACACAGGCTCCCCGTACATGCGAGATGCTGGCGCTGAGTGCGGAGCAGCTGGATAGGATGGCCATGATAAGGATATGCGATCGCAGCGAAGGGGCAAGTGATGAAACTGTCGATGTGCAACGGCGGCGGCGCATGTCGTTCTACCAGTGCGCAGAGCCTCGCGGCCGCTCCTGGGTCGATGGTAGTCCGGGGAGGCCCAGAGTCGACGCATCGACCATGAGACGGTCGCGGTGTGCAGCGAGGCAGCGAGGGCGAGGTGGGTGATGGGGACCGCCGGGTGGATGTGCGGCGGACACCGGCGAAGGTGTTCGGGATGCACCATAGCGCACGCGTCGGGACTGGCGGTGGGGGTGGCCCTAACGCTCTCGGTGCGCGAGGACCTAATACAGGCAGCGCCGGCGACGAGGAGGTCTAGCGCCGAGCCGCAATTCGGTTGGTGTGCTCTTCATGATTCGTGCTTCACGGCGGGCGTGGGTTTCGAGCGGCATAGTGGGATTGTGCTACAGAAGGGCGGGAAGCGAGGGGGTAGCGTCTACTATCACCATCGTCCCATGCAGGTGGGGGTGCGGGAAAGGCTATGGTGTGCGCCAGCGTGCTGTGGTAGGGCGTCGGGGAGGCTAGTCGCAGTCGTCGTCCGCGGTGATCCAGCGGAACGAGAGAGGCGGCGTGGGGAAACTGAGAAGAGGAGGCCGTTCAGAGAGGTGAGCGCAAGGCCTGACAGGAAAAGACGCAAATCCAGGATGAGCTAAATAAGGTATGTAGACGTGGGCACGCCACGTACCTTACACCGGGGCTACCATATGATCAGCGTTGCGCATTGGGCCGGGGTGTGTCGAGCAGAAATAGGATCTGTAAAGTATCTTGAAGCGGACCCGGTAATATGTCGTCGCGGAAATTCGGTATCTAGACAGCACTGAAAAGGGAACGGATGAGTTAAATGAAAGATGATATCTGTAAAGCAGACGTACCTGGAACGAGGGAGACTGGTTCCACCTCATTGAGCCGCATTCTACACCACTAGCAACTGCAGAGGTCCAGAACCGGGTGCGCGGATTATTGGGCGGCGCACGCCCAATGCACGATGGAAAACGCGCAGGTGTCATAACTAGAACTTCGATTTTGGGCAGCTCCTCGGCCTGGCATGTATCGGTAGTATGCCTTGTAAAGCGCATCCACGATCAACGGAAGAACTAGCGCGAGGACTGTGAGGTAGCTTGATCATGGCGATTGAGGGAAAGCGGGTTAAGTGGCGGTGGCGATTGGCAGACCGGATCAATGATTCAGTCCCGGCGCCTTTTCTTGGCTCTTGCTCTCCTCGTCCCTCTCATGTTGGCCGCGCCTTTTGATGGATTCTTCAACGTGTATACTATAGTTCTGGCCGTCACCGCTCTTGGTTTTCTTTACACTTGGAGCGGAAGAATACCGCGGACTTGCATATAAGGCTCCAACCATTTCCGTTTTTAAACGTTTTAAACGGAAAAAACCGTTTCTATTTTCGTTTTGTTTAGGCACCCTACCAAACGGTTTGAAAACAGTTTATACACGGTTAAACGGTTTCCCCAGATCAATGGTGTGCGAAGGCGTGTAAACCGGTTTCATGTACACACAATGGTCCTTTGTTGATGTCTAAAGGCCAATTAGTTCAGGATTAATTATGTGCTCAGCCTAACACTCGATGGGCGGTGCCCTCGGATGCCCTGTGCATGGATGTGTTGATGGTCGGTAATATGGGCGGGATAGTGCGCAGTGCTGTAACCGATGTCCTGTGTCACTGAACCCAATCTGGAGCAAGCCAGTAGCCTCAAAACAATCCCCTCATGTCTCACTGTACCCAGAGCTGTTCTGTGTGCATCAGGGCCGAAGATGAGAGAAAAATACCGTTTTCAAACGTTTTAAACAGTTTTTAAATGTTTGTTACCATTTCTGTTTAGTTTGGGCCAAAGCTTAAACGAAAACGAAATGGTTGGAGCCTTACTTGCATACGTTGGTACGCTAAACTGTACGAAACATCACTCTCAGAAATATGGACAGCCAGCGCATTTGGGTAAGGGAAGGTCTCATTTTTATGGAACATGGGTACTTTCGGTGCATGCCTCTTCATTGGGTCCAGCAAATTCAAAACTCTGCTGCCCCGCCTCTGGCAAACAGGACGTCGCCTTCCAGGAAGCCTGAAGTGCCCCTCCGTAAGCCCTTCTGAAGGAATACCGCGCCAGTGGATTCACCCAACAGCTTTTCTTTCTCATCAGTAGGTTTTTTGATCCTGGCAATTCAATGACCTTATCGCCTATCTCGACTTCACGTCGTGCCTGATCTCGAAATTTCGAGCAAAACTATTCGCGTATCTTTCTCCGGGATTCATGTTGCTGAAACCTTTGGAATTGGCGTACAGCGATTTACCGTCATGGATTGTTCGCAAATGCCTATTTTACTCCGGCCCGCAGCTTCACAGCACTGATTCAGGTTTTGTGGTTAATATAATCTTGACGTACTGGCGCTCTTGCACTCCAAAAGTCCTCTCGGTACGTTGCCCACTTTTTTGTGCACGCAGTCAAACTAGCTGTGATACACCTCTCCCTTGTCTCAAATTATTCGGGATCCCGGCAGCTTGGCTCCTCTGATCTTGGCGACCCAAATACACCCAAAATCTTGATGGACTGAAAGATACTAATAAGGGTCGTCATTGGAACTCGGCTGGACCTTGATTTGCGATCCGTCTTTCAGACTAGACTCCAACGGATGTCCGTTCTGGCCCGGGTTTGAGGCGGGCTTTACTATCCCTCAATCACAGCAATTCCGTCCCAGCTCGCCCGGTGGGTAGTTCTATCGCTAAACTATAACCCGATGGTGGTCATGTTCAATATTCTTTTCAGGCCCAGTGGAGCGCGCAATTCATAGCTTTTTTACCACTGCGGGCAATGCCAACAAATCTCACACCTGACCTTCCCTTTGCTGCAGTTGAAGTTTGCATGCCTCACGGGTTCTCGACCCGGGAGTTCATTTCATTCGAAGCCAGTGCGTCCGCTTCGCTCGCTGGCCAGACGCAGCTCTTATTCTGCTCCTTTGCGCGAGGTTTCTTACCCACCTTACAATGTGGGATTCCCTCGGCTGCATGCTGATCTCGTGCCCGAGCGTGCACCACCCAGTACTGTACCTACTATGGTCAGTCTAAGATAACAATCACCAGTATGCAGTGCCCTTCATAAACACTTGTCAGACCACAACTTTCTTATCAATCTTGACTGCACCGCCACACTTCCCCTCCGCTTTGCCTCGCTTGGCTCTGCCCGCTCACCTCGCCTTGCCGGCAAAGCCGAGCCAGGTGCTGAACGCGATACAAATTGAGTAGGATATGGTTATGGAGCCCACAGAGCAGCCTTCGAGAAGGAATAGGTCAATCAAGTCAGAGGGGGTCAATAAAACAAGGAGGAGAATTTGATCAAGAAGGAACGGGCCAACCAAGCCAAGATCTAAGAGCGGAAAACTCATGCACAGTGTCATGATTTGGCATTTCATGAACCCTTTTCACCTTTTCACGGCAGGTTTATTCCATAAACCCAACCCACATCCTACCAGATTATTCCACAACTCTCGTGGTCACACCACACAAGGGCGGTGTGAGCCATCACTTTGTGATCGCTCTGGAACGGCACATACGAAGCGGAAACGGCTTCCCCAAATAAGGCAGAGCACATTCCCGATCCGACGCCTTACACATGGCACTCACATAAAACGGATCCTGACCCCGCACGCACTACAGCAAATTGATAAGGCAGAGCACATTCCCGATCCGACGCCTTACACATGGCACTCACATAAAACAGATCCCGACCCCGCACGCACTACAGCAAATTGGCCAACCATTAAACGCGTGCGCAAGAAAGAAAGCGGAACGGCACGCGTAAATATTGATTATCTGCAACACCGCTCGCCGACTTTGCGATCACCAACTTAAACGCACGCCCAAGGAAGAAAGCGAACGGCGCGCGTAGAATATGATTGACATACAAATGCCGCTCGCCGACTTTCCAGACTCTGCGCGCCCTGTGTTTTCCCGCTGCGCGCCCGCGCTTTCCGACTCTGTGCGCCCCCCTTGGTACTCCCTCGCGCTTCACCGCCGCCTCGCGCTCCACCTCCGCCTCGCCTCACCTCCGCCTCGCCTCACCTCCGCTTCGTCTCGCTCCACTTCGCCTCCCTCCGCTTCGCCTCGCCGGCGAAGCCGAGCCAGGCGCCGAACGAAATAAAATCAAAGTAGGATATGGTTATGAAGCTCGTGGAGCGGCCTTCAAGTCGGGAGGAGGACCAACAAAACGAATAAGGAGAATAAGATCAGGGAAGAACGGCCGACCAAGACGAGATCTAAGGAACGGAAAACTCGTGCATAGGATCTGGAACGTGGAACTAGGAGCGGAAATCGTTCCCGACACAAGGAGCATGTGTCCAAAGAGCGGAAATCTCGCACATAGCCTCCAGGAACAGGGAGTTGAGAGCGGAAATCATTCCCGACTAAAGGAGCACGCGTTCGGCGAGCGGAGAATTCGCGCACAGCTTCCAGGAATGAAGAATTGAGAGCGGAAACTGGAGCGCCATGCGTTCGACGAGCGGGTTCCCCACGCGCAGCTCAGGAACGGAGCGGGAACCTCTTTCGAGTCACAAAGACGGACGGTACCAGTCAAAGGAGCATGTGGCGCTCCCAATTTAGGGAGCGGAATGCGATGAGTCGGAGAAGAACAAGAGGAACGTGTAGAAGGCAGTGCTAGAGGGTCGATTTCCTATAAATACGAGACGCTGCTACGAATAAAGACATCTAATTTTCCCATCTAAAACTACCAGCGCATCTTAGTGATACGCAAGTACCGCTCACCAGGGTACGCCGACTACGAAAACAAGGTCTCCAGGGCTGCGCCTGGCAGAACATCGAACCGCCGCCCTTGGATCGTCCGCCGCTGTACGGACCGCTCCTCATAACAGCGATCTCGAGCACCACACCAGTCACCGCTCGAGTTGTATAACTCCCCGACCGCTCGCATCGAACGGAACGGGTATCGACCTTCTTCGCCGCTCTCAAGAAGCCGACTCCGCTCGCTAGAGCTTGCGAACGGAAAGAAGAAGACGATTTGTAGAGAGTTTAGTAGGGAACGGACTTGGAAAGAACGGAACGGCAGACAGGAGCGGAGTCGTTGAAAACAAGTTTAGGGCCTCCCAGCGCACGAAGCACCCAGAAGAGGTCGGAGGACCAAGAGTAGCTGTATACAAAAGAACCGAGAACAACCCCATAGCGTTTATAACAACGGAAACCGCATCGCATCTATACAGTCGTCCGCTCCTTGACAGGATTGTAGAACGGGACGTGTTACAAAATTCAGGGAAGGCTAGACTTTGGGCGGATTCTCCTCCGTACATTAGAATAGCGAACCGTACGACCAGATATTCTCTGGGGCGTATCAAAATCCTCTAAATAAACCACACACATTTTACTACCACCGCAGTCTCGCGCAGCGACACCATTATCTCCCCCAAGGACGAACGCTCTCTACTTGCCCTTACCACCACCACCTATCGGCACCTAGCAGAGGCGCAGTCATCATCACAGCGGGTTACTTCAACAACACTGATCAGGTTATTCAATAACCCGTGTTTGAAACCATTGGATAACACATAGGGATGGAAACCCCCTGGATCTGCAGAACACATAGGGACATCCCTGTGGCCTGATCGATACTCCTGCATATTCAAACACACCCTATGTGTTGCCAGTTCGATCGATCAACTCCTAGGTAAATACAATATATAAACTCTGTAGAATCTCATGTACTGTAGATTCTACCTCGTCTAATATCGAGTCTACCTTGGCTGGACAATGACGCAGTGAGTTCTCACAACTACCCTGTCTCCCTCTCTGCTTTACATTCTCATCTCCTCGAGGTCTGCTCAAGTCTGGTGTCTAGGCGGTTACCATACCGCCTTTGGGTCGTTCATGACTTCCCTTACTATCGACATAAGCCAACTACCTCCTCCTGACGACGAGGTCATTCAATGTTATCTCCTAGTGGGATATCGTGTCACTTTCTAACCCAGTTATTTTACTATTGTCCCAGCTGGATTGTTCCCTATCACCCACGTCTAGCCGACTTAGGGCTTGTCTTGACACACAGGTTCTTGGAATATAGAACTGAGAGCGGAAATCGTTCCCGACTGAAGGAGCATGAATTTGAGGAACGGAAAACTCACGCACAGCTTCTTGGAATATAGATCTGGGAGCGGAAATATTCTGAACAAGAAACACTTGGTTTCGAGCTGCCAACAACGAGAAAATAAAATTCTCCCTCGTGGTGAGCTCCAGATGATAAGTGAGCTCTGAACCTAGGATGGAAACTAACAGGAACAACCAAAACTAAATACTACAACCAAAGAATCGGATGGGACAGACAAATCTAATCCCAAACAACCAGTAGTATGCAGCAAGTGTGGTGTAACGTTTGTTCCAGAGGTACCAGACGAGTGTCAGTCCCTGATTCAGAGCCTTGTAAAGGTTGATCGGGAGAAAGTTTAATTCGAGAAGTTGTTCTAAGACGTAGCAAGTGTTTGTTATACACGAAACCAAGAGATCCAAAGGATATCTTCTTCGAGCACCAAGACACGAGTCGGTTACGACCGATGAGATCGATGGAAAGTAAAGGAAACCAAATGTTTCCAGAGTTTCCAACATAAACAACACAAATAAGATTTATGGAATACTGGGAACCGTGAGGTTCACCAAGAGTCCAATGCGAAACTGAAAGTTTTGCTGAGTTTTGACAAAGATGGTGGTGATTCCAGACAACAAGACAACAAGACAGACAATTCCAGACGATTCAAGGTCCAAGACCAGTGATTCTATATGATTCCCAACAATTCAAGACCCAAGGCCAGCAATTCTATATGATTCAATATGATTCAAGACCCAAGGCCAGCAATTCTATAACTTCCAATGATTCAATACAATTCAAGAGCCATGCTCAGACGTTTCCATACAATCCAACAACTGTGATATTCCAACTCCTACAAACTAATGCTGGTAGGTGTCCGAAGATTGACTAAAAGTTTCCCTTGGGTGTAAGCTATGCTCACTAGTTGGGGGAAACTCCGTCCTCAACCCTAGAAACACCTCTAAGTACTTATACAATCTCAGATATGACTATGACAATGAAAGAATTACAGCCGATGTCAGTACTGAAGGCGCGGATCGAAAATTTTCTGTTTTGGGATGTTTCCAAAGAATTCCCTATATCTCTGTCAGTTCTTCACCGATTCACATAAAAACTAAATAGATCTACTCAGCTAATTCATTCACAATTAGTGATAGAGAGGAACTTGCGAAAATATTACCTATTAGGTAATTTATGTTTTGGGGCTGTTTTTGCACTGAATACCATCTAGCATGGTGAGAACATTTCCCAGTGACCTAGAATTTTGCGAGGGACAATGTGTATATGTTATGAAACAAGTGATAGAGCCAGAACTATATGAAATGTCTAGATGAATGTGATCTTGGCAATATCTCTGAAAGCCAAAAACTGCCAAATGTTTTCACTGGAGCTAGAAGGACTGTAACTAAATTATCCTCACTTCTGGCTCTATTACATGTTTTGTCAGGTATGCATGTTTTCTCTCCCAAAATTCTAGGTCACTGGGACATGTTCTGGCCATGCTAGACTGTATTCAGTGCAAAAACAGCCCCAAAACATAAATTACCTAATAGGTAATATTTTCGCAAGTTCCTCTCTATCACTAATTGTGCATGAATTAGCTGAGTAGATCTATTTAGTTTTTATGTGAATCGGTGAAGAACTGACAGAGATATAGGGAATTCTTTGGAAACATCCCAAAACAGAAAATTTTCGATCCGCGCCCTCGGTACTGACATCGGCTGTAAGTAAATGGTCTGTTTAGCAGCCCCAAAGTCCGTGTATCCGTCTTGGCAACTAAAATATAATGAGTCCTATTCACTGCGGCGATCAAAAAATATTACCGGAGGAAAAAGAGCCTAGAACTATTATGTTCGATTTACGGCCCAAATATTACCTGAGATAAGATCTCGGTGATAGCCTGGATATTACCTGTCGCATCTCCTCCGGTAATAGTCCAGCTGTTTGCCAAGGTAAAATTCTGACTTTTACTTTCCTTTGTTACGTAAAAGTCCGACTTTTACCTCGGGAAACAGCCAGCCTATTACCTGAAGAGATCTGACAGGTAATATCCAGGCTGTCACTGCTGTCTTATCTCTGGTAATAGTTGGGCCGTAAATTGAACATGATAGTTCTAGGCCCTTTTTTCCTCCAGTAAGATTTTTTGATCGCCGCAGTGATTGGTCGGGAGCACTGAGCACGCCATTCCGGGTCCAATGGTTGTGGCAATGATGCATTACTGCAGTAGTTGCTGGAACTTGGATTGCATTACAGCTGATGTTGGTACCGAGGGCGCGGATCGAAAATTTTCTGTTTTCGGATGTTTCCAAAGAATTCCCTATATCTCTGTCAGTTCTTCACCGATTCACATAAACACTAAATAGATCTACTCAGCTAATTCATGCACAATTAGTGATAGAGAGGAACTTGCGAAACTATTATGTATTAGGTAATTTGTGTTTTGGGGCTGTTTTTGCTGTCTAGCATGGCCAGAACATGTCCCAGTGACCTAGAATTTTGGGAGAGACAATATGCATACCTCCTGACAAAACATGTGATAGAGCCAGAAGTGAGGATAATTTAGTTACAGTCCTTCTAGCTCCAGTGAAAACATTTGGCAGTTTTTGGCTTTCAGAGATATTGCCAAGATCACATTAATCTGGACATTTCATATAGTTCTGGCTCTATCACTTGTTTCATAACATATACACGTTGTCCCTCCCAAAATTCTAGGTCACTGGGAAATGTTCTCACCATGCTAGACGGTATTCAGTGCAAAAACAGCCCCAAAACACAAATTACATAATATGTAATAGTTTCGTAGGTTCCTCTCTGTCACTAATTGTGCATGAATTAGCTGAGTAGATCTATTTAGTTTTTATGTGAATTGGTGAAGAACTGACAGATATAGGGAATTCTTTGGAAACATCCCAAAACAGAAAATTTTCAATCCGCGCCCTCGGTACTGACATCAGCTGTAATTCCAATCGGTTACTGTCAGTAAGATAACCGTGTAATGCACCTTGGGAAAATAGCAAATTAAAAGAAAGGCACCTGTGAGGTTTGAACACAAAAACTCTTATATGATGGGAAAATTATTACAAGATATAACTTAACCAACTAGGCTAAGAAGGAGTAACACTGGTTGAGCATTTCAAGTTTTTCAGTGAAAAAATTGGTGAAAAATGTCCATTTTTTTTCACGCATTTTTCACTGAAAAAGTGGGTGAAAAATTCAAAACTTTTTCAGCACTTTTTTGAGTGAGAATTGAAGTGAAAATTTTGAAACAAAATTCATGACTTTTGCAGCAAGGCTAACAGCGATAATTCATGCAAGTTTGACGCTGAAAATGAGGGTGAAAATTTTAAAACCTTTTTCACCACCATTCTCACTGGAAAAAAAGTAAAAAGTGTGAATATTCTGGAGTAAAAATGGTATAAAATTGATAATTGTTTTCACACGTTTTCCACAATTTTTTATTGGCATTTTTTCACTGAAAAATCAGGTGAAAAAGTTACGATGTTTTTTACCACATTTTTCAGTGTAAATTCAAGTGAAAACCTTAAAATATTTTCCAGACATTTAATTGCTCAAGTATTTCAAGTTTTCCAGTGGAAATATTAGTGAAAAAGTTAAAATGTTTTTCACACCTTTTTTCACTGAAGAATATGGGTGAAATTTTTTAAATGTTTTTCACCACTTTTTTGAGTCAGAATTGAAGTGAAAATTTGAAACAAAATTCATAACTTTTTCAGCGAGATTAACACCAATATTTCATGGAAGTTTTGGGCTGAAAATGATGGTGAAAAATGTAAAACTTTTTTCATCTCTATTTTCACTTGGAAAAAGAGTCTAAAAAGTGTGAATAAAATGGTATAAAATTGATAATTGTTTTCACACATTTTCCACAATTTTTTATTTACCTTTTTTCACTGAAAATTAAGGTGAAAAAGTTATATTGTTTTTTATGACATTTTGCAGTGTAAATTCAAGTGAAAAATTAAAAATATTTTTCAGGCATTTTCCGCTGGGAATTGGAGTGAAAAATGTGAAATTTGTGATGTGCTAGTATGCAACACCATGAGGAGCACTGTGAGCAATTATTGAGGCTATTGAAGACAGACCTGTAGTGTGGGTACTAGGGTTAGCAGATATTGACGCAGGGTAGAATTGCGGGTGAGGGAGGCAAGGTGCGATCCCAAGTCTAAAAGCAGGTACAAAGTCAAAAGACAGCACAGCGGGGAGAGCTTGCAGTCAAATTACTCACGCAAAGCAGAACACACACCCCAGGGACAAATTCGCGAAACACAGGGAGAAATGAGAAGCACACGTCAGCGGACCGCGATCACTGGAACACGTGTTTGCGCGCGTCATTTGGGGGATAGCGCTTTCTCTTGATCTTTGCGTCTACTCCGGTTCTGCGTCTAGTAGTCTACCTACGAAACTCCACTTTCCGATTCCCACTTCAGTGATGGACACCAACACACCGAGCCTGCCCGCGGGATACCCCCTCATAGGCATCCAAATGAGGACAAAAACCATTCTTGCCACTCACTGCGGGGCTATGGTTTGAAAATCCGGACTCAAAATAGCTGTTTCTACTAGTATTTAAATTCTGCTGAGGCCATCCACAGATGGATTTTCGATTTGAGGGTCACATGAGATGTGTATGGATCATGGGCATCCAAATGAGGACAAAAACCAACCTTGCCACTTACTGCGGGGCCATGGTTTGAAAATCCGCCCTCAAATCAAAAATGCCTCCATGCATGGCCTCAGTGGAATTTAAATACCTGTTTGCATGCCCATTTCGGCCTGGAATTTGGATTTCCAAACCATTGCCCTGCAGTGAGTGGCAAGGGTGGTTTTTGTCCATATTTGGATGCCTATGATCCATGCGCATCTATTGTGACCCTCAAATCGAAAATCCATCCCTGCATGGCCTCAGCAGAATGTAAATACTTGTAGAAACAGCCAGTTTAGGCTATTTTGAGTCCGGATTTTCAAACCATAGCCCTGCAGTGAGTCGCAAGGGTGGTTTCTGTCCTCATTTGGATCCCTATGATCCATACACATCTATTTTGACCCTCCACTCGAAAATCCATCCATCCATGGCCTCAGCAGAATTTAAATACCTGTTTACATGCCCATTTCTGCCTGGAATTCGGATTTGCAAACCATAGCTCTGCAGCGAGTGGCAAGGGTGATTTCTGCCCTCATTTGGATGCCTATGATCCATGCGTATCCATTGTGACCCTCAAATCGAAAATCCATCCAGTGGAATTTAAATACTTGTAGAAACAGCCAGTTTAGCCCATATTGATTCCTGATTTTCAAACCATAGCCCCGCAGTGAGTTGCAAGGGCGGTTTTTGTGCTCATTTGACTGACTATCATCCATCTACATCTATTGTGACCCTCAAATCGAAAACCCATCCAACAATGGTGTGGTAGGGTCGGAGGGCCCGCATGTGGAAACCATTTTAAATCCATTTTTATACACACTTTTGATTTATCCCCGTTTTACGTTACATCATCTGTTTGTACTGTAAATAGGGACCCACCGTGCAATTTACCATTGTACCACCATCATCGCGGCCAGTGCAGGGCAAGCGCCCAGAGGCAGCATCGTGCTCCTCGCCCCCTCCTCTTTGGAATGCCGCCAGTGGGCTCCTTAGCCATCAACAACCCCGTATCCCATCGAATTACCTTCGCACTTATTTTACGACATTTTTGCACGCCATCAACACCCTCTTTTCCATCGCTTTTCATACCCTACGCCTCGGGAAACAGCCAGCCTATTACCTGAAGTGATCTGACAGGTAATATCCAGGCTGTCACTGCTATCTTATCTCTGGTAATAGTTGGGCCGTAAATTGGACATCATAGTTCTAGGCCCTTTTTCCTCCGGTAATATTTTTTGATCGCCGCAGTGTTAGACACGGAGTAGGCGTATCACCATATTATTAGTTTGTTCGTTGGCGGCAGGTCTCAGTGCCTGACTAGGGTGCAAGGCATGCCAAAAGACATTGAGGAGACACTGACAAATGCTGATTCACGTCTTCCTCTGGGATGGTAAACGGGCTAGAATTTCAGACAACGCAATGTATTCCAGCGTAACGAGAGGCGGGGAAAAAATATTGAAGCAAGCCGCTAGGAATGAAGCTATCAACCTCTGGAATCTTCAGTCATATTTAGTGCAAGGACCCCTTTGTGCATACTGGTGTTATTTTGTCGATTTTATCCTAGCCAAATGGCTGGAGACAAGCTATTTAAACTTCAGGCCAGGCTAAATACTGAATGTTTTCCTGCAAGACATACACATCCTGATTTCGGCCCAAACTTAAACTCCCTGATCAGATAAAGCGAATGATCACAACGGCATCCAGCAGTTCACAAGCCAGACTATGATCATGCCTGCCGACTTCGAGAAGCTGCATGCCTACGACTGAACCACAATGTCAGATTGGTCAAAGATACTCACCACTGCCACAAGCAAAAACAATGTACCACGCCAGCCCTATACAATAAATCCATCCGGAATTAGTCGCCAAAACTCTGGATGTCCGGCATGCCCCATACGACCGCGTTGAACTCGGATGTAAACATCCTGGAAAATGCATCGAGGCAGCCAAGATCTTGATTAACGGCATCCATCCAAAATGGAATCCTACCATGGACAACCATGACCTTGATGATACTTGACAAATGAAGAACTTGAAGAGAATAGACAGCCTATACGAACTGGTGAATGTAAATCTTTTAATCCGAACCTTACCTTGAACAAAGTGGGTTGCATTCGATGAGTTCCTAAATGAGATCCCAGCCCGCAGATCCATTCATGTTGGACAGCAACCATCCCTCCTGACAGTGTTTCTAGAACCTCACATTGTGCGTACCCGTCAAAGCAACGCTGAGATACGATTGTCAATCTTATCAGGAGCAAATGATCATCAGGATCGAAAACTACTTCGAATGAACTTCGATAACCCTAACATCCATCCTACTTGGGCTTGGAGCCACTGCGTGCGCATGGCAACGAGTCCGCCGGGCCGCTCCGCAGCTTTAACTCTTAATTGAGTATAGACACATCAACGTTTCAACGAAAATACAGTCGAAGTCCTCAAACCCATAGTCCTCATAACCCATAAGTCCTTGTAACCCATACATTTTTTTTTTTTTTTTTTTTTGGTGGTACTTTAGCCAGTAGCAACTAACAATAGGTTAGCCCATCTGGTTTGTAAGGTTTGAAAGTATAAGTTTCGGAGGGAGTGGTTTCACCACCCAGAGAGATGCATTACGCACGCCCGAGAGGGCAGTGTGGGACTGTCGTGCTACCCGATTCCGCGGCTGTTTCGTCGCCGGGTTTGGGTTTGAGGGAACGCACGCTTACCCACTAAAACTCTGGGCTCCCGGAGCCAATTGGCCGGTAAGCTACTTTCTTCGTCTAGTATGCCAGACCATGTCTCTAGGACTAGTTGGGGCGCCAGTGCAGGGCGCTTCCCCTTGATGGGCCTGCTTGCCAACAGTTTGTCCACCTGCAACCTTTGGTTTATTGCGAACTTCCACTTGTTCATAATTTCATCTTCCGTAGCGGGCTCGCCCCCTCGCGAGATAACGCGATCATTCCGCAATTTCCAGATAAGATAAGCAGACTCGGACATCAAGATCCGATACAGCCGCTGTGTGCCACGCTTTATCTTGCCTTTCTCATCTCTGAACTCCGCGAGGCCGCATCCAAGAATGGAGCCCAGCGATACGGGCGGCCAGCAGGACTCTTTTTCTAGCCAGAGGGTCTCCGCGGCCTGCCATATGATCTCTTGCCCAGGGCATCCACAGCGGACTAAAATGTGCTCGAGGTCCTCTAGTATGTCGCAGTTTTTGCATATTGCGCGGTCCTCACAGTCGGGAATATGGGTCCAGTATGTACCTATTCGGTGCGCATTGTGGAGCCCTTTCCAAAGGAATTGGGTTGTTCTTGGAAGTAAATCTTTTGTGTAGACGGCCCTCCATATGTCGGAGTCGGAGACATATCTCTCGAAGGCCTCCTTAGCTGCCCCTCTCACCACTTCAAGCATTTTAGCGGTTGATGGCCTGGTGCTAAGGGTGCGGCTCTTCTCCTCTCGTATACTGCGATAGAAGATCTTCTGACAGTTACCTTTTAGACTTAGGCCTGGGAGGTTCGTGCCTTCTGGTAGTGTGAGGTCCCATACTTCGACTACCGGGGTGCATGCTGCTTTTTTCGCAAGCACTGCGGCTTGCCTACATAGTGCTCTATCGGGTGAGCCCGGTTCCGCCACCTTGAAAATTGTTGGCGCTATTCTGGCTTTGAGCTCTGCTGCTATGCAGCGCAGAATATCACGGTTTGGTACTCCCACCCAACCTTCATGCTCCCAGCTGGGGAGCTTTTTATTCATCGCGTCGCGGACATAAGCCTGCGTACTTATTATTGTGAGTGCCGTTGTTTTATTTGTGCATCGTATCGCTTCTAATGCAGCAAAAAGTTCAGCAGCATATTGGGATTGGTTTTCTGTTATTGGTAGGCACCTCCCTTTGCTTCTCCTTTCTTCATCCTCAAAAAAGATGCCCGCAGCAGCCGTGCCCTTCTTGCGTGTTGGTGTATGTACTGATCCAGCAATATATACTTTAGTGGCCTCTTGGGCTGGTATGACTCTTGCCCGTCTTCTAACCAATGGATTCAGACGTTCCTTCGGCTCACTCTCTCGGTTTGTCATCACACGGAGTCCCTGAGCGAGCGTGGTAATACTCCCAGGGGGTAGGAAGTACTCCGGGTCCGTTGGTTGGTCAGGTGTCCCACGTGCGGGGACAGGTCTCTCTGCGCGTTCTGCCCTCGGGACCCATCGTGGGTGAATTTGGTTTAAGCGGGCTGCTGACGCGACCGCGCAGGCGTGAGGATTTATACATCCTCGGATGTCCCTATCGTTCTCGCATGCGTCGCACGCGCACGAAGAGCGCTTATAATGGAGAGGGTCGGTCAGTCTGTGGGCAACGTCTAGGCCATCGCCAATGGTCAGCGCGGCGTGTATCTTCCGTAAGCACTTCGCTTTCTTGCCATTATTATCTTGCCTCTTCTGTCGATTTTCTCCTGGATGGTGCCATAATGGCATGGCCCTCAGGATCTCGATGGATGGTTGTACTGTCTCAAAATTAACTCCGTATTTCTTTAGGCACCTCACCATTGCCTTGTGTACTTTTGGCGGGTTGGTTGATTTACCCTAAGGTTTTGCACCATCAGGTCGGTCTTCGCCTCTTCGGCTACTGGCGGTGATTTAACTATGTTTTGTGACAAGCTGTGGAGTGCCAGGGATGCCCAGTGGGCTCGCTTTGCGGGGTCTGTTTCAGCAAGGGATGCTGCCTTGAGTAACAGAAGAGCTTCATTTCTAGCCTCTAGGTCCAGCAGCCCAATGCCTCCCATCTCGCGCGGGGCCATCAGTGTTTCTCGTGATATCATAGATGATTTTGAGTCGTTAATGAAATCACGTTGCGACTTTAATATGTGTTTTGTCACTGCCGCGGGCATTCCATTAACTTGCGCTAGGTATTGCGATCGGGAACCCGCCACTATTTGGTCAACGTTCTTTTTCATTGCCAAGGTTGGGTTTATTCTAGCCCATCGCTCATACTCCGAGTCAATTTTTTCTACTACTGGGGTCCAAACGCCGAAAGCTTGAACTCCATTACCTATGAAGCTACCCAGTATCCGCACCGCTTCGCCTTCTTTAGCAATGTGGACGTCAGTAGGGATCTGGCTATCTTCGGGGTTAAGTTGCCGTGTCGCGATCAGGCGTGCCCGGTATTCGGGGTGCCAAATGGTATGATCTCGGTTTTAGTGACATTAAATCGGGCTCCTGACGCCAGGCACCATCGGTCAAGTATCACCTTCAGGTCACTGAAACTATCCTGTTCGCTCAGGTACGCGGTGGTGTCATCTGCAAACAGTTGTACCACTGCCTTCTCAGCCACTCCAGGTATGGAGTAACCCTTGAGATTGGAGTTTCTCAGCATTGAGGCTAACGGCTCAATTGCTAGGTTAAACAGTAAGCAAGACAGGGGATCGCCCTGACGTACCCCTCTTATCACTCGGAAAGATGAGCTGATCTCACCGTTGACGATAACGTGGGTGTCCGCATATTTATACAAGGATTGCACCGTGTTAATGAAGAGCTCCGGGAGACCATGTCTACGGAGGGTGTCCCATAAGTAGGAGTGAGTTGTCTTGTCGTACGCCTTCTCTTGGTCAAGTGCAACGATGACACCATTCTGTAAGTCCTCTTCAGTGTATTCAACGACTTCCATGGCTAGATAAATTGCGTCGGTAATCTTGCGTCCTTTCATAAATCCGGATTGGTCCTTATGGATAAGGAAGGGAGCAACTCTGCTCAGTTTATTTGCCAACGCTTTGGTGAATATTTTGTAGTCTGAGTTCAGGACAGTAATTGGTCGGTAGTTCGCGATATCAGTCCTATCTTTCTTTTTAAACAGGGGGCACATCCAGCCTAACGAGAAATTTGTTTCCTCAGACATGCCGTGTTCCTCAATGTCGTTATAGACCCAAGTGAGTACTTTGACTATATCACACGTCTCTTTCCGGGGCAAGCCGTCCTCCCCGCTTTTATTTTCTTTATTCATCGATTCAAGCCGCCGCCAGAATTCCGTGGCAAATCCATCTATTCCTGCTGCCTTTCCGGGTGCTGCTTCCATGAGGGCGTTTAAGACGTCTTCCTCGGTGAGCTTCTCGGACAACGGTGTCATGTCCACTCTGTCATTTTCTGGGGGTAGTGATCCTAGGGCTTCTCTCCGGGCATCGTCACGTAGATCTTGCGCAATATCTATACCATCAGATTGGAGGTCATTATGGTAGTCTCGTGCGATTTCCGCCATTTCCGAAGACCGCTTACTTCCTTTCTCGGGTGTGATGTCCGTTCTACGCAGGTATGTCATTGTGTCCCTCGGTTTCGCATCTCTACTGATATCTACAGCATATTTGGTTATATGGTTCAGCTCAGTGAGACCGCGAACCCTCGTCTCAAGTCGTTTCCGCTCTCGTTGGCGGTCAACAATGTCATCGATTGTCTTTTCAATTTCAGCAATTAGCTTGGCAACCTCTTCCTGAGATTTCCCATCTGCTGGGTGGCCGTGTTCGGCCTGTGTAGGTTGGCCACTGGCTGTATCGGTGTTCACAGGGTCTCCTGTCATCTCTATGACTGGGGAAACTGGAGTCTTATTCTTTAGTAGTGTTTCACGCTCACTAACTTTCGCTCTCCTCTTCTTTTCAGAAGCGCCTACTGTGGTTTTTGCTCTTTTTTGCGCAAACTCCAGAACAGAATCTTTAAAGCTCTTGAAACGGGTCTGTGCGTTAGAGACAGCAGTGCGACCTCAGTCATTGAGTCTTCCAATTTTACTGCCTCCCCCATCGCATAGCTAATGAAGTCCTTATCGTGCAGGAGGAAATGGGCATCGCCCAACGGCCTTTACCGATGTATGGAGCACCTGGAGCCGAGATTGTTACAGAGACCATTCGGTGGTCTGTTAGCCCTCCTGCTACATCGTCTATTTCCCAGTGGCGGCAATTTTTCATGAGAGTAGGGGAGACGAGGATTCTGTCAATGCGGGATAAAGTGCCATGAGTACTAACGTGGGTATAGGCTTTCGTGTCAGGATTATTTTGTCTATATCCATCTTTAACTTCCATTAGACGTATGAAGCGCAAGTACGCTTGAACTACTGCATCAGAGTCGGTATGGTGCGGTAGCCGGTCAATCGCATCGGCAACGAGATTGAGGTCGCCACCTATGGCATCAGGTACGGGAAGGTCTGTAGTGAGCCAAAGGTCGCACAGGGCATTCCAAAAGTTAATTTTCTCCTCGTCTGATTCCGTAGGAGCGTACAGCCCTAGGACCGTCATTGTTTTTGCGCCGTGCCATGGGACCACGGCGAGAATGGCCTTACCCGGTATGAGATAGTGGACTTTTACTCCTTCCACATTGTGATCTCCCGGTTCAGGACTATCGCAATCCCTTTCGCAGCAGGATTCTCAGGGTATTCATAGTTGAAGAGCTTTAGACGCTTACTCATGAAACTTTCCTCTATTTCCAGGGCCTGGGCGGCTGACATGTGTGTCTCGGAGACAATCAGAATGCCTATTTTCTCCTCCCGCATCATACGATGAATACCGTGCCATTTATGACTGTCCTGAGTTAACGAAGTGGCTTTGATTCCGTTAATATTAATTGCACACAGATTTATTGTGGCGCGCGTGTTGCGGCTAATGCGTGGGTTCCCAATCTGTTGTCTCTCCCTTTTACGGTTGAAGAATGCGGGTGCATGATCCTCATCCTGGGGGCATCCCCTCGGCGGACGTTGTCGGCGGGCATTCGTTGCCCTACCCGAGTTGGGGTATTAGCTCCTGTACTAGAAGCAGTGGGGCCAGAAGCGGTCCCCCTCGTTCAATTCCGTTCAACATTTGGGTTTCCCCTCGGGCGGTTGGATTCTCGCAAGTGGGATGGCAAGTCTGTACCCCTAGGTGGCATGCTCAGAGCATCCGTAGCATTGCCGTTCCCTATACACCGCGCACGCGCACGTGTATTTATATTTTGTTGCTCGTTACCAGTCACCGCAGCAGCCAAAGCAACAGTGGAGCTACCGCAGGGGGGGTCTCGCTGAGAATAGCCGGGGCTAGGCCCCCGGTCGCCCCGGCTCCCGCTGGTTTCATTGTTTTGTCTCGTAGCCTGCGGGCACTGACGAGGAGGATGCGCCTGCTCCCCTAAACCCTCCTGCGTTCCAGGAGGGTCCATGGCGCTGCAATTTGTTGTAATGGTTGTAAGTTCATAGTATTTGGAGGTTTTTGGATAGAATGATAGGCCTTAGTGGCAGCGAGCGCGTACAGCGCTTCACTGTATCCTGACATTCATTCCATATGTCAGAGTACTCATTGTGTTGTTGCTTAAGTCAAACTCGTGAAAAATGTGGCAAGCTCGTGTATTACTTGCGAAAAGGAGCTTCCAGTGTTCACACGCTACCCGAGCAGCGGCAAAGACAGTGTCGCACCGGATGTTAATCCAATGCTGTGGGGGTACGTAAACCATCCACAGGCCTAGCACAGCCCCTGTGGATCGCTTACTAAGGCAGGGACATGGGAGACTATGTCAATATCGGCGATCTCCACACAAGAACATCGTGAAAAAGATGACATCAGGGTCTGGATCTTGGCCTGGATTCTGATGGGAAGAATCCAGGTTATGACATCATTGCAAGTCGGTCAGGTCTTTCATCAGGAGGAGGCGGGAAGTGGCTCAAAGGTTTGGTCGGGCCAGCATGTCTGCAAGGTCCCAGATGCTGCAGGTGCAGCTGGCAACGGTCAATGGTATCTATCGACGGTGTTAGCTTGGCATAAATGTCATGCACTTTACAGTGCATCGGGATTTTCTCCCGGGAAAGAGGGCGACGATGCGCCTGACGTTGTATTAACGTCACAGGGAGGTGAACGGTGTCTGTGTGCCCCGCTAGACTCTGGTGACCAACAGGCGTCGCCGTCATCGAACAGCGGGGCGCACACCCTTCCCAGTGGCGTGGGAAATCCGGCCAACATGATGGTCCGGAACAAGGGCCCCCGCATACTTTTCTTTCAATTAATTTGAGAAATGGATGGTTGCTGGTATTTAAAATCATTCAAGACTGTGGCTGCTCTTCTGGAGCAAAAATCAGACCTTTTAGATGGGCGAGAAGATAGCAATATCAATGTGGATCATCAAAGGTATAAATCCGGGCTAAATGGAACATAAATTCGTTGCCAACATATAATTAACCATAGAAGTCATCACCAATATTTACATGGGGAAAGATGAAGCCAACAAAGCCTGGACCTAGACCCGGATCAGGATTACTAAACATGTACAGAGAAATCGGAATGCCATGCCACTGATGAATACAGAATATGGTTGGCCATGCAGACATTCGTGAAATCTTCCCCAAAATGGCAAGGAAAGAAGATATTGGGCCAGAGCAGCGGTCTGAACAATGAGGCAAGATATTCAACTTGTGTCAACATTTGACTCTCGGCAATAGAAGGTTCAAGATAGGTTTCACCCAGACATTTGAGAAAGATACACCACAGAAAATTTATAGAGTTGTATTCGGACAGGGGATGGTTTCGAAGATACATCCAAGTGCATAAGTCAGACGTGCATCGATACTCTATCTCCGGATGGCACGGCAGACTGAAGCAGCCTTAGTCCATCGGGACTCGGACCACACCCTGAGCCAGGAAAGCGGGAAACCATCCGGGAGCTCAGCAAGGGGCTGGAGCAATATTTGAGGTGTAGATGACGTGAACATTAATATTCCATTGCCAAAAAATCAGTAGGATCTGTCAGAGTCTGACATGAGCGAGGGCGATGACTCCAGTGAGATATCACCTTCTCTCAGCGAAATGGAACTTGGATTCGGCTTGCACACAGTTCAATGAATAGGCTGGATACTTGGTTCAGACCGGGCAGCGAGGAGAGCCGTTTTTGCACTGTCCATAACTAAATTACTAATCGAACATACTGAAGAGCAATCTGGAATTGACATTAATTCGGTGTAGGCGTTGTTAAATTCCGGTTAACAGCGTTGATATTATATTTCTGAGAAAAGCAAGGAAATCACGCTCAAATGTCTCGGCGCGAGAAACATGGACATGTTGCCGTGGATTTGGGCTTTGACTAACACTATCCGTCTCCAACTGCGTAGAATCCAGAGCTTGGATTCAGGGTCTTTCAGCCGCGGAAAATAATTCGGCATTCAGGTAGGTCGGAGTTGGACCCGCATGAGCAATAAGTTGTCATACTGTGCATTCCACTTGATCGGCGCATTGAGAGAGAGAGAGGCATTCGGTTCGGGCTGCTGAATTCACTTATCTGGCGCATTCTGAAAGAGGTGATTATAAAGGACGGGGTAAAGTCCAGTTTGATAAGTCGGTGCACTCTGAATTAGATCAAGTAACGCGCAGGCAGGAGAGAAAAATCTTAACATCAGAATCAGGAATTTATTAAGCCCTTCTTGGACCCGCGGGTTGGCGAGGAACACGCGATTGCAGAGCAATAATGGCTCACATAAACTGCATGTACCAACATTCGGCAAGGCAGATCAGTTTGAGCGCTCATCTGGGACGGTAATTGCGAGAACTCCATCAGTGTGTAGAAGACATAAAATCATACAAGAGACTGAGGTGCGGGTGATAGAACCGAGGGGCGCACAGGATTAATAGATCATTACTGAGACTCAGAGGAAAGATGAATGCCGCAGCACAGAGAGCAAGGGCATCTAGAACAAGAATACTTACAAGCCAAAAAAAGCAATGTAAATCAGAATTAGCAGGCACTGGAGGACAACATGCCGGAGTCCAATGGTAGAAGACAACAATGTGGTTCACGTCTTCCGCTGACCTGTCTCGAGGATTTGGGGAAAGGTTACTTAGTTTCGAAGAATTCCGATTATCCGCACCGCAAGTGCTGCCAAACCTGCACCAAGAATACAGACCAGATTTGGGCAGAAAAAAGAGGCTAGAATCCAAGAGTCGGGTTATTTTGAAACGCTGCAAGAGAATTGCAGCGAGATGGAGGACGTAAGTAGGATGACGACGCTGTGGCGGTGTATGCACAGCCGCTGATCGCTCGCTTCCGCTCTCTTCAAACTGGACATCGCCGCTGGACGACTCTCTGGCACATCTCTGCTGTTGGACCATTGCAAATACGAGACTCATCGCCGACATCGCCGTCGCAATCCCCACCGCGTCATTGTATCTCCGCCGTCCGCTGTAGGATCACATCGCAGAGATGGCGATTGCGTCTATGGTCGAGAAATGGCGCGCGCAGTCCTTGGATGCGATCTTGCCATACCTTAGTGCTCGGTTCATTCAAATGCTACTCTGTGCGCCTTCTTTTTCCTTTCACTTCGTTCTTATTCCACGTACTTACGAGTCCTTAAAGAGTTCGTCGTCCCACGACATCCTCGGCCTCCGTACCAACCCAGTGTAATTCTACGTCATCCTAACCCACCGCGCCTTCCTCTGCCGCTGCGCCCGGCTCCTGCCTCGCGCCTGCCCGCAAGCACGTACATATGGCCCCGCCTCAAGCTCTCGCGCTCCTTCATTGCACCGTCATCACCGCAAGTCTCCGCGCTCTCCTGGCCTGCTGCCGGGCACACGCTGCGATCATTCCACGGACGAGGTTGCTTGGGTCCACAGGGGAGGCACGAAGTTGTTATCGGCAGACACTTGTTTGGAAGGTGGAAGCGCGCGAGTGTGAATGACCCCCGGATCCGGCATGGGTCCGTTTTCGACGTAGCGTAACCCTACGCCGAAGCCCGCGCCGTACCCGCCTCGCCCGCCGCCTCGACCCCCGCTTGCTGCAGGTCACAAGCGCAACACCAGTAGCCGCGCTCAATACCACCAGCGACGGTACACACTCGCGCACGCATCTCGTGCCCATCGATGTCAGCAAGGACGGGACGGGGACCTCGATGGAGGAGGCGTGCGAGTCGATGAGATCTCGATGGAGGGGATGGGGATGGGGATGGAGCGGAGGTAGGCGACGAGGAGGAGAAGGCGCACGGTGCCTTGGAGATGCGGATGCGGGTACGTGTATCCTCCCCATGCCCGCGCGCACCTTCCCCATCGCCCTCCTCGGGAGCGGACTCTGCCATCCTCAAGAATGGCGGCTTTGGCTTGGAGCAGTGGACGGGTACGCGCCGGTTTCTGTACGCATGCGCATGCGCATGAGACGGGGCGCTGGTGAACGGGCTCGCCGTCTTCCTCGTTCTCTCCGTGCGGAAATAGCGCCACCGAACACCAGCGCGTGCCTCCCTTCCATGTGTATTACTGCGGAGAGTAGCGCGTACGTGAATTCATCTTTATCCCCGCCTCCTTTGCACTCGCCCTCCCATCGGCCTCGCCTTCCTCGACCGCAGCAGGCCCCTTGATCGAGCGCGACCGACGGTGGCTTCGAGTTGCTGCAGTACGCGAACGTGCGCGACGTCGGCGTCGGTCTTGAGGCGGGTGGTGCGGTGGTGCGAAATCGCGCCCACTGCGCACTCGCCTTCCTCGGAGGATCCCGCATACACAGTCGGGAGCGCACGATCTGAATGCGGAGGATATGGATGCAGACGGACGGGGTACCCCCATGTGCGCACCCGCATGCGCATCCACACATGGGTGGATATGGCTTACGGCTTTGGGTGCGGATGCGCACTCGCGCGCGCTGTTGGGGCGAAGATGGAGGTGGAGAATGCGCGCGGGTACGCGTATGCGGCTTACCCCGTATATGGGTCAGTGCGCGCTCGTCCCTTCGCTCTCTCGAATCTCCTCTCCGATACCTTTTCCTCTCGACTCTCATGTTTCTGCACCTCACGCACACGCTTCCACACGTACGCACTCTCTTCCTTTGCGCTCGATGCATCCCACGTAGGGGATGGATCCGCGATACCGTTACAGTCGATACACCTTCGCTTTTAAATTTTGTTTATCCTATATTGCCACTTCTTGTTTGCGATGGAACATTCAATAAAGAAAATTGTAACACTTACCTACTTACCAGGCACGAATTGGGCGTGAGTATATTAATAAATAAACTGTAAAGCCCACTGCGCGGCAGAGCCCGCTATGTAAGTCCAGCGATTGGATAAGTACTCAACCCAAGTCACATTAAAGTGTAACAATATGCATTACAATAATAATAAAAATGTGTACATTCACAAGTACAATAAATCGCTCTTGTTGTAGATCCTCTCTGTGACATTCGCCTTCAAGCGGTAAATCTGTGCAATACATCAGAATTATGGACCGGTTGAAATGGTCAACGTACCCGGTCATAGACGTCGTTGCCTTTTAATTCAGAATGAGACCTGTCTTCAACTTGCATCACCACTACGCAACACATCAAATCTCCGATCCGGGCGCCGAGCATCGGTCCGTGCACGTCCCTGTCATCATCTCCCCCTTTCGCCGTTTCCTTCTGGTATGAAGTGAGTACAAAGTGCACGAGATTAAATGTCATTTACCGGCTCAGTAAGAGCCGACGTGTTAATCATCACTCTGTTATTATGCACCCAAGTTCTCTCGGTGAGAAGAACGTGTACATAAGGTCAGTAATAACCAATATGTGTATAGTTCAAAGCATACCGTAGGCTTACGTCCATGGTCAACGACTAAAAAATTCACAAGAGATATTTCCTGGCTGTCAAACACGCTCCATTCTGCCGTCGGGGGTTTAGACCCAACGAAAATCACACAAATGGGTGTAATGATATCGGAGATTGGGGGTGGTAAGGTCTTGGCGATTGCAGTAGGTTGCCGGGGATAAATAATTATATGACTATGGACGCAGCGTTGAGTTGTTGGGATGCTGGTATCAGAGTCGTCGCCTCGTAGCTGCACAGTGAGATCATGGCCTCTTCCACAATAGTCAGATCTTTCAACTCTGGTGGGACTGGACCAAAGTAATTTTTATTCACAGTAGAAAGAGGAGGCACTTTGTTGGCTTTAAGGTCCGTACAGCATCTACGGCACACAGCGATAACAGGCTCTGCTGTTTCTGGGTCGGATTCGATGGAATGAGGCTCAATTCATAAACTCGCGTATGGGGAATTGTCCACAGGCATAGGTGATTCAGGATACCCAGGATCAAGCCAAGGATCTGTTATGGCATCGGGATTTTCTGAACGTTCCGAGCTGGCGGCCATATCAGGCTCGCGTGATTCAACATGGTCAGGACGCTTCAATAATTCGAGATCGAAGTCTTCGAAACTGAGCGTTTTTTTTGTCGGTTACCGGACAAAGCTCATTGCAGCTGCCGCAGGCGAAAGTGGCGAGGTTCGCGGCTGAGATTTCCAGGTTAAAATAGCGGACAAGTCTTCATTTTAGATGATCAGGCACCACTTGAGGCCACTCCGGTCGCAGCCGTTTCATTTCTTGCCGGCGAGCGATACGTGCCGTTCCAGTCAAAGTTATATCTTCGTCTATCCCCTTACCGCGATCCAATGAATGTAAGAACAAGTAAAGATGCTTCAGAAGCTTGCTGAGTTTGTCTGTGAATGCGTACTTTACGCCGTGCATGTCTAACAAGCGGCGCAGTGCTCGGGATGTGAGAATGGGGGCGATCTGACACATGATGTACACTTGGAGGTGCACAGTCGGGTCGTCGGCCGTTCCCGGTGCATAAAGAGAATCATATTGCGCGACAATCGAAGAACAAGAAATAGACTTGTATGCGGTTTCTCGAAGGGTGCACGACCCCATACTGATGTGTTCAGCAATAGAAGCACGTAAGGAATCGCGGGTTGCATTGTATTGAACGGACAAACCATGCGCGAGGGCTAAGGATATCAAGGTACCTCTAGGTAGGGAATCCAAATCAGAGAACAGAATCTTGGCTGGGTAAATGCGGACGTGATCAGCTAGTAAAACTTTGCGAAGTTGGTCTAGGCGCCGCATCAGTGCAACTCGTGACGTTTACTTTACTCCCCAGGACTCGACCAATAGGAGGACATGTGCATCCGGAAGCCGCTCAGATGATACTGATAAGAGTGTACTCAATACGTGAAAGGACTTAGATTGTTCGGAGTCGAAAACGCCAACATTGTCGATGCACTGACATTTATGTTTGGCGGTTGGGGAGGGACCACACATTCCCGCACAAGACCCGGATACTAAGTGGGATGTAAGTGCATGACGAGCGCCTCGGACTGTCAGGTTTGGGGGCGGGCAATGTAATGTGATTTCAGAGACTTTAGCAATACAGGCGGTTCAACATTGAATATATTATACGACAGGTTAGGCGACAGAAGCATGCGTTCTAGTACATCATCAGACGGCAAGGCGTTGGGGAGGACGGTGAAGGAGTTTAATACAGGGGAAGACGACGCGGGGGCTGAAAGTGCTTGAATTTCTGACCAGCTAACCTGGGTGTCTTGGATTTAGGGTGAATTCGGTGGCGAAGTAGCGGACGAGTGGGAGGTGCATTTTCGGACTGGAAGACAACGGACACGGAGCCAGTGTGGGGTTCATCGGTTACAGAAGGTGAACGAACATAAAATGATATTTCAGAGTTATTTTCAGAGTTTTCAGAGTAATATGTGGGTGCATTCCCGGTGTACACACCGGGAACGCGGGAACCTGTTAATAATAATTAGTAAGAGATCGAGATTCGGGCGGTGCGGGAACTCACTCGTGGCGATAGAACGTCCGGGATGGGATGGTACTAGAGGAAAAGAGGTGGGTAACGACGTGAGTAACTGTTTCACAACTCACAATTTATCCGGGATGTACGATCGATCGCCGCCGTCTCCTGATCAAGTACAAGGCAGCCTGTGTCGATGTGCCATTAGGGAACCCGGTGGAGTTGAGCGCGTGGCGGAACCGTGAGGACGTGTGCACCGTTTAAAACAGGGAGGGTAGGATCTAAGACGAACTGCCAGGGATTGAAGGAGCTTTTGATTCAATAGCCAAGTCCGAGTAAGGAATCGCGAAAGAAGGCAGCCCAATCAGTCCCCAGGACAAGGTCGGTCGGATTGTGCTCTGAGACTTCGAACACCAGTGGAAAAGAGATAGGGTGATTGTGCCCAGCAACAGTGGTGACCAGAAGGGGATTAGTTCGAGGCGGGCTGGCAGTGAGTTCCAGCATCGCGAGGACAATACGGAACGAGGAGATGGTTGGTAAGATACAGATAGCACTGGAGACCCTTCGATGAAGAAAGACATCGTAGGCGGGAATGGGGGGAGAGGCAAGAGAGGCTCAAAGACAACAGGGGCTTTAAGTCAAGGGGTGAATGGAAACAGATAGGGATGTTACGATCAATGATGGATAATGAATTTGACCTTTTATAGAGAGGGGCATCACAATTTAACCTCTTATAGGTGGCCAACAATTACCAAATGGGGAACCAAACAGGCTCCAGTTTTGTTTTTCAGATAAACTGTGAAGCCCGCTGCGCGGCAATGCCCGCTATATCACTTCAATGGTGTTCTCACAAGCAGTTCCCACTTACATGGTTCGGGACCGGAAAGAGAACTTGTGATTTAGGGCCATTGCTTTGCATGGCAGAACGAGTCTGCTTCATTTTAACCATAGTCATTTTTATTCTACAAATGTCAGATTTGTCTGATACCACATCCCTGGCTCCCGCAAGATAGCTCCGTTTTGTAGAGAAGATTGTTGTACTTGCCTCTAGCAGCTAATCTTTGAGGCATCCAAGCTACTAGCAGTCACTGTCAGTTTACTCTCTAAATGGAATCAATACATAACCTACGGCTCACCGCTCGCCCGAGCTTCGCTCGGCTCGGGTTCGCCGGGCCCTAGTCAGAAGTGAGGTTTATTGGCACTGCAAGTTCATCCATATCATTCTAGGGATTTAATTACACTGGCTCATCGCTCGCCCGAGCTTCGCTCGGCTCGGATTCGCCGCACAGGGTCAAAGCCGGCATGGTGGCGAAACTCCTGCTCCGAGAAGGACAGTAGATGGTTAAAGGACCGAGGTACGTATACGAATACAGATTGAATATATGTGCAGAGACTTCAGATGCATGGGAAACAACGGCATAGACCGTACCGAGGGAAGCCTATGTAAGAACTATGTGCTTACCTGACACATTATTGCATGACTAAACTTCAAAACACGTCCAGCTAAGTAATCCAGAGCAATGTCAACAAGGGGTGGCGCGGGCAAAAGTTCTGGGCCATGATTACCAGAAAACTTCTCAGATAAGATACTGATAACTTGTAGAACTGGAGCCGTATGTCGGTGGTGAAGGGTATGCAGAAGGCTACAGATTGCTGATATGTATTGGAAACTAAACAGCTAGTGTTCCCCTTTGAGTTGAGCTGGGCCCAGCTTCAGCATTAGTCACATCTTCCAATGGTCGTTTTCTGCGGGGCGGCCCACCAGCGCAGTTTTTTTTTGCCAGGGGTGTAACATTTCTCGGAGACGACCGAGATATGTTTTATTTCTCCCATCTGTGTAGTATCAAATTTCGCTGATTTCTACTCGTGTCAATTTCGCATCCTTGTTACGGATGGCATCATTTCTCAGAGACGACCGAGAGATGGATGGAGCTGAATGTATGCATGCATTAAGGAGAGGAAAGAGGGTGAAAGGAGGAAGCAGAAGAACTTGAGGTAATATTTAGGATAATTCAATTTGGCACCCACGGGTGCCACCGAAGGCGGGTGCTATATAACATTTTTCTATTTGACGCCCCGACTTCCGGCGGTGCCATCACGATCTGATCTTGTCTTGAGAGCCTGGAGGGTCTCTGCCATTAGTACATCATTATCGGCATGTGTCCGCCGGAACTCAGTGTTTTCTATCTACTGAGGTTTCAAGCCTATTTTTCACCCACATTCAATGCTCTTCAGAGAGTTGTTGGCTGCCCCCGACCCATCCTTGGCTTGATGGCACTTTTGCGCCATTTACTCTGAGGTTTATGCCTGTTCTCACCGAGGATTCAGCATTCTCCTCAGGAATTTCAATATAAAATTTATCTGGCACTGGGGAGATGGCCAGTCGAACCGGCTCGATAGCCAGGATGACTCTTGCTGCTGGGTCCATTCGTGGAGCTCTAAAATACGGTTTTTCTGTGCTTACTTTAATGTTTTGGGCTTATCCCGAGCATTTTTGATCATCTAGCAGGTGTTGGATCTGCCTGAATCTCCGTTGGGTCTGCTGTGTGAATTTTCGCTCACCACTGTGGTGCAGCACTGTATCTGTCTAAGCCCATGGCAGGCTGCCGAGCACACGGGCCTTGAATATATTATGTGCTGATGCCCGCCGACGCGAAAGGCAACCCGAGATAAGCGGGCCGATGAAGTAGACGGGTGCCAAATAGCAGTACCCCGCTGGCATCCCGCTTATCTTGGACCCCGGGGTGCGAAACAGAATGATCCATTTATTTATCGAGCTTCGCATCAATTTTCGCAGATGACCATTCGCGTCAAATATCGCATCAAATTTTGATGGGCGGAGAGCCGGAATCAGATGAAAAAACGGTAAAGGAAGGAGGACTAAATGCTTATGGATACTAGTAGCAAAAATGAAATAGGTGCAATAAAGCAGTATGGAGAACCAAAAACACAAGGTTGAGGCAAATGATCAAACCTGCATACGATCGTAACAGAAAATGAGTAAAAATCAAGACTGTAAGAGTAAATGACCTGAAAACCTCCATCAAGCCACGAAAATTCCCTTTAACGGAAAGGGTGGATCGCTGCAACCCGATGATGGTGGGGAGTAAGAGTGATAGCCATCCTCGCCGGTGCCAGAGCGAGTACTGCCGTAAATAATTGTGCTATTCGGGTGCGAAAGGGCCAAACCAATTGGTGGAAGATCCATCCCTGATTCCACTACATCAGTTTTACGGTCGTTGACAGATCACAATCATCAACGGGGTTCAGAGCGAGCGGCCGTGAAAGTCGGTAGCAGAATGTCAATACTCTGGGACTCTAATTCCGCAACAAATAAATACATTTAAAATGAATTGAGAGAGAGAACTTTAAGTGTGGTTTGAGTTACAAGGATAATATCAAGGATCAGCGCGGACGGGAATGATAAATAACGGGACAAATAAATACATTTAAAATGAATTGAGAGAGAACTTCAAATGTGGTTTGATTACAAGGATAATATCAAGGATCAGGGCGGACGGCAATCATAAAATAAATAAGTTGCAAGCGGCTCATCGGCCGGTACAGAATCCGTGTGGGCCATGTGCAACTGTCTATAACTACGCATCGGGATAAATGTTAGTCGTATCAGTTAGTTTAGACCGTCATGGTATCTCCGCAATAGGAAAGATGAGTGGCTCCGCGTTTCTTGCCGGGTAACAACTTCCTTCTGGCAGTACGAGCCTTACAATATGATTCATACCGCGGAAAATCATCACTATCGCCCTGGGAAACACTACTATCTCTCCACAGATCTGACAAGACACTTAATGTTGTGCAATCTTCTCCGAATTGCGCAGATTTGGCCATCCACCTGCTTAGAAGTGATGACGAGACAGTTAATGAAGTTCAATTCTCTCACCTTCATAACAAATTGTCTGCACAGAAAATCAGGTGGAATTGCAGACTTGTAAATATGCAGGTAGCTGCCAACTCCGAAGTTTCCGCCCTTTTTTGCTGGTATTTGCCCGACATGCGAAAAATACTTGTTGCACAGTATGTGTGCCATATCGCCCATAGTATGTCGCCCATAAAAGTACATTCAGTATTGGCACAAGACAAGCCTATGAGTCGTGGTTGGATGGTCTGTAGATATGAACAATTTTAGAATATTCGCGTCATTTCTCGGTGATTTAGCCTCACATCACTTCCCGCATCAGTTTTCGGCAGTACCCGTATCAGAGGTGTTATAAAACGGAAAGAGCATTAAGGAAGTTGAGGGAGTAGAGGGGACTAAGACAGGAGAAACGATTGGATGCATCCTGGTGGAAAAACACGGATTTTTCAAAATCTCATCAGTCAACAGAGAAGTCGACTCGCATCATATTTCGCATCACTAAGTATCTCGCATCATAAGTCGCATCACGATCCTGTGATGTATTCAACAAATTTAACCACGACTGGGTTTCCTTCGTGAAGACTAAATGCGGCAAGCGTTGACGACAAAAAAAAGAGGTTACCGACAACCAGCAGAGGAATACACTGAGTATTAAAGGGAAAGGACGGCCAGACCTTTTACCTGAGATCACTGAACCAGTTTATAGACAACACAAAAATAAAATAAGAAATATGGTCTGGCTAAGTAGGAACACCGTAACCCGCAATGCGTAAAACAGCAGAGATGTAAGAGCAAATGACCTGAAAAACATCGAAACGTAAGATCAATTTGCATGAAGACCTCCTTTAAGCCACAGTAATTTCCTTAAACGGAAGGTATTCCAACACGAATCAAGTACGTCATCGACACGGTTTGCCACATTCTTGCGGTAAAATGGAGATAAAAACGAGTTTAAAAATAAAAATTAAGACTCGTAAACAAGTTTGAACCGACTCTCAAAGATATTTTAAAACTACAGCGAGTCTCTTTTATCGTATCCTATCAGCGACAGTCGCCTTCAAGCGATAAATCTGAGCGCATTATTAGACTAATGTCCTCGCAAGTGCAATATCATATTTTCTATGGATGGTCCAGATCTTAAGGAGCGTTAATAACAAAAGAGGTGGAAAGAAAAGACCACAAACGCGTATAAAGGTATCATTGCCAGTTTCAGATCGCCCAGGAAAGTCTCATTTGAGGTGCACTGGATGGCGAGTAGATCACCGACGTTCAATAGGACGGGCACTGGTTGAACATTTCGAGTTTTTCAGTGAAAATATTGGTGAAAAACATGTGTTATTTTCACCCTTTTTTTCACCCTTTTTTTCAGTGAAAAATTTAAATACTTTTCCAGTACTTTTCTGACTCAAAATCAGACTGAAAATTTTGAAAGAAAATTTATGACTTCTCCAGAAAGTGTCATACCAATAATTCACACACATTTTCAGCCGAAAATGTTGGTGAAAAATGCAAAAGGTTATTCACCCGAATTTTCACTTGGAAAATGAAAAGAAAAATGTGTGAAAAATGTAAAACTTTTTTCACCTGAATTTTCACTTGGAAAAGGATAGTAAAATGTGTGAAAAATGCAAAACTTTTTTCACCCGAATTTTCACTTGAAAAAGGATAGTAAAATGTGTGAAAAATGTCCAACGAAAAATAGTGTAAAATTGGAAATCAGGAATCCATGTTTTTCAAACATTTTTCATCATCTTTTGCTGCACTTTTTTTCACTGAAGAATGTGGTGAAGAAGATAGATTGTTTATTACCATGTTTTTCTTGTGTTTTTCGGCATAAAATACAGGTGACAACTTCAAAACATTTTCAGACATTTTCCACTGGAAATCAACGTGAAAAATGTAAAATTTTCTTCAAACATTCACAGCAAGACATTACCCAGTTTATCTCACATTTTTCACTGAAAAATGCAAGTGTTTCCAGAACAATTTTCAGTAGAAGAAAGTATAAAATACTTCTGAAAACATTGATTGTGTCGTGATGTGAAATTTGAAACCTGGGAACAAGTTATTCAACCTTTTCAAACCTGCATTTTGATACAGGACAGCGTGTAAAACTTGAATCAATTGTTTTAAACTCCGTTTGCTATTTAGATATGTGAGTACACTGGTTGAACATTTCAAGTTCTTCAGTGAAAAACACCCATTATTTTTCACACTTTTTTCACTGAAAACGTAAGTGAAAAACTTATAATATTTTTATCACTTTTTCACTGAAAACATAAGTGAAAAACTTGTAATGTTTTTACCACTTTTTCACTGAAAACATAAGTGAAAAACTTGTAATGTTTTTACCACTTTTTCACTGGAGACATAAGTGAAAAACTTGTAATGTTTTTACCACTTTTTCACTGAAAACATAAGTGAAAAACTTATAATGTTTTTACCACTTTTTCTTTTCAACCAGTGATAGTATTTAGAAGTTTTCCAGTGAAAATTCAGTGCGAAATTTAAATCGTTTTTCTGGATACGTTTACAACATAAATGAAAAAACTTAGAATGTTTTCACCACTTTTTTTGTTTTCGAGGTGAAAATTTTAAAACAAGGCAAAAAGTGCTGCAAAAGTTTCAAGTTTTTCACTTGCTTTTTCAGTGAAAAAAAGTGTAATGGACATTTTTCACCAGTTTTTTCACTGAAAAACTCGAAATGTGGAGTGAAAACGGTCCCCTGCTCAAATTTTGCCGCGTTTCTAATCTTTGCGTCCTTGGAAGATATCTCATATATTATCAAGTGTAGATACATACATAGATTTATCTATAATAAATGACTTACCATTACTTACCGGGGGTGTCCCGTGGAATTAACGTTTGCAAGATCACCGCCGCGTATACGGGTGAGTAAATGAGTGCAATAAAAAATGGGACTCGAACGCACAGTGTTGACTCGGTTGGTCGTCAGGAACAGGATACCCTCGTAGTACTCCAACAGTCGCAGGAAGACCGAGACGAGAGCATTTCGCTGAACATCCGGTGAACATCCGTCAGCGTCCGCTCTCCAGGAAAACGTCAGCCTCGTCAATGGCATTCCACGTATGAGCGAGATCCAAGATCCGCGTCAACTCTTGTTCTAGATGCGAGTGTCTTGCCCACACCAGGCGAACCGTGTAGGACGGTGACCAGTCTTCATCCTTTGCCTTTGATGATATCGTCAAACTTGCTGTCCTGGGCCCGTAAGTGAGAGGACACCAGCGCCCGGATGAGCGTCTTGAAGTTTCAGGAAGCACCAGGCGGTCAAAGGAGGCCTAGGTCGCAGATGTATCAGCGAGGAGGCGCGCGAGGCAGATGGTCCACAACACACCTCATTCCAGACGATCTCGGAAAAGTTCTCGATGAACAACTGGAACCACTTCTTATCTGCGAAGCTGAAGCCCCGCAGGACGTTCGTCGCGAGCAAGGTCTCTTCGTCGGTTAATCCTCGTGCGGCCTTCTCCGCCGCCTGCTTGGCTTTGAACGCCGCGAACTCTTCCGCAGAGAGACTGTCCT
>JARJLF010001167.1:0-95916 GCA_029378395.1 Mycena leptocephala
AAACATTAGAATCGATGCGAGGATGGGGTCTACCAACTTAGGTTTAGCCAAAGCCGACGGGCAAGCCAGTCGGGATGTGTTAGGTCTGTGTCACCAGCCACCTGGTTGAAACTGCCCGCCAGGATTTGTTTTCCCCTGAGGTTTATGCAAGGAATCTGGTGGATGGCCCTCGATAAAAAATGTGTATCAGAGGGGCTAGAACCCACCCCAAAATTTGGGGTTGATTGGAGAACGTCTGGCTCCACACCAAATATAGCAACGGGCTCTCCTGGCGCGGGTCGAAGGGTATTCACTCCGCAGGGTCGTCATAATGGAGTGGATGAAGCTCTCAAGTCGCGAACTTGTATAGATATAGGACAGGCACGGGTGTTCGGTGCAGATGCCTCGAGCTGCAATCGAGGGTTCGGACGTCAAATAACTCAAGTTAGATGCCTCGAATCGGTATGTACATGTTTTCAAGGCCTCTGGGCACCGGGTGTAAAAGGGTAAATTACTGTGCGGTTTACTCCGATCCCACCTTATGTACGAACGGTCATATAATAAATGGAAACCAACAGGTTTAAACCGTGTGTAAACATTTATAAATGGAAACGGCTGGAGCCTTAGCCGCTTTTTTTCTCGGAATGGGCAGCACGCAGAGTTTAGAGCTAAATGGTGATCGCCGTCGACGTCTCAGAATAAACATGAGCAGAAAGGACCGAATCAAGTGGGCTTCGAGTGAAGGCTGTAACGGATGAGAAGGAAAAAGCAAATCGAGGTGATTGACTTTTGCATCAATAAATTACCTTCTTCCAGGGAACTGGACGTTTTCAACCTCGCCGATCGCGCGACATCGAACTTCCGTTCACAAATGAACCGCTCAAGAGCCGTTCAAAAGGAGTGGGATCTTGCTTTGCCATCATTCGCTCCTTTCTCCCCCTCCGCCGCACGTTCCTCACATCCTTTCACGCCGCTTTTAAACATCACTACCATTTTGCGTTCAGTCCCCGCGTACTCCTACAATTCCCGTCCCTGCGTTTTTTTTCCGTCAACGACACCAACAGAACTCACTCCTCCGCAACGACGACCACCGCCTTCGCGACATTCTTCCCCTGCTGCACCCGCAAAATCGCGTCTCCAACACTCTCGAGCCCCCGACTGACTTCCTCCGTGTACTTGATCTCGCCGGCCGCAATCGCCTTTGGAATCGTCGCGTAAAACTCCTCGTCGTACTTGTCCTGCAGGTGGAAGATGAGGATGCCGCTGATGGTGAGTGATTTGGCCCATGTTAGGTGTATATTCTGGGGGGAAGATTCAAACATGATATAATTGGCAGAAATCGTGGAGGGGGTTACATACCATGACGGGCTCGTAACCGGTGTTATAGCCTGTGAGGTTCACAGGGAAGTGCTTACTTAAATGGGCGCGTATACGTACCTGAGATCGTCCCGCATTCCTACACGGGGTCATCAGAATGCAGTTCCAAAATTCGGTGCTCAAAACACTGGGACGCACCAAGATGCGCCCGTGGAGCGCCGCATGCTCCAGCGCAGCATCGAGCATCTTTCCACCAACATTGTCCCAGTACCTTCCGGCCCCGCACGGGTGAGCTGACCAGAGAAATGCACCGGATGGAGGTACATACACGTCAATGGGCCCCTCGCGAGCCAGGACTTCCCGCGTATCCGTGCTCTTGTAGTTGAATGCGACGTCCGCGCCGATCTCGCGCATGAATTGGACCTTCTCGTCCGAGCCGGCGGAGGCGATGACTTTGAGGCCGTCGCGCTTCGCCAATTGGATCACCATGCTGTGGGTCGAACGTCCTCAGTTCTCTGGGTTCGTGAATATAAATGCAATGTATACCAGCCGACCGGACCTGAAGTCAGACATTCATCCTCGTGGATCTTAACGGTCAACGGAAAACCACACACCTGCCCCCGTTGATATGAAGGCCGTTTCGCCCTAAATTAGAATTAGATGTTTAGCTGGATAAATTGGATAGTAGACGAGCTCTGACTTTCTTTGCGCGAGAGAACTCTTTCCAGCCCATGAACGCTGTCTTGCCTAGTATCCACTCGTGAATATCAACACTATTGCCAGAGTTGTTTTATTCTCTTACCGGGCATTCCGGCCACACCGACAAAAACTGTCCACGGTAACTTGGCGTCGTTTTCGAGAAAGGTCAGTCCCTCCATACCGGGCAGGACGGTGTATTGCTGGTGAGCTGGTGTGAAGGAATCAGTCTTTCATACGGGTCCGGAGCTTGAAGAACTGACGGAGGATTCCGTAAACATGCTTCCCTGCCGCAACCTTGGGGTTTTCTGAGCGCAGGACGACGCCCACGCCGTAGCCATCGATCCTGGGAACGGCTGTATCAGCGTGAATACAAAGGACGCCACAATGTCCCAACGCACGGTGCACCCAGGATGAACGCGTCCTGTGGGGAAACGAAATACGCGAGCGACGCCCGAAAGAAATGACTAACACGTACAGAATATGACTTGACGTCAGCGGCACGCATCCTTCCGCGCATGTACGGATCGATCGAGAGGACGAGGGTCTGGGTCAGGAAGCCTCCGTTGAGTGGCACGGTGTCGAGATCGATTTTCTGGGACACATCGTATACGGTGGTTTCTCCGGGGATGGGAAAGTCTGAGCGCCGGGTCAAGCTCTGCTGAGACTTGGCCGCAAACAGATGGAAATGCACGGCGCGCACCTTTGGGAATTGCAGCAAACAGGACGCGGGCATTCGTTATCGGTGCCATGAGTCGAAGCAGGATCCACAGCCGTCTTATACCGGCATCACTTCGTCTGAGTATGCACGCACAGTGATGTCATAGCGGTCCAGCGCGAGAGGAAAACGGCGAGTTCGGGGTGTGTGAGAAAGTCGTCGATACTAAGTACCTTCTTCCGGACCGGAGAAGCCTCAAAACAATTTGTCTCCTACGGCCTGCAGCGGCCGTGCACCGAGAGTTAGGCGCAGAATAGCACGGAACAGTTCCAGGAAGGTAGCGAACAGAAGATTTCGTTAACAGAGGGAACCGATGGTGAGGGGTAAGGTTTTTTCCGCGTCTTACCAGTGGTTGTTGGCATCTCAGAGATACCGTATTCGAAAGAGGTTTACTCAGCTAGAGATACGCTGTGTCGTGAAGCATCAAGAGGTAGTGTAGGTCGGAAGACATTCACGACTTCGGATGGCTAATCGCTCATCACAAGGACTTGTCGTTGCCGTCGGGCGGCTCAACTTTCAAGCACCTCTCCAGTAGGAGTCCAGAGAGATTCTGAAGGGTCATTGTGGAGAACTTGAAGCATGTGCTTTTGTATCTTGTTCGTGCAGAGTTCAGAGGAAGACGATGATGAGAAAAAGCAAAGAAAGAGCAGAAGAGAAGCGTGATTGCATCAGTTTGGTCATGTTGTCAGTCCAAGCGGCCATCACAGATAACAACTATAGCCCGCTGTCACGGCAGAGCCCACTAACTGTTTGGGTCAGTATATTAATGAATTGCTCTTTGTTACTTGTGAATCTCCTAATGCATTATTTGCATAAGAGCGTCAAGCCCGGAAAATGTACTGATAGTATCCGAGTCAGCTCGAGGAATGGAATCCGAATTCAGGGATCATAGTGTTGGGCCCAATTCTCGTCCGGTCGACACGTCGACCAGCTCGCACTGGGCACAGGAAACTCCAACTTCATCGGGTTGAGCATATTCCAATGAAGCACTTGGTTTAAGTATCACAATGGACAGAGCCACGGGCTTGATACGAAGAACAAGAAGTGAAGGTATCAGAATGAGATGGAATTGTATTTAACAGCGGTTGGCCCGTGCTACGCTACAGCCACAGAATATTCACAGAAAAATGAGTCTGAACCTCATTATCTGGTAACTTAAATCGCCGCTCGTCGCGAACCTCCGGTTCACTCCTCGTGACCTCGTTTTCAGTTTATAAATTCCTGGTACCGTTTTAGGTCTCCCTTCCGTAAATGCGGTCCTCAAGATCACTATCATGGATTACCAATCCTGCGGTGATTGCCGTGATCTAGGTCGGTGGCTGAAAAAAACCTTAAATGCGGTCGTCAAAATCACTACCAGATCATGGATTACCCATCTTTCGGTGATTGACACCACTGGCCTTTCGGCATCACCTCTCACTGAAAACCTTGCAACCGGGCCCACGGGCGAACTCGAGCCGAGCGAAGCTCGGGCGAGGGTGAGCCCGGCCCGCCATTCTCTGACCTAAATTCATTATTCCTGGCAAACATCTGAACTTCGCAATGGTTGAGGTCGGAAGTCTGTGTTGCAATTGCATATCCCATACATGGTTCTGCGTTGTATTTATTGACCCAGCATACCATTATCTCTGGGTCCCCAAATACGGGGACCACCAACAGTAAACGGTGGACAAGATTTTGGCTTGATATCTCACCCGCACATGTTCCATTAGGAAATGGAATGCAGCAATGAATGATTTACTTTGGCTGACAGCCTGGTTCTGAGAAATGAGTTCAATCTGCTATACAAAGGCATTGAAAAGAAAATCCCAATTAAATTCAAAGGCAACCCTAAAACCTCGATATGGTGTCTCAGGAATATTATCGGTGTCTAAGTATACCAAGAGGTACAGGTCAGCGGTATCAGGGGTGCCCAGAGGGCCTTATGAATTTAATTTTTGACTAAATTTACCTTCACTTGGTGTTCATGCCCACACCTCTAACAATTTCTTTTCATGCCTTCATCACTCAATCCTCAACTTGTTCAGCTCAGATCGGAACACCGGGAGGTATGTATGCTGTTAAACAAGTACTATCTGGTGATATTTTTCAATACCAATTCTCCCTAGTCTCCCAGACAGACGCTACAACAATTTTGGTGCTCGTCCCTCGCATATTGTAATTCTCCTTTGACCTTGGCCATTTTTACATTGCCACCCTTGATCTCGGGCATCCCGGGCATATTCTTACCCTCAGACAGCTGAATCCTTGGCTGAATCTTCAGTATACTCACCTACCTTTATACCTCTGTCATCTCACTCATCGGCTGATTGGCTCATACTAGGGAGGAGGAGGAGGAGGAGGGATATATATACCCGGGGTTGTGTACCCACTCATCTACAATTATTTGCACTGCATGTGTCTGCGAAAATATCCTGTATTTACGCCGGGCGACGCGAGTACTCAGCATCTCAACATTTTATAAATAGAACAACGACAGTTGAGTGGAGCTACTGTAGAAAACATCTCGACAGTTTTTGTGGAGTGTGGAAGTTCCGGATTTGCGGTCCAATCTGTGTGGTCAAAGAAAAACCAAGTTCGATTCTTATATATGTACAGGATCAAAAATAAAAGACAGACTGTGGCTATCATGCGTGCGCGCAGATTGGTTACAATTATAATTGTGGTGCTGGGTGCACGCAGACCCGTCATCGTATGCGCGCACCGGATGGGATTACAGACGAAGGGCGGTCGCGGGGTCTAAGGACATCGATGAAAACAGATTTGATTGATCTCAATAAGGAACAAAACTTACGGTGGGACCCTGTATTGGCGGCGCTGCTGCTGCTATAAACGAAATCTAGGGATCGAGTGTCTGCGAATACAGTGGGAGCAGGGTGTGCGAGAAGGAATGCACTAGTCTGGAAACATACCCAGGAAATCCGACTAAATTGTCGCGGTAATGGTGTAATGGTGGAGATGAGGGCAGATTCGGCAGAAGGGTGGCATTGGAACCTTATGGAATGTTTGTGGGCGCAAAGCCCGGATATTTGAAATGGGGAGACAAGGATTGGACGTAGCCCAATGTGACATGAGGTAACGATATTTTGTGCGGAGGAAAGCAAAACAACGACGAAAACGAGAGCGAGAGGTTGTTCTGCTTGAGGATTTGAAGATCTCGAGTCTTGTCCGGTAGATTCCAAACGCGGGCAGTAAGACCCCAAAGAGTCAATCGGGTGCGAACAAAACTTGCAGACTTTGAGGCTTTGACCGCATTGGTGTTCATCAGTAAAACTACAGGTTTGTCTTTGGCGTCTTACGTCTTTGAAACCCGTCTTTGAGCGTCTTTGTCTTTGGGCAAGGTCTTAGGTCTTTGGCAGCGAGTCTTTGATGCATCTTTGTCTTGGGCACGACATCTTAGTCTTTGGTGGGCGTCTTTGGTTTCACAAAGAAGTTTCCTGATTTTTTTTGTACATACATCGGCCTGACATGTTTGGATGTGGTTCTTCAACTGTGTTTATGAATGTCTCCAGGTGGTCTATTGATATGCGCACGGTTCAGGGAATTTAACGTGATTGATCAAATAAAGGTGGGAGCAACCTTCATGAAACAAAGGAAGTATGTAAAATGCGAGATACTGATCCAGCTCGGAGAACTAGCAGTCTGAAGGGGGGATGCGGGTTGGCGGTGGTTGATGGACTCAGCGAGAACTTTGAAATTTATTACCAGTCATTGAAACTCCGCTTCGGATCAATCCCGTTGTCACGCAATCGCATGACAGATGGGATCAAATGGTTCGTTGCTCTTGCCTCTTACCCTCATCCTCTCCCATCCCCCGCCCTCCATATTCCTCTCTTCCACTGCCTTCTCTCCTCAAGACATCTTGTCCAAAACATTGGCCTTCATCAAATTTAATCCCTCTCTTGTTGTATCCCCCGCTTCCCACGCAAGACACGAAGACTCGCAAGAGCCCCGCCTCTCAATGCCTGCAGTCTCCTCAAGTGCTCAAGGTCCCCTCAGTCCTCTGGCTACCCTCTGATCTTATCCAAGCCCCAAGGCCCGAGCAATCATTGAACCCAGCCGTTGTCGAGTCCCCCGTCCTCAAGCCCATCAAACGCTGTCCGCGCGCCGCCAATCAACGCACTGTGTCACAAGCGGTATCAAGTCTACCAATAATTTAGGTACTTTTACGGTGCGTCGAGTATCATGTTCACTATGTATCGGACTGATGCTGGCCTTTACAGAGCCCTTTCCTGTTGTTGGTGCGGCATCATTGTAGTGCGACCAAGTTCCATTCGGCTTTCCGGGATGGGACAAGCCCCATTGGAAGGAGGTGGCAGAGCGCGTGAAGGAGTTTGTGGAGCGCCCGAGCTGCAAGCCGGCTTGCGGCTCCCGGGTTGGCGACGTGATTGAGGTGATCATAGTCTCTGATTAGCTTGTTGTTGCATAGATTTGCTCAATGAATGACTGTTTGTCGCCAATCAATTGCTTGCTAAGCCTACATGAGTCTCCGTTTGAGTCTTTCGTGTCATCTTTCATGCATCTTTCCGAGTGTCTTACACAAAGACGTCGACATCTTTCCAGTCTTGCCCAAGACATTTGTCTTACCCAAGACGATGGGACCTGCTTAGCGAAAGACGTCGCGTCTTTGGAAAAATCCGTCTTTGGCGTCTTTGACATCTTGGGAAAGACGTCAAAGACGCCAAAGACAAACCTGTAGTTTTACTGATGTTGATGTCTTGAGGGAACCACAAGCAGTCTTGACCAAAACAAAACACAAAATGAAGGGTAGGGATGTCGGTGGACGGGTGGGCGGAAGACGAAGAAAGGTCGACGTGGCAATTGTCGTGATGTTCAATCGGCAATCTCTCCGCTTCATCCAAAGGGGACTCGACAGAGGAATCAGCAATGCAGTCAACCAGTTTGGCGGACACAATCAAGGCATCAATCAATTTGGGCTGATTTCAACCATTAGAGCGTATTTGCAGCGCCTTTCAAATTTTTGCTATCACTCATCATTTTTAAGCGAAGACGGTGACTGATGTGACTTTTGTGGGCTTGAGTCCGAGCCCTCGAACATATTTCTTGTCTAAATCGCTGCCGGAAAGTGGGGGACGAGCTTGGGAAGGCTCGATATATCCCTGCACCAAAAAAGAATGGGCACATGAAGATTTCTCGTTGACTTACTGCAAAGCCGCCTCGGCGAGCTTCCATTTTGAGCTGTCACAAATTCCAGCAATCAGCCATCACTTTTTGGTTAAAAAACACGATTTGGGGGTTGCAAATACGCTCTATTACACTCAAAAATTATTGATAGGGCGCTATAGGGCCCACTACTGTAACATTTCATTCAATTCGTATGTCACGCGTCACGACAGCCAAAATATACGAAAAGTTTCGTACATGTCACGGGTCACCGAAGGGATCTGATTTTGACGTGATCGGTTGAACGCGTATTATTTTGCTTCCGCTCGTTGAGGGATTGGTGCAAAAAAAACGACTGATGTAATATCATTAATGTAATATACCGCTTTCGGTGTCATCTTCCCATAGTGATCTGTGTTGTGTTGCCTGTTTATTCTACACTTCAAGCTGCTGACTCTGCGACTTTCTGAGAGGTGCCCGGCCATTTTCGGCGGATATACGAAATTTTTTGAGTGTCACGGTTCGCCTGGCCGATCTACGAAAACCAAAGTTCGAGTTTTTTGGTCACAGGTCACAGCCCGCTAGAATTGAACGAAATGCCACAGTACCTAAAGTTAGTGGGCATGTCACCATCACCCCGCCGCCTCAATTACGCCTCAATGCCCAGTTCATTTTCAGTCTTCCTTCTCTGTCTTCATCGCAGCATCTGCGAATTCGACGCTTGCGAGCGGTATATGGGTGCGTTTCGCCTCCACCCTCTTTCCTGCGCCTTTTCCGCCCTGCCCTCGTCCTTCAAGTTCTTTTCTCTTTCCTCTCCTACTCTCTTGTTTCTGGCTTGCGGTGTCTAATCACGTCGTCCCGAGCCATCCTGCGCGCGCACCCTTCCGTAGCGCCCGTCGCTCCCAGGAGCGTCGTGTATGACACTGCCCGTCACCCGCGCCGGCCTTCTGCAGCTGCACGACGCGGGACGTGAGGCGTTCAGCGATTTAGAAGCCACTACCCGCCTCCTCGATACTCTCCGCGCCTGCGACCCCACCATTTCTGCGCTGCGTCGCGCACCACGCCCACGGCAAAAAGCAAGAACTTCAATTTGGGTGTTTTGTCCGACAGTGAATCTTATCACCTATACTTATTCCGAAGGTCAAGACCAACCTCCATCATCAAATTTCGCGTGTCAGGAAGGGGATGCGAGGTCGCAGCGGCCGAGCAGCCCCTTATACCTAATAAGGTCCCGATCAAACGTCAGCGAGGTACGAGTACCAAGTTGTAGCATCTGTTAATGAGATACTATCTTACGTCCAGGCCCAAATCGCGTCGTTGCATATGCGACTATGACAGCCGCATATGGTGCATTCGCCCATAAACCACGACTCCTCTGACTATTTGCTTCTCATCCCTCTGGGATTCTCCGCTTTTACAGTAATTCGAGACACCAGATTCCTCTTGGCGCGTCCCATTATTCCCAGTCATCGTCTATACTGCTTCTCCTTTCATTTTCATCACTGCTGTGCGACCCTCATATACTTGGTGCATCTCTTGTCATTGATTTCTCCCTTCGCTTCCGCACACTCGCCTGCATGCCGGACGGGACTCGGTAGAATATGGAAGATTGTTAACACAGGGACAAAGGCCAGGCACGCAGTGATATCAGCACTTTGGCTTAATCTCAGCCAGCAATTTGCCAAAGCTTAGGTTTAATCTCCATCGTACTTCTGCCAAGCTAACAGCACAACTAAGGCTTCATATAATCCCGTAGTATCCACTCTCGTCTCGAATCCCAATATAATGCTCAGATTAAATCCCGTGTCACGGCGCGGGCCTGGGTTCAAAGTTAGGTTCAGCAAGGGTAAGAACTCACATCGGCTGGGTTAAATCCTAAGATTTAATACGAGAGGGGAAGAGGATAGCCGGTGAAAAAATCTCATGCTCCGGATTAAATCTGCAATAGCTTCAATTCAAATATAATCTCGGCTCATGTTGTGGTAGGGTCGGAGGGCCGCCATGCGGAAATCCCCTTTATTGCGTATTTACTTTCACATTACATTCGCCCCTATTTACATTACATCATCTGTTTGTACCGTAAACAGTGCCACATCACACAATCTTACGCTCGTACCACGTTCTCAGCGACCAGTGCAGGGCAAGCGCCCAGAGGTAGTAGCGGAGCACCTCGCCCCTTCCACTTAGGAACGTCGCCAGTGGGCTTTTAGCCATCAAAACTCCCAAATTACGCCTCACGAACTCACCCTCTTTTCCTCACATTTTCGCACTTTCGTACTCTCTCATCTCCGCATTTCCATACTCTACGGCTCAAGACATCGTTCCACATTCTTATTCTGAATTCTACTCTACGCTTTCACGGATCACCGACCCTTAACAAGAACCTACGTTCCGGGCATCTCCCTCTTCCACAATGTTAAATTCAAAAATGTACCTGTCGTCGAAAATGACTCGGGGGAAAATAATCCCATGTTCCCAATTAAATCTGTAAAGCCTTGCGTCAAACATAATCTTACCTCGAATTAAATCATGGTTGAAAATCCTGACGCAGATTTAATTCCGTATTACGACCAAAGGTTCAGGTGACGGGTGACAGGCGGTCGTGAACTGAACAATTTTGACCCAGGTGACGGTGACTTTGCAATTTTTGGGCCAAAATAGGCGAAAAAAACGTCAAAATTTTCGGTCCGCCATTCGCCGGACTACCGTATATGGGAATTTTCTCGTGATTGCCGAAGAATGAACGCCAAGTTCAGTGAACATTTGAGGTGACGGGTGACAACCCGTGAACCTTTGGTCGTAATACTACAGTACATTGATTATTACTTTAATGTTGGATGTCCTGGACGGCTTTGACACATACCTGTACGGTAGCGATTAAGAGAAACGGACTTGTACTGGCTCGTGCGTAGGCGCGTCCACCCAATGCAACCACACACCAGCAAACGAAACAATTTATCATTCCATACCGGTGGAACAGGGATCGTTATTCGTGGATGGTGTGTATTTGCAAATCCAAAGGAGGAGACCGCGTACAAGCACAGACGCAGTGTTCAGAAAGTCCAGACTCCAAAGCACAGCACACTGCCAGTGTGAACGACTCCACTCGCCGCGGATGATACGGCTCCTGAGACGGTGAGCTTCCCAGACGACCTGCATGCAAAGAAATCGCATAAGAAAAGACTCATAGTCGAGATCTCCGAGGAGGAACTTTGTGAATCGGGAAGGAGCGGCGTGTATGAGGGTACTGTTTGGGTAGCGGTCACCATTCGCAGCGAGATCTGTCGATTCGGCATGGCTTCAAGGTAACAAGAGTTCAAGAAGAAAATGGAGGGCGTAGATTGTTTGGTACTGGACAGTGAACACAGCAGCGATGGGAGGAAGCAAGAAGCGCGTGTGGCGATGCAGCGACGTATCAACAAACAAACCCAAAACGCCGAACGGACACAGCATCCCAGCCGGCATGATGTGGTCCGCAGTTCCGCTCCCCCCTTCACTTTCCCTCTGTTCATCCGTCCTCACGCATTCCTCAAGCCCAACTCATTCCAGATTCTAAGTGCACCCGTCATATAACCAGGCAATCCTAATTGTTCTGGTTAATTGTTGCAGCAGCTCACTTCCCTTGATGAATTTGACATCTGGCAGCAGTCGTCTTGTCTTCTGAAACCCCCCCATTCAAAAGCCGCTTGCCTCTGATGCAACCTGAACCGTTCCTCAGCCCTCATCATGGACCACTCAATTCGTGAAGCCGCCTCGAAATTCGCTCAGCATCTCGGCTTTGAAAATGATTCCTTTGACCTTGATCCGTAAACGAAACACAGACTCGTTGGCGATGCGTTCAGTACCGAGTAGTACTCAGTGTGCTTCCTGAACCATACTGACATTCATCAGATTGAGAGGACTTATTATTCCGAGCTGTGCCCCTGCGGGGAATGTTCCTCCCCATCAAGGGATGACACCATGGTACGATTGATTTCGTTCCTCACCCCTCTTTTAGGCGCTGACTCGGGATCCCACATTGGGATTTATTCTGCGCGCAATTTCTTCCGTCTCTTGCGCTGTCGTACAAGCAGATGCCCCGGATGGATGGCCCGTACTCCCTCATGCTTCGCTGCGTTGTATCAAGCGTCTACTGCGCCAAATTCATGCGACGCGACTCCCTGGCATCAGACTTGCCCCAAATCTATATCGCCCAAACCATGGTGTCGACGTCTCACGATCGCCTGGTACAGACCATATCCTTTCGGAAATATTCTATGGACTACAGAAGTATGGGCGGCTGAACGATCTGCTTGATGCGCTGCGCGGCGTCTTGCATCCCACATTATGCAAGTGCCCAACCAGTTTTTAGTCCGGACCATAATGACCTACACCTTCGCGCAGACTCGCAGAAGTACCGATGGAACGTCCACCCCATCTCTGACCAGATGTCTCAGGAATTGAAGACACGACTGATCAACATCAGCGACAAGTCACTCAAGATCTTGACCGCATACTCTCTAGAGCCAGGCAGGTTGTACCCGGAAAGTCACCCGCGACTAGTTCACGGCGCCAAAGCAACCTTCAAGAGCTGCAATGCAGTCTCTGCGTCATCTTCGGCGGAAATATTGCCTTGGCATCGTATCGCCTTTATCGTTGCCAGCTTGTTCCTGGCTTTCAGTGCCGAAGTGAGGAATATTCCGGCCCATCGAGGTGTGGCGTCGACACTGTTCATCGCATTGCCGATATCTGTCAGCTCCAAGCACATAATAGCCCGCTCATCCAACTCGATTTAAATTATAGGCACGGTACTGTACTATTTCGACCAAATGTTCAGGTGACGGGTGACAGAGGGTCGTGAACTGAACATTTTTGGCCTAGGTGACGGTGACATTCGGATTTTGAGGCCCAAATAGGCCCAAAAATGTCAAAAATTTCGGTCCGGACTACCATATATGGCAAGTTTCCCATGATTGCCGAGAAATGAACACCTAAGAAAGTGAACACCTTAGGTGACAGGTGACACCCCGTGAACATTTGGTCGAAATAGTACAGTACACTCACTATGGAAATCCTAGAATATTCAAAGCTCATTAGGTGAAAAAACAACCCTGCTACAGTTTCTCGATGTTGCGCCCCAAAATTCAAATTCTTTGCACAGAACTGCCTCACCGACTCACAATGGCTTAAATGACCAGTAGACGCCTCTCAGAATCACGGGTGCCCCGGAGTGGGCGAGTTTTTGAAGAATCAACATTAAATCACTGCCCGATATGGAAGGTGCCCAACAGGCACGTGTTGTTGGTGTGCTCGGCTAGCGAATTGGAGGAGCCCCGCAACGTGTCCGTTTAAATCTGCTTTGGGGTTGGCCCTCAACTTTCCCTCGACGTCGGCTCGGTCAAATCATGAATGATTTCGGGATTTGATGTCTCCGGCACATCCCAATCCATTTCCAGCTCGCGCGGGCCTGACCATCGATCTTGCCAGGGCCACGCTCACAGGTACGAATATATGAGGCCAATGGCACAAGCGATCTGTCCCCATGTCTGCCTCAACCCTCCGTCCCACCGTCTCCATGCCTGTGCCACAAATCCAGGTCTCCCCTGAAACACCTGGCAGCAAGGCCATCCAGGCGGCGTACACTGCAGCCTTCCACCCCCCGGGACTAGTAATGCAGGAAAATAAGCTGGACAAAGCCGGTGCGTTGATCGACGGACTCCCCTCGTCGCGCATTCTGATATGCTGGATCTCAGAGGAGACCTTAACTGCGCCGATCAAGCGTGTCGACGACACCTACGAGCAGATGAAAAGCTTCTACACAGCGAATGCGTCCGCATTTAATAGTGCCGGGAGCGCGCTAGTCACGGACATCCATCTCGATCCACAGGCCATCGAAGACAAACTCAACCGGTTCGCCGAAACGTCGAAAGTCATTATGCAGGGTCTGGATATTCTGGGCAAGCTGCATCCCTTCCTCGGTGGTGAGTTTTTTTCCCGTTGGTGACAACGGTGCCTGGCTGAATTCCGCTCTAGTTGCGGTTCTGGCATTCAAAGGCGTCATCGCGCTTGATCTTGCGCGGCGTCAAAATAACAAGAAAGTCATCGCGATTCAAGTTCAGATGCAAGACATGACAGTGGTGCTGTTCGAGTGCGTGTTCGGCTTCAGTACCGCTACTCAACAAAACCTCTTTCTGGCAGGCTGCGCAATATCCGCGATCCGGACGACGTAGGTCCCGATGGTACCAAGCTGGCTGCTCGCCTTGGTGGACTCATCCAGTCCATCGCGCAAAACATTACAGAGTGTGGTACCGCGTGCAAGATTTACTCGGAGAAAGGCTTCGTCTGTGCGTCATCTTTTCCTTTTTGACCACACATTTGACTGACCGCTCGTACCCAGCCAAGACGCTCAAATCCAAAATTTACGAGGCTCAGCTCACCGCCTACGTGCAGATGTTCGATGATGACAAGAAGAAGCTCCAATTTGAGCTCGGGGTTCATACCGCCCGCGGAGTCGATGAAGCCAACAAGAAACTCGACAACCAGAATGCGAATCTTAACCTCATCCTCGAACGCATGGAAGAGTTGTTCCGCAAGCTCGACACGAGCCGCGAGCGCGACGCGCGTGACTTTATCGAGACGAACAAGGGTGCTCAAGCGTGTGTGGAGAACGAGTCTACGTTATGGAGGCTCCTCGTGATGGGCGGGGAGAAGGTTGAAGGGTATGATCCTGCACAACCCGGGAAGGTGGACCTCGCGAGCCCCCGGAAGATGTTGTCCAAGGAGTTGACGGAGGACGTCAAAGAAGTCGTGGAGCGCAGCATGGACAGCTTTGCGCGCAAGATGAAGCTACAGGGAGAGGACCTCGCGGAGACGATAATCAATGAGTTATCCGACAAGTCGATCAAGAGAATACGGGATCCGGTGAGCTCTCGAACGACATCGTTTATTCGCTCATGAGCTGAGGGGGGACATAGGACTTGAAGGTGCTCTGGGAGCAACAGGGCTGGAAGGCAAGCGTCGAGGTGCGCAACTTTGTCCTCGGGCTGAACGACTACTACGCCGACAAATTCGATACGGCTGAAAACGCCGGGATGCGTGGGAGTGCAGCTGTCTCCGAGGCAGGCTCCCCTCGACTCGCGATGCGCGACTTTGTCCTCGCGCTCAGCGAAAACGACACCGAAAAATTCAATAACGGTGCCACGAAAGAGGCAGGCTCCGGGCCACCTTCGCCAACTACGACGGAGCATGATCTCCCAACCACCCAAGACGATCACTGGACTCTCGCGTATATCAACCCCGCGCACATGCAGCCCATATCCGAAGCTGTCGACGACGACGCATCTGGTTTCGTCAGTAGCAAGGAAGCCAACATGTTTGCGTCCCGACGGCCCGAAAACTGGAGGTGTGTACTCCTCGCTGGTTTTCTTATACCCTGTGCTCATCTCTTTGAGTCTTCCGCAGTGGACCGCTTTCTGGGCGGCGGGTTGGCATCCGATTGTGACCTTTTACAAAAATCGCATCTACAAATTGCTCCATGCCATGAACAACCTCGTCCGGCTTGTCCTCCCCGCCAACAGGAATTACGCAGAGAATTACTACGGCGGGGAATGCATTGACAAGATCGAGCTTCTCCTCCGTTCTACGCGCTCCGCGCCCGCTGCGATTTCCGACGATCCGGATTTACATCGTTTGTCGCAGGAATTTATGCAAGCGGAAGAGAAGAAGCTCGAAGCGAGGCTGGCAACACTCCTTTATCAGGTGGATGATTCGATGGCCGTTGCGCTTTTAACGCGTCGTCACCGCATCGAGCGGGTAGGTCTTTCGTGCAGTTCCTCCCTCTCGCCTGAATGCATTTTCAGTATGTCTATCCGCTATTGTGCCTCCTCCTGCGACGCCACTTCGAAATTCTCTGTCTTGCGTGCATGCATACTCTTAATGAGGCTGAGTTTCTGAGCATGACCACCTCCTTGACTACGGTTTTAACTGCGGTTGATGATCGCATAAAAGTCTTAGAAAGTAAGGTACCCACTCTGTCGTACCGTCCATTTTGTTCAACGCCGTTACAGCCGTGTTCAAATATAATTCCCTCGATGTCAAAGATCGACTTACTTACTGTTTTTTTGGGATGGTTCGTCGTCTTGCTTGTTTATTCCGAGCTTTTTTTGAAGTCATCTTACAGTTCCAAATGCTCCATAACCCCCCATCTGGTCCGAGCTCTGGAAGCAAGACAATAATATCCTTCGTCGAGGAGGACGGATATTCATGGAAGGGTGAATACTGGCCCAACTTGTACACCGAAGAAGTTACTTGGAAACATCTCGTCCGAGCGCAACAAATCCGCGAGGAAATTGTTCTGCGCCACGGTCGGTTCCGCTTCCCGGACCGGTCCCCCGAGATTGAGAAACAATTCCCGTCGCCGAGTCCTTTGATTGCCACGACAGCAACGAGCACGGATGGAATGAATGGGTCCTGGACGTGCTTGGCGTCCGCAGACCCCGGGGTCCCAGCTGCGCTTATTACCCTTGGGCTCGCGGTCTCGGGCGAAGAACTCACAATCGGCGCTGAATGTCTGCATTATTTCAAAAAGGTGCCCGGAAAGACGTGGGACAACAACCAAGTGGTCTTTAATCTGTGGACGACAGCATATCTGGGGGCGTACGACCCAGAGACGGAGAGCATGAACATTTGCGATGCCGATTACTTGGGCGGCGTTTTCGATTACCTTCTGGGGATAGACACCGAGGAGAGTGACGATGATGAGGAAGGTCTAGTGGGGCCTATCACTCTGAGCACGCTCCGTCGGACCCCGCCAGCGGCACACCGTCATCTCTACACACAAGCGGAGCTCGACGCCGATGCCGTCAAAGCGCGTTGGAATTTCGCCTTGGCTGCCATTCGTGCGGAAGTTCAGCGAAAGAATTGTTCCGGGGCGTACCTTCGTGCTCGCAATACAGAGCGGAAGCGGTGGGTTGAACTCACGCTGCAGCACAAGAAGGCGGCGCGACACTTCACGCCAGCGACACCGTTGACCACCGAAGAGAAGGACGAACTCGCTCAGCTTACGGCCAAGATCCCGCCCCGCGATATCCGGTTCTACGATGCGTTGACTGATTTTGAACTGAACAAAATAATCATCCCGCAGTGAGTTCGAGTTCAAAGCCTTTCGAAAAACAGCGAATGATTTTTTTCTCCTTGCTTTGAGAAGACGACTAAATGGGAAGAGTTCGTCCATGAACCACGACACGTCCAGCTGAAGACATATTGCCGTATCCACTCAGGGTACATGTCCTGGCTGGTACCCGAAGCCCGCGAAATCGCGAAACGCGCCAAGAAGCTGTTTACGGAGGACGAATCTGCCGCGATAACTGGATCCGATCCATCAGAGGATATCGATGTGTCTGCGGGAGAAAAGGCGATAGAGGGCCCGGATTGCTTATACTGCGAGAAGAACATCTCGCTACCGTGCTTCGTTTGCGTTGAGTGCAGTAAGCACGGCCACTGAACGGACATTTAAGTTAACTGACCCTTTTTCTCTAGCTCCCGAAGTGTATACCTGTATCGAATGCAACAAAACCCATGCTGCCGAACGACCCATATCCTCGAACCACCGACTATGGCATCCGCTGGTCTACATCTCCGATACCAAGCCAATGATCCTTCAAAAGATGTCGAGCGTCGAGGACGCCAGCGCAACGGTGGAGGCGCGGTTGCAAGCGCTAGAGAAGAACATGGGGAGTAGGTTTGAGGCCATCGATGCGAGGCTCGGGGCGGTGGAGGCGCTCTTGAAGAATTTGGTGGCGCAGCTGACCGGGGCATCCAGGGAGGGCTGAGGCGGAGTGATACATCACCCTGCGTAGTTAATTGCTGGGGTACAGCGGTCGATGTTTCCGTACAACGTTACTTGTGAGTGAAGTTGTGTTCAAAAGCGAGACGCAAGCGTGGCTGTGTAAAGAAAAACAGGAGCGACACTCGCCCATCGCCAAATCGGAATCTTTATGGCCAAAGCCGTCTTCAACGCAAGTTTCTAGTTCGGAGATTGTTCTGAGAGCGTCAACCAGGACTCAGCTATACAAAAAAAAAAAAATCGAAAGTGGTGCTCCAAATACGCGGCTTCATTGCACATATGGTTGCCTAATGGGCTGCGACTAGATCATATTACCCAGGTTTACCTGGACCCAATGATAAGGATCAAAATTAATCTGTAGGATGGACCTGGTTGACAATCCAACCAGAACAAAGTCGAATTCTGAATGCAGTCCTCGTTTGTCCCGCCGGCTGGGTGAATCCGCCGGTTGTTCTTTGCTTAATTGACATAATCTTACCATGTAGGGAGAGCGCTGGAACGTCGCAGATCACAGGTTGGTTGATATTCCGCACGATAATTCTCACCATTAACAATAGGCCGTCGTCCAACGGGCACTTGATCCAAAACAAAGCAATTGCGCATCAAGCGGATTGGAACATCGTTGCACCCTGCTCCAACCTGATGCTACCCGCTCGCCGGGCCGGGCTCAAGTTCAATCTCCAGCCACAGATGTGATCTCTGTGGGGCTTGGGAATGGCCCATCCACTCCCTATTATGTCTCCCGGCGTTCAAGCGACCCCCATACGCACTTGAACCGCACACACGCATCATGATACCCGGCAAGTACCAAGGAGCTTCAGTGAGCCAGATGGCGCAACCTTGGACCAAGGTCAAGAGCAGGGTGGTAGAAGATCTTAATCGGAGCGGCCGCAACTTTTTGTCGACAGCGCGCAGTTATCCTTTCCTCCTTCAGCACCACCATCGGATCACATGGCACTTCGTGGTGAATATAAGAAGGGCCAGCATTCTTGGAAGCCTCAGAGTTCCTCACTCTTCACAGATTCGATCCTACGCCAATCGCCATGGTCCGCCTTGCCACCCCGTCGGCTTTCTTTGCCTGCCTTGTCTCTACTGCTGTCGCAACAGGAACAGCCCTATTAAGCCGAACCGGAACCGGGCTGCATTACGTCTGCAGACTACCGTCGGCAGTCAGACTTTCAACCTTATTGTCGACACTGGGAGCGCTTTCACTTGGATTGGAGTGAGTAGACATGGTTCCGTGCTCCAGACCGAATATTAAATCATTCAACCAGGCGCAAACGAAGTACGTTCCGGGGACCACCTCTAGGAGCATCCCATTCGCTTTCTCGGCAGGGTACGCTGGTGACATCGACAACCCTGCCTCGTGAGTCCTTAGAACAGCCAATTCGGGGGTCGCGAGTCAATCGGTACCAAAGGTGAACACTCAGAATTGACATATTTTTCAGTGGCACCGTATACCTCGACCAGGTTGGCATCGGTGGACTAGTTGCAAACCCACAGGCCATTGGTGCGGCCACTGCAATTCCGTCGGGATTCGAGGCCGGGGAGGATGGGTACGTACCGTACAAACGTAGAGGCTTCGTCTGACACATCTCAGAATCATCGGCTTTGGACCCGTCGCTCAGACCCAGGGTGTCGTCACTGGGGGCAATACCGTCCCTACTCTGATGGATAGTTTGCTCAGCCAGTTAAAGATAACAACGGAGGTATTGGGAATCTCACCCCCGCGTCTGGCGGGTTAGTCCCCAACTTTCCGAGCATTAGCTGTTTCGCTCAGACAACTTGACAGATCTTTGGCACTCGGCGGAACTGACCCCACAAAATTTGTCGGGTCCATCGTATATACTCCCGTAACGACTTCCGTAGCTTACACTGGCCGCTGGGCAGTTGACGTGACTGCCATCAATTTTAATGGCCAGTCTATTGGCGGCCTCGCGCCCGCGTTGGTCGATACCGGATCATTTTTTATCGATCTTCCCCCCGCAGTGTTCCAATCTTTCGTGACAGCTTCCGGCGGCGTGTTCGACGGCAGTTTTGTGGTTTGGAATGCCATGCCCAAGTAAGTCGTAAACCACCGATATGTCTCAAACACGAGCTACAAGCTGACGATATATGTAGGGGAAACCTGACATTCACCATTGGCGGGGCTACATTCTTCCTCACTCCTGCACAGTACACAATTTCTCTTGCGGACGCCGCGAAAATTGGGCTTCCTGCCAGTGCCACAAGAGTCTACGGATGGGTCCAGCCTGGTGGCGGGAATCTCAACTTCGTCCTCGGAAACAAGTTCCTTATCAGCGTCGTGAGTCCCTTGGGATTCGGGTTTGAACTGTTCTCATCCATCTAGTATTCTGTGTTTGATACCACAAACAACCGAATTGGGTTTGCGCCAATCGCCGTCGTCTAAGCAGACCATGTGGTTCAACGCAATTACGATCTTGGCACGGATCCATCGTTGTTCGTGCTCATGTCTCATTGTTTTGTTTCACTTTTATGCCTTTCCTGTTGCTTCACTTCAAGCTTGTGTATCTAAGTTGGCGATATTGGTTGAATTTCAAGTCGACTTTACTCGTTCAATTCACTCCTGCTCTAATACACCCTCTGACTCTCTGAGTTAATATTCTCTCCAATGCCAGTGCTTCGCTGAGCTGGGTGAAGATAAAAGCATTGTTGCGGAATGTCGTTTCCGCGGAAATTCTCAAGCAATGCGACTGTCTTGACGGCGTGCTCGACGGGATCGTCACGGAGCCCGACGATTGCAACTTTAATCCAGAGCCGCTCCTCTGTACTGTCAATCAGACAACTGCGTGTTTCACAGAAGGTCAACTGGAGGCGATAAAAAATATTTACAAGCCACTCTTCGGATCAGATGAAGAGCTCCTCTACCCGCGCTACTCACCTGGCGCCGAAGCCGATGCTCTCGCACAGAGCATTTTTGGCGGCAATTTGTGGGGCTTGGGTGCGGTGGGTCTGCCGGCTATGTTTGTTATGAATTGTAGTTGACCGCGGTTGGCCGCGTAGGACTGGGAGCGATACACAGTACTGAATGTCACCGAGTACGATTTCACGAATTTCAGCGTCCAGGACGTCGCGCTGTCTGACCAAGTAAATTTTGGCGGAATTGCAACGTTCGGCGGAGACCTGTCCGCATTCCGCGCACGCGGGGGAAAACTAATTACTTACCATGGCCGGCGAGATCCCGTGAGTCTAACCTATTTTTCATTCATCCTAACGGATCCTCACCCCTCTGTAGCTCATATCATTCACCGACTCTAGACGCGTATACGACCTGGTATCGCACACGCTCTCCTTGCCTCCGCGGAGCATGGACGAGGAAGCCTTCGAATCCCGATATCGTTCCGACTTCAAAATTCTGATGAAAATTAATCCACTCTCAAAACTCCATTTTCTGGACTTGCCGAGGCTGCATATATCAAAGGGATTTTATGCGGCGGCGGCAGGCACGGCATGAGTGGGAACAGAGTTCTGATTCTGATTCCACGGATTCAGATAATAGCACCGGTTTGCGAGTTTGAGGGACCCAGGGTGCTGTAATCCCATCAAATCAACGCAGCTCAAAGATAGGTGCTAAATTTAGGGTCGTAGTAGCGCAGCGCTCCATTTGCCATGAATTCTGGTGCACACCCACATTTCCTCCATCATTTATTGAGCCCGGCGCACTACTTATATGTACCCATCTATTTATGTATTCCCTCCCACAAAACCAAATGTAAGTTGGAATCGAACCACCCACAGTCCGAGTCAGTGTGGCGCAGTCGTGATTGGAGTTAGGCGCACGCACGCTGTGTGATACTGTGCGACAGCCTTCTTTCTGCCCCCTCAATGATCTGCACCGGTGTGCGTGCTGTTTGCCGATGGACAGTTGCAATGAACTTTGTCGCACGCCGGCCGTGAGTGTGGCGCAGCGCGTCGGGAAAGCATTTTGTGTGGTGCATCAAGAAATCCTCGCATCGCGCCCTAAAAAATTCTCGAATATAATTGTGACGATGTCTCTCCATTTGGCCTGCCAAGGACACCTCTGGCGCGCTTCCGCCCGCCATAAGCAGAAAACCGCCTAACATCCCGACGGAGCTATTGTGGGAACGCTGTCCTGTCATTGATCGGAACAGACTGCCGATCCTCCCCTCTGACTGTCATCGCCAAAACACCCTTCTGTGCGGCGCAGCCATGCTACTGGCGCCGCTTCTGTGTGGCACTGCAGCTGCCTATATAAAGCCTCGCTTGGACCCTTGGAGTCATCTCTCGTAGCACCTCGATAAACCGCACAACGTCTCCACACAGAATGTCGGAATATGACTACACCCCCGCCGCCCGCCGCGCGTACCTCGCGAACCAGTCCTATGTCGCCAAGTGGGCTTCACAGAGTGCGCCCAGCCCGCACACGAGTTTCTCTGGCTCGCCGATGATGCACCGCTCGCACATGCCGGTCGACTCGCCGTACACACTGTACGACCTGCCCTCGTCCTCGTCCCACTCGTCCTCGTCGTACTCTTCACGCAGTTCCGCCTCGCGTTCGCACGCGCCCCGGTTCAGCGCCACCTCCACCTCACGCAGCTCCGGCTCCTCGTCCCGCTGGACTTCCTCGCCCTCGACATCCTCGGTCACGCCCTCGCAGTCCATCTCGCAGGTGTCGTATCGCGTTTCCTCATCGACGCACTTTCCTCCGAGTCGCTCCCACCCTCCGCACTCCCCCCACCACCGTGGCTCTCATCACATATCCCATCGCCGCAGCCACGCGCACCGCCCGTCGACCTACGTCATCGCGCCGCCCGCGCCGTCCCTCTACCCATACACGCAGAGGGCACCCGGCATGATCATCCTCTCGGGCCGGGGTGGGGCGCCCCAGGTCGTGGTGCGTCCTTTCCTTCCTTCCTTTTGTTTCGAATGGGCTGACGAGATGGGATTTGTAGTTTTATTGAATCCCGTCGCCGTCGTCGGGACCCGTGCTTTCGTGCGAAGTGGCCGTGGTACCCGAGCGCGTGGACATTGTGGAAGCGCGGCAAGGGCGGGTGCGCGAACGCACGAAATCGCGGCACGATGCTGGACTTGTTTGGATTTTTACTTACTGGATTTTCTGCATACTCATTCCCGCATATACCGCTCTACTCAACCTAGCACTGACGAATGTTTACGAACAGTTTGTTGTTACGATACACATATACATAGAATCAAATGCAATCGAGGAACCAACTACATATTCAATGCGGCGCGTATCCGTCGGTGTGGATGCACAAAGCAAAACAAGGTGGAGGTGATGCAAAGTTGAGGCATCGGACGCGTATCTGCCAGCGCGACCTTTAAATGCGGATCTGCCCGCGCGGAACAGAAAGGAATAAAGTTATGGAGAATTGCGTTGGTGTCCGAAGGGATAGGCCGAGTTGATTTTGTCGATGCACGACATGGGATCGCACATGGAAGTGCGCAAATACGGACAGGGTGGAGTCAAGGGAATCGAGAATCGGGGGTATCGAGTAGTTGGCATTGGGATTATGAAACATCCAGGGCGACATGAGATAGTCGGGGGTCGAATTGCGAATGAATTAGCCTGAATTATCTAGCATAGTTTCCTCCAAGTCCATGAAGAACTGACCGAGATCTGGGATTCTTTGAAAAACATCCCAAACAGGAAATTTTCATTCACGCCTTCGGTACTGCAATTAGGTGTAAGACGCTGAGCCGATTAAACCGAGTTCCCAGGCCAATGCTAAATTGCAGCTGAAACAGGGCCGATTGCGCCGATTCAACTATGTCACATCAATGTGGGGTGTGAGAGGCAGGGATGGATCCCAACAACAATATTTCCTGGTGGCAGAACTAGATTCGAGTTGGATTCGATGATAGTCCAGAGCCGAAATCTGAGTGTTTGCGAAGTTGACGCTTGAGGAAGTAAGAATCTGTACTGAAGGCCAGCAAACGCAGAGATGACAGTGTGGCAATGGGATTACAGTATCTGTGGATGAGGAGAGCGGATAAGATGGTGCGAGAAAGAAAGAGAAGTGCAGTCACAAAGTCACGGTGGCAACGAACAATGCGATCACATTCACAAGGGTTGAACAAAGGAGCAAACCAAATACAATGCAACACGGCCTTTGAACTTGTCCAAAACCACCATCTCTCTCAAACTGTTGCCACTATTCATCCCCTCCCCAGTGGCACAAGCTCAAAATGATATCTTCTTTAACCCTTGAGATAATGCTGGCGTTTCAACTCGGTGCGCCGAACAGGTGCGTGAGTCATTACGTGTAGTCAATTATCTTCCTAACGAGCATCCACGAGCGGCCCAGCATCAGGACAGCCCCCTTACCTTCGGAGGCCATGTCAGCCTCCAGCAGCTCCCTGGACGAGCACGGTTTCAGCTTTCCGCGGGAGCAGCACGACTATATGCAGCTGATCGGCTTACAGCTCTTTGCGGTACAACAGGCGCGGACAGTTTTTTTTGCCGTTTTGGGCGTTTTTTTTCGAACACTCCTTCCGATCGCAATTCCCATCCGTTTCCCCTGAGAGTAGGCCCATTCGAACGGCATTGAAAATGCGGAGACAATGGCGTCCTTTGATTTTTTGTCCAGTCGATGACATTCTTTTGTAAGCCAGAAGGATGAATTTGGCTGTATTTCGGCATTGGACACTCGTAGGATGGTTTGTAGTGGCCCTAATCCCCTAGTACTTTGGTATGATTGACCTCGGCCTATTACCCCGCGAATGACATACTCAGATAGTGAATTGAGTGCCCAGTTCACATCTAATGCACGATGCCGCCTGTCTGACATGTTTGATTTCAATTGTCATTTAGCACACTTGTTCTGCTGCATCCCTTGGCCATATAAGCATATGCTCCGACAAGGATACACCCCAACATATCCACACCGGGCCCACGCGTTCGAATATGCGAAAAACGACTTCTATCATCTTGCACGACGCGTCCGACCACATCAGTCACAATTCACGTGTCATGACAAAAGTCACTCCCTGATCCAGAACCACTACTCGAAGGACCTCAAACAGAGGGTCATCTACCAGGCCTTCACCCTCCGCAAAGGCAGTAAAGAGATTGCTCATGACCTCGATATGCCTTTGCGCGTCGTGCAGCGCGTCATGCAGATATGGAAAGAGATCGGCGAAGTTTCCCGTGATCGCAGACACAAAGGGCGTGCTCCCCTCATGTCTCCCAGCAATTGCCAGGTATACCCTCCTTCCTTCCTTATATCTGTCCATATCTTGCCCTTGATCTTGACTTCTATGCAGTTTGTGCTCGCACTTCTTGACCACACTCCAGACATGTTCCTCGACGAGATTCAGGAGGCACTCTTTATCGAGCACAACATCGACGTGTCCCTCGCCACAATATGTCGTACACTACACCGGCTTGGGATTTCCTCGAAGAGGGTATGTATTTCGGTGGTCTATCTTGACAGCTTTTGATACCGGTGCCATAGTTGTCGCGCCAAGCCGCGGAACGCTGCGAGCATGCACGCCGTGATTTTGTCATGGAGATAGGTAACGAGCCCGCAGATCGCATCGTCTGCGCAGATGAATCTGCTGTCAACATCTTAACATCGTACCGCCGGAACGGCCGAGCGATGAGAGGGGTACGGGCGCGCAAGCGCTGTCGCTTTGTGCGAGGGACACGGTGAGCACCCAATTACAGTTCAGGGTGTAGTCTAACAAGTTTACAAGCTATTCGATGCTGCCGGCAATCACAACCGACGGTATTATCTTCAGTCATGTCAAAGTCGGGGGCTACAATGGAGACCAGTTCATGCTCTGGCTGGAGGGTCTGCTGAAGGTAATGAATCTGTATCCTGCCAAGCACAGCATCCTCGTTTTGGATAATTGCCGTATCCATCATGTCGAGGGCGTTGAAGAGATGTTTGCGGAAGCGTATGTGGTTTTTCTCCCTTCGTGCGTCCTAACTGACTGTCTTCGAAGCGGTATCAAGCTTGTGTTTCTCCCGCCTTACTCCCCGGACCTCAACCCGATTGAGGAATGCTTCTCATACATCAAGGCGTACATTTCTCGGCACGGCGACATGTTCCGGAACCTTGTCGAGGTTGGAGATGAGGCTGATCCATTTTTGTTTTTGTACGCTGCCTTGGAAACTGTGACCGCGGATGCAGCGAAAAAGTGGTTTTATCATTCTGGATACTAGATGTGCTCGTAATAATAGCCATAGTTTGAACGAATACATGGCGGGACTATATTGAATAACGAATGAATAAGATGTAGTAATAGGATGAACGATGGGTAGGAATAATGTGGATGGAGTATAGTAGCCACGTCAAGTACTTAGGCGAGGGTTTTACGGTAACGATCAACCCTCTTGATCTCGTTCTTCACCTGTGCCATGAGGTAGGTCGCATTTCCGTGAGTGATATTGGCGACCCGAACAAGCTCCTCGGCCGTCCCGAGTCTGTGGACCTCGTCAATGTTGTAATAGTCAAGTGCAGCAAATGTCGGGATATAATCCAGCATGTTTCAGCATGGGTCGTAGCCGTCCAGTTGATGGAGGAAATCCGAGATCTCTGGATACGGGTTAAGCGCACTCATGTCCGGAGGATCGCTCGACGGAATCACCGCAGGAAGTGCAGATGTCGACGCGTGTGGAGCATGTGAAACAGGAGAGGCAGCAGATGCGATCGGCTGCATCGAAGGCATGTGAGGATGCCCTGGAAGCCCCCAGGGCATGTAAGGATAGCCCATCATGTGGGGCGGCATCATACCAGATAACAGATTTTGCATCGGCGGCGGTACGGCTTCTGGGAGCATGCTTTTGAAGAACATGCCGAACAAGTTCTGACCTGCAACGTCGCGCGGAGGGGTTCTGAGTGTCACACCATTCTTTCTGAGAGCCTAACAGGGATGTATCAGTAACTGAACGAGGGCAGAGGTGGGCACAAACCGGGGCCTGAGCCCATGCGCGTCTCTGATTATTCGACAGATGCTGATGCGTGCCGGCAACAGTAATCTTACAAATTTTGGTCGGCCCGCACGCCTGGCAATGGCCGTAATGATCGTCGAGCTCCTGCATGGACTTGAGTTCTTGATCCATGGTCCCTAAACCCACGTCAAAGTCATCGTCGCCTGACTCAGCATGGTCCAAATCCAACACCGGCACCTTCTTGCCTCGCCCTTCCCACTCGGCAACTTAGCCTTGCCTCGCTTGGCAGACAGTGAGTTAAGGTACTGCTCAAGTAGTTGAATTAGCATCGACGACCGTGGTTTCAGAGACTTACCTGCTCAGTGACCAGGATCATGACAGGAATAACAGTACCAGCCTTCTTTGCATTCTCAGCCTGTCGCACGTCCTCTAAGCATCCCTTCCAATCACTATCCGAGCTCAGAGATGTTTCAGGAACGCTTTTGGTAGCATCGACAACTTGTACGTCAAGACGGGCTTCCGCGCAACATCTGTACATCCTACGGTCGTGTGGATCGCGGCCAGCGCATCGCTAAAATCGGTTGCATGTGTGAACGTGATGCGCTGGTTGCCGGGCTCTGAAGCTCGCGGAACGCTCAAAATGAGTTCTCGGGGAGGCGAAAGGGAATAAGCCGTGGAAGAATCATTGAATAGGCAGATACGCACTACGCTGATCATCACGCAACTCTGGCTCTCTGCCCTTGTCTTTCTTCCTCTTCTTTGGTGGTGGCACGATATCACCGTCCGAATCACTGCTGAGAGTGTCGTCTGAGGATGTGACAGCTTCCGCCACGGCCTTTTTGGCAGCCTTCTTAGCGGCCTTCTTAGAAGCTTCCTTTTGGGCCTTGGTCTGTGCTTTGCGTTTGACGGGGGGTGGGGGGGTAATACTGGGTGATCTGTCGTCATCTTGAAGAGGTAAGATCTGATTTTCAGGAAGCGTAGAGAACTCGGCGCTGGGAGAAAGATCGTAATTGCTGCCAGAAACGGTGTTACGGTCCGGAGAAGACGGTTGTTGTGCATCGGGTTCGGCTGTGGGCCCTTGTGTATCGGCCTTCGCAAGTCTCCTGGACTTTCTACGGGCTGAAGTGCCGTTGCGGTCGCCCATGGTACAAGTACGAAAGAAAAAGAGAAGTGACTATTGTCATGACACGTGAATTGTGACTGATGTGGTCGGACGCGTCGTGCAAGATGATAGAGGTCGTTTTTCGCATATTCGAACGCGTGGGCCCGGTGTGGATATGTTGGGGTGTATCCTTGTCGGAGCATATGCTTATATGGCCAAGGGATGCAGCAGAACAAGTGTGCTAAATGACAATTGAAATCAAACATGTCAGACAGGCGGCATCGTGCATTAGATGTGAACTGGGCACTCAATTCACTATCTGAGTATGTCATTCGCGGGGTAATAGGCCGAGGTCAATCATACCAAAGTACTAGGGATTAGGGCCACTACAAACCATCCTACGAGTGTCCGATGCCGAAATACAGCCAAATTCATCCTTCTGGCTTACAAAAGAATGTCATCAACTGGACAAAAATCAAAGGACACCATTGTCTGCGCATTTTCAATGCCGTTCGAATGGGCCTACTGTCAGGGGGAAACGGATGGGAATTGCGATCGGAAGGAGAGTTCGAAAAAAAACGATCAAAAAACGCCCAAAACGGCAAAAAAAACTGTCCGCGCCTGTTGTACCGCAAAGAGCTGTAATCGGCTCGATAGGTTAACTCAACACACCGGATAGTGCAAAATCTTGACATAGGTCAAGATGTTAGCTGAGAGTAGACAAATCAGTGGACAAATCAAGACTTGTAGATAGTTTATCCTTTGATTTGGTGCGAAACTGCCACGGAAAAACCCCAATCGGCTGCACTTTCAAAACCTAAAGGTTTCTTTGTTGTCAGCCGATTATGAAAGAACTGCCGCAAGTTCCTCTTTCAGCAGGCATATTGACCTAGGTAATGCTTTTTCTTTCCGAAATTTACAAAAGTCTTTGTTTCAAGTGGCGTATTGACCTAGGTTAATACCCCGTTTGAAACAAACACTATTGTAAATTTCCGAAAGAAAAGGTATTGACCTATGTTAATACACCTGCTGAAAGAGAAACTTGCAGTAGTCCTTTCATAATTTTGCTCACAAAGAACCAAGCCCTAGGTTTCGACAGTGCTGCTGATTGCAACTACTTCCGTAACAGTTTCGCACCAAATCAAAAGATCAACCATCTACAGGTTTTGATTTGTCCACTGATTTTCCACACTCAGCTGACATCTTGACCTAAGTCAAGATTTTGCTTTATCTGGTGTGCAATCTTAGACAGTTTAATCGGTTTAACTGGCTCAAACAGGTTGCCTGAGTTAAACGGCTTAACCGCATTAACTGGCTCAATCGACCTAACAACCTAGTGCTAGTATATGATTTGTAGTAAGACTACGGTAAAACTGGCTTAAACCGCTTCAACGGTTTAAGAAAACTTCCCGCCAAAACGCGGTTGGTTTAAGCCAACCTAAGCAGGATTAATGAACGAGGGGTCTCAGACAGTATATATATTGTATCCACTTCGTTAAAAGGGTCAATCGAAATTTGCATTGGAATCAGGGTAAAATGATTTTCCTAATGCCGGTCGTTTGACGTCTGTAGAGCATTCAATAATGGTGCGCTTGATCGGTGACTTTGAGGAAACATTAGAATCGATGCGAGGATGGGGTCTACCAACTTAGGTTTAGCCAAAGCCGACGGGCAAGCCATTTTTTGAGGGGATCAAGTCGGGATGTGCTAGGTCTGTTTCACCAGCCACCTGGTTGAAACTGCCCGCCAGGATTCCCCCCCCCCCTGAGGTTTATGCAAGGAATCTAGTGGGTGGCCCGCGATGAAAAATTTGTATCAGAGGGGCTAGAACCCACCCCCAAAACTTGGGGTTGATTGGAGAACGTTTGGCTTCACACCAAATATAGCAACGGGCTCTCCTGGCGCGGGGTCGATATTAATAGTTAGTTCTGAGTCGAAATATCAGCGGTCATCCATTGGATGTATGAAGTGGAACGTACGAGCTGCCCGAGTGAAACACGTCGTCTATGTATGGCTCTAAAAACCGCACCGCCAATTCCGACTCTTGCCCTTCCTGCTCCATCACAGAGAGACACGACAACACAACGCACACTGCCCTATCCTCGGCGGTAGACCAACGTAGCAACGAGTTTGCCTTCCCCAATACTACGGCGGAATGCGGGCTCTCCTAGATTCTGTGGGCTCGCCATTTAGTGCTAGAACGACCTTGACACAGTGCATGATAGGCGATTGGGTTCCACCGACTGCTGCGCAACTGCGGACAAAACGCCGAGTGAGTGCCACCGCGCTGTTTTCAGTTTCGAATTTTTTTAAAAAAAAAGCAGCCGAAGTTACTTGAGAGTCGCTAGATTGGATCCCAATGAACTTTACAGCCGATGTCAGTACCGAAGGCGCGAATCAGAAAATTGCTGTTTTGAGCATTTTCTGATGTCCGCGACCGATTTGCCTATATCTCAATGAGTTTTGCACGGATTGACTTGAAACTTGGATAATAATTCGGGCTAATTCAGCCGCTGTTAGTGATAGAGAGACATAAATTAAAATATTTTATCGTGCACTATATGTCACACTGGGTTTTGCGGGCAATAGACCTTGGCTACATAGTTGGAATCCTGTCCAAATGACCTAGATTTTTGGGAAGGGGTACTAATCTATGTATTGAATGAAGTGATAGAGCCAAAATTATGAGGAATTTATTTCCTGCCCTTCCTGTCTCATTCGGGGGTGTGTCTTGGGTAGCAAACAAGAATGGCTCTAGGTATGTAATGTATTCATAATTTGGCTCTATCATCTCACTCAGTACACATATAAATGCCTCCTCCCAAAAATTCAGCTCATTCGGGCCAGATTTGGGCTCTGCATTCAGGATCCATTGCTGGAGAAGCCTGATATGACAGATGGTAAACAACAAAAGATTTTTTCAGATATCTCTCTATCACTAATAGCGGCTGAATTATCCCGAATTATCTAGCTACATTTCAAGTCAATCTGTGCAGAAGTCACCGAGATATAGGCAAATCGGTGGCGGGGATCAGAAAATGCCCAAAACGGCAATTTTTTGATTTGCGCCTTCGGTACTGACAACGGCTGTAAACCCGTTTTCCATGGCAAGCGGTTCTTCTTTATTTCGTGGGCTTGCTCGCGGGACTGGAGTCGGTGGACAAAGAAATTGAATGGTAAGAATGGGAGTTCGACGGATCGTTATCTTGGTCACCAAGAATCGGCAGCCTGCAAAACAAAGGCGAGCAAGTTGGTGTGAGGTTGGCCGGTGACAAGTCCAAACTCCAAACTCCGCTCGTGCCGCACCGGCTTGATTGGCGCTCCGCCACGCAGTGTTTTCATGTTCAGCTTTCTTCGATCTGCTTCCAATAATAATGACTGCCGAGTCCTCCTTCGGGCAGTTTCTGTGGAATTTGTCAGGATTTGAGCCACTTAACCTTGCCCCATAGCGGCCCTGTTTCAATTAATTGCCCGCCCTTGGCTCGCTCTGTTTCATGATCATCCTGGAGGTTGATATTCCAACCTATCCTCTTGAACGGCTCCGATTTCTTGCACACTGTCAGGTTGAATCGCGGACAGTGTGTTGAACTTCAACTTATATAAAAAAATAAACTGCCATTATCGTTTGGATGATCTAAACTTATTGTCGCGTTCTTGATCATGAGTAAGTATTTGGAGTGCACCATAAAAGACTGTTATTGTTATTGACTCGAGAATTCTACGACAGCTAGCATGTCCTATCATTGTCCAGAATTACACCACGTCCGCTTCTTGTCCAAATGGCTTCAGAAAGGTTGGGCCGGCTCGGGTCTGGCGACCCCACACTGTAAACAGTAAAAGCACTAAATATTAGTACCTAGGCAATAATTTACTGATTTCGGCACTAATATGCAGTGCTTTGGGAATAAGTACTTTCAAGGCTACTTTAAATTAGTACCTTGCAAGTACTAATTCTAAAAGTACTAGATATCAGTGCGCAACTCTTTTTAGCTCGGGTAACTGATCTTCTTTCCACACTCTTGATGCCCGTGTGTGGCGATGCACTCGGCTATCACCGGAAATCAGGCCTTATTGTTGGGATGGAGGTATTAGGTCATCACTACCATACGTACTCAACCCTGTCACGGTATGAAATACACACGCTTGCCTTTGCTCCATGACTACCCTCTAACACTTATTTGGTCGTTATTCTTGACTTTTACTTCGGCCTCTAATGAGCCTAAATCTTAAGCCCAAGCAACGCGCTGACTTCGAACAATGTGTATTGTGGAAGTACTGCACGTAGTGGTATGGGTAAGAAAAAGACTAAAGAATGGTAAATAAAGTGTCCATTATTTGTACCAAGAAGCATCGTAAGTAATCGGAATTGGGCAACCCCGGGGTGTACTATTCCGTGGCTAACCGAAACCTAACATACTCACTCCTGCATTCTCAGCCACCTCTGGTAGCCACGTACCATCCAACGTCTCTGGATCTAGGTCTCTCTTTGTCATAAAGGTCCCCTCACTGCTCAGCACTATGACAAGCTGTATCGCAGTCTCGGTGATGAGCAGTGAATGAACACACCTATGAAAATGCTATATTTTTTTGCTTTTCAAATGTGTAGTTCATTCCTATTGTATCATTTACTAGAGGCAGTACTAAGTACCCGAAGTAGCTGGCCTGTGGCCAGCATCACAAGAGCAACGGGACAACACCCTGGTGTAAGCCAGAGGTGTTTCTGACATGTTCTTGCTCCGAAACGTGTAGGAGAATGTGTAGCCCAACCAAACCAGAGGGTGATTCGTTGGTATCAATAGTTCCGGTAGTTTCGACAACCGAAACATCGAGGACCAAAGTAACAAGCAACTATATGATTATCTATTTGGTAGTATCGATGCGTTCGCCTCGATCTAGGTGACGTGAGGAACACGGAGGTGGTGTTTTGGTTGTAGCCGAGGTATCAGTTACTCGGCAACGGACATCAGAGCGAAGGGGACCCATGATTGTCGATCCCGGAGTTCCCAGGACTTCCCCTTTGGGTGATATGAGCGTTCTGGAGTATCCATCCTGAATCCACACTCAAAGTGGGGTATCATTCGAAGCCTACATGGCTGGAGCTAGTTTCCATGAAGACCTTCGAGGGATACTCCCAAAAAGCAAGTTACATCGCAAAAGGATTACATGGTGGTTGATGCCTAAGCTGTCATCAATCCACCATGTGCAGAATCTTACCAAGGAACGGACAGAATATACCCGGAATGGCGTGCTCAGTGCCCCCGACCAATAGGACTCATTATATTTTAATTGCCAAGATGGATACACGGATTGCGAGGCAGATAAACGGACCTTTTACTTAATTCTTTCATTGTCATAGTCATATTTTGGATTGTATAAGTAGCTAGAGGTGTTTCTAGGGTCAAGGACGGAGTTTCCCCCAACTAGCGAGCCTAGCTTACACCAAGGGAAACTTTTAGTCGATCTTCGGACACCTACCAACATCAGTTTGTAGGGGTTGGAATATTACCAGTGTTTTGGATTGTATAAAGTCGTCTGAGTGTGGCTCTTGAATCGTATTGAATCGTTGGAAGCTATAGAATTGCTGGCCTTGGGTCTTGAATCGTTGGAATCGTATAGAATCGCTGGTCTTGGACCTTGAATCATTGGGAATCGGTTGGGAAACGTTTGGAATCGTTGGAATCGCCTGGGAATCGTCTGTCTTGTTATCTTGTTGTCTGGAACCACCACCATCTTTGTTAAAACCTTGTGGAACTTTTGGTTTCACTTCGGAATATTGGTGAACCTCACAGTTCCCTTCATTCTGATAAATCTCTTTGTGTTGTTTGCGTTGGAAGCTTTAGAAACCTTTGGTTTCCTTAGTTTCCATTGTTCTCATCAGTCGTAACCAACTCGTGTCTTGGTGTCTGAAACAGATATCCTTTGGATCTCTAAGTTTCGTACATATCAAACACTTGCTTCGTCTTACAACGACTTCTTGAACTAAACTTTCTCCTGATCAACCTTCACAAGGCTCTGAATCAGGGACTGACACTCATCTGGTACCTCTGGAACGAACGTTACACCGCACTTGCTGCATACTATTGGTTGTTTGGATTAGATTCGTCTGTTCCATCCGATTCTTTGGTTGTAGTATTTTGTTTGGGCTGTTTCTGTTGGTTTCCATACTAGGTTCGGAGCTCACTTATCATCGGATGCGCTCTTGTCTTGGTCCCTTGGATCTGTCTGTGCTGCCTTTGCCATGTGTTTCACGTCGGTCTCTCTCATGATCTGCATGTCAAATGATATTTACGGATAAATTTCATCACTAGAACCTTCCGCCACCATGGGAAAACCTTCGGAAAAGAAAATCTGTCATTGTAAACCCACTTGCGGCAGGCGGCTCGCAAAGGGCACTCGCCGCCGCCATTATAAGAGGGAAAATCCTGAAGAGCTGCCCTCCGAATCCGAGTCCTCCTTCGATGTTGAAATGAGTGGCCCCAACCCATCTTCCTCTCAGATTCCCGAATTTATGTCGTCGGCTTCTGATGAAATTCACCCTATGGATCTCGATGAACTGCCCCTCAATGACGACCAACATTCCGATATTTCGCTCAGTGATGACAGTATGGATGTGGAATCGGATTGCGAGTCTGATTCTGTCCAAGGATCCAACGACTCTAGTATTATTTCGGAAGATGACGAAGAATGGATCCACTTTGATGAAGATATAGAGCACGACAGACCAAAATCCCTGGCCGAGATGCAAAAGGAGCTCGATGAGATGCTCTTTGCGGAGGATGAGGAGGAGCTCTGGGAAATATGTATGTTCATTATTTGTCAGGCTGGTGCACTATGCTAAATACAAATCCAGGGAATGATATTTTAACAGAACAAGATTGTGACAATATCTGCGCGTTCAAGTTGGTCCTCCTTTCAAAGATGCCCCGTGTTGCCTTTAGGCATATGCGGCACACCTTTAGCCACAAGATGGATATAAGCTCACATTGGGTAATGATTCATCGCATTGCGATTTTGACTCGCGTAGAGCCGGTGTGGTATCATTGTTGCCCGAAGTCTTGCATTGCATACACGGCTCATTATGCCAATCTGTCTCAATGTCCCTTCTGCGAAGCACCCCGACTCACAGAGACCGGAAAAGCCCATCGATTCTTTTGTTATTTACCTATCATCCCACGCCTCCAAGGATTTTTCAGCAATCCTAAGACTGTCGAAGGTCTCCTATATCGCGATAATTACCAGCATCGCCCAGACGAAATATCCGATGTCTTTGATAGGGAGCACTATCGCACCCTCCGCAAGACCAGGGTTACGGTCGATGGCCAAGAGCTTTCCCATTGTTATTTCTCCGGAAAGCACAACATTGCCCTTGGAATTTGTCTTGATTCTTATCTCCTCTTCAATCGACGCCGCAAAGGACCCTCCACTACACCCATACTCCTCCAGAATTATAACATTCGACCCGAGATTCGTACTCATTTGATGAGCCATCTCTCGACAGGCGTTATTCCGGGTCCACATGGCCCTAAAGACTATTACAGCACCCTTTTTCCATTTGAAGAGGAGTGTGTTCTCCTTGCCATTGGCATACCAACATACTACTGCCTCTCGAAATCTGTGTTCGACCTGCATGCAGATGCATTTATAGGCATGGGCGACATCATCGCGATCGAGAAAATGCTCAATCTCAAGGGCCACAACGGTTTTTGTTCCTGTCGGTCTTGCAAGATGAAAGGCGCCAGAAATGTCGCTGGTCACGATATAATTTATTATGATCCTCTTCGGCATCCAGATGATCCTGGCCAGCCTCGACGATCCTGGAATCCCGAGAGACTTCCATTACGCGAACACGGTGATTTCATCAAGGTCTTCAACAAGCTCAATAAACTGAAAAAAGGGAAGCACAAAAAGGATCTGACTTTCCGCGAAGGGATCAAAGGTCTACCTGCCCTCTGCCGTGTGGGCTGCCTCGATTTTGCACGATCCTTTCCATGGGACATCCGGCATCTCTTCTTCGAAAACATTGTCCAGATTCTTTTGAACCTGTGGAGCGGTAATTTCAAAGGTCTAGATGTCGGTGCTGAGGAGTACGAGATTGCCGCCGAAATTTGGGAGGAGATTTGGAAGGAGACCGCAGAAGCGGTGAAAGATATCCCGGCTCAATTCGTTAGGTCGATGGCTGATGGGCCTGGGAAATTCACAGCGGAATCCTGGTGCTTTTGGTTCACGTACTTGGCACCCATTTTGCTCAATGCCCGCTTCAAGCACAGAAAATACCACGACCATCTCTGTGATCTAACCAAAATTATCAAGACCTGCATTGCATTTACAAATACTCGCACACAAATCGAAGATCTCCGGGCCTGCATTAATACTTGGATCAAAACCTGTGAGCAGTAAGCCTGACGTCAGTGTGGTTGAAATGTGGCTGAAAAAGCGCGCAGACTGTACTATCAATACGCCGAGGAGAGACTCTCAGCATGCCCACTTACTATCCACGGCATGGTCCACATTCCCGACGATATTCTCTTTTGTGGTCCCAGCTGGACAACATGGACCTTTTGGATGGAAAGATATTGCGGATTTCTCAAAGGCGCACTTCGTTCCAAAAAGTCTCAGTGGGCAAATCTGAACAATATTACGCTATACCGTGCTTACCTTGAGCAATGGGATGCTCGATTTGATCTCGCCGAAGAACTCTCATCTCCACAACATCGCACGAATGGTCTTTCATCGATGGAGGAAAGATTTGATGGATGTGAGTGTCCAGGCTTCACGAGTGAAGTCTCTCCCAGCTCATTCATCTGTAGATCCCCAAACCATTCTGCGGGTGCCATGTTGCAAGACCAACTGTCCCGATAAATCCCTGCGGCGCAAGATAGTGACATTTGCTGCAGCCCTTCTGGGTAAACGAATGAACGAGATCGAGCCGCATCTTCCAGAAATAATGCCTATGTGGGGGAAAGTCCGGATCGTCGGTGGTGACTTTATCTGCTGCACTTGGGCTACCGAGTCACGGAGTGAGAAGGGCAGAAATATGAGTTTTATTCGTGTAAGTGTTCTACTTTCTATGTTGATTAATTTCATTTGATCATGGTTATACTATCTGAGACCCCCTACCTGGCCACCCTACCTAGTTGGCCATTTGGAGTGTAGCATGCCGACACTTTGCTGGTCACTCCCAGGGATAATGGGGGATGGGAGTACAACCTATTACGAAGGTCTGAACCGAATTTAGAGCTGGAGTGATGAGTTGATCGAAAGTTACGACATCTCGGATCAAGACCCGAAACGTGTGAACATCAATTTCTTACGCTGACGCGGCTTGGCTTTCTTGTCTCAGCTGGCTCTCTACCAATTCTTGGCCGTTCCGGGACTTCGTAGGCTCGTTCTGCTCCCCGGATTCTGGGGATTAACCTGTCACCATACCCGCCACCGAGAAGTCAAAATCCTCCCCGGCATGCTCCCATGAACGCGCCGCTGTTTTTTCGAGTCGCTCCCCCTAGCCGACGTTGTATCAGATGATATCGTGGGCCTACGACTCTGGAATTGCCCACGAAGCTTTTTGACGTCCAATGGCTAAATTCCGAAGGTATGTTGGAATTTTATCTGCCCAACTCCCTTCTCATTGTAATGCTTTACCGCCACCTACGCAATTTTGGTGTTGCCAACACCAGGAATTTTTTGGGGAGCTGTGAAGACATTGCTACGGAGCTAGGAATGTAAATACGTCTTAGACCCTCCCTTTAAGCTATTTGTGTCTTAATTTGGGTCACAATATGGTTCCATCTTCCAGTAGACGTGCCATTCCTCCAGGGACCTTGTTTCGGGGCTTTCCCCCATCTGAGAAGCAGTCATTTACATACCTCATATGGGTTGCACGTTGAGTATTATATGTTTAAATTGTCACTATATACCCTAGCTACCATTTCCGATGGATTCGGGCGCCGTATTCAAGCCTCGCAACATGATTTGGCTGGGTGGCCAACTAGCCTGTTAGTTGGCTATGCTGAACTGCCGGCCGAAATAAATTCACTGTAGCGGCAAATCTTCAGATATTTGGGCGGGAGTAGTCTTGAACTCTTTTTAGGATGCATGCCTTCATTCTGGCACAGTTGGTCGCGCGTAGGTTCAATGGACAGATTGAGATTGTGGCATGAATGCTTCGGTGGCCAGGTAAGGGGTCAAATATAGTAGTATGAGAGCGAGGTTACAGATCCAGAGCATCCAGGAGAATGGGTCACTGCCATCTCGTGTGGGCAGCTGAACCAAATTCTGATGTGCCAGTTACCGGCCGACAAGCGATTCTGGGGAAGGTTTGCAGGCAAGGTAAGATTGCTCGCAGTCATAACACCATATAGGACTGGGGATTGGATGCTGCACTCGGAATTGTGTCCCACCAGCAGGCGAAGGCTTCAGTTGTTGTGGATATCCAGAGTGTTATGGCTGTTGTGGGGAGGATTCAAACTCGGGGAAAATGGCATTTGATAGACCACACTGGAGGGATGGTGCGACCCGAGTTCATTCCCTCCGAGATGGAAGAAGACGAGGAGGAAGAATTCGACTCAGAGTAGCAGTTTATTTGTCCCATAATTCTTTTTTTGCTGGCCCGACCTACTCCGGAGACTGGGTATGAAGTTACTACCAATGAGTCCTTAGTAAATGGAGTCTGCATTTTATTTCTTGGTAACTGTATTTGATGCATTTAACGAGTAAATCATATTTCAGGGTAATTTCATGTCGAATACCCGCATGAAATCGTCGAAACCCCACCCAAATGTTCACGGGTCTTCTCATGAACACATGGATTAGCTTTTCTGCATCCTAAGTGTTGTTGTAAATGTATAGGAACTTCAATTTGAATCCTTCACATGTGTAAACTGTCTGGAAGACTATATTTGAGGGAGCTTCAACATGTTCTCACTTGAATTCTGGATTTTCTTAATTCCCTCGTCGCAATTCAGGCCAAAAAAATGGCTCGGGGAATAGCGGACATGATATATGGACATATAATTGCGATTAATTGATCCGATCAGTGGCTGTGTTGCGGTTAGGACGGCGATTGCAGGCAAGGTGTGGGTGATTTGAGGTGCAAGAAAATGCATTTTTACCATGGGACAGACAAATTCTGTGTAATAGCATGGTTGAAAATATTTGCCTGCAGCCATAGCCAAGGTCCTAGGGGATAAAATATTATTCCTTCATGCATCAGCCACACTGCGATATGCAAGGCACATAATATAATGACCTTTGGAAAAAACAAGGGCACATGGCACCGATGTAGTCAGCCAAAAAAATAAAACTACTCAAGGGCAGGATGCATTTGCTGGGTCCAACCCTTATACAACTCTTGGTTGGTATAGTGGCTATCCTTCTGTTGTGTTCTTACTGCCATCACTTAAGGGTTCTTGTGTTCAATTCCAGCTTTTGGGATTTTTTGTTCCTTTTTTCCAAACACAAATGGACAGATCAGCTGCATCCAGCCATGATGGGCTCGAAATATTATTTTTACCTGTCAGCCCAATGCTACCTCGCCTGTAAAATAATATTACTGTCATCCAATGGCTGACCCTAGGCCAGCAGGCACAATAATATTCTGGGTTCTCAACATATCGATCAGCTGAATCCAACCATGCTGGACTCAGAATATTATCCCAAACATTGGCCCAACACCACCCTGCCCACAAAATAATATTGCTGTCACCCATCTGACCCTAGGTCAGCAGGCGCAATAATATTCTGGGCTCTCAAAATATCAATCAGCTGAGTCTAATCATGTTGGACCCAGAATATTATGCCACACATTGGCCCAACACCACTCTGCCCGCAAAATAATATTGCTGTCACCCATCGGCTGACCCTAGGTCAGCAGGCGCAATAATATTCTGGGCTCTCAAATTATCAATCAGCTGAATCCAAACATGCTGGGCCCAGAATATTATCCCACCCATCGGCCCAACACCACACTGCCCGCAAAATAATACTACTGTCACCCATTGGCTGACCCCAGGTCAGCAGGTGCAATAATATTCTAGGCTCTCAAATTATCAATCAGCTGAATCCAATCATGCTGGACCCAGAATATTATCCCACACATCGGCCCAATGCTACCCTGCCTGCAAAATAATATTACTGTCACCCTTCAGCCAACTCTAGGTCAGCAGGCAGAATAATATTTTGAGGGTTTCAAAATATCGATCAGCTGCATTCAACCATGCTGGGCTCAAAATATTATTCTGCCCATTGGCCGAACCCTAGTGCTCCTTGCAAAATAATATCACTGCCACCCATCAGCCAACCCTGGAGCAGCGGGCAGAATAATATTTTGAGGCTTTCAAAATATCGGTCAGCTGAATCCAACTGCACCAGGCAGATAATATTACAGTTGGATGGCTCATAATGCATAAGCTCATAATGCATACCTGCTAAAATTTCTCATAATGCATTAGATTTCGGATCCACCAAAATGCATTTTACCACTGTACAAGCAAGGTCATAATGCATAAATGGTCATAATGCATAGACTTTGGTCAAATCCTGCTCAATTTGACAGGGAACCGACCTTATGCATTATGAGCCATCCAACTGTACTCCCCCCATCAGCCAAAGCCTGGCACTTGCTGGGCAATAATATTCCTGGCCATTGGCTGAGCCTTGGTCAGTTAGCTGGTAATATTTTGTGCTCTCAATATTGATTGGCTGGACCCTACCACACACGAGAAGGAATATTATACTTTTGGTGAGCAAAATATTATGGATACAGTGTCAAAACCCGGATCCGAAAAAATTACATTTTGAGCTAGAACCCCGGGTGTATTCGGCTTGCTTCTTTTTCGTGGAATAGCCACAAGGCCTATGAGTAATATAATGTACAAAAAATCAGTATTGAGCCCGTTGGGCGCGAGCGAAAAATCAAACAATTGCCAAAAATGGTTAAATCTCATTGATGGCGGCCGAGAGTTCTATATTCTGAGGACGATAGTAGGTCATTGATATCTAGGATCTTTTACAGACCGAGTATTGTATCGTGGGGTACCGCTCAGGCGTTTCTGACCATACCTGGTCAAGGTAGGTGATGGGGATAAGTGCACGTCTTCTCTGGCCTGGCGGTTGTAGGTATATTTGAGTTGTCCAGTCTATTGATCCCTCTGGGGTCTGCCCCATGAGAACAGCCCAGAGCTTTCCTGTGAGAGGCGTCTGCAAGTATGTGAGGGTGTGTGGGGGCAAGAGAATGCAGAGAGAGTGATTGAAAAGACCTCTCTGATCGAAGTTTTCGGATCCGGGTCAAACTCCAAAACTGGCCAAATAAGTGATGGCGCCATGCAACACAACGACGGGACCAAAAAATATGAGAGAATTTGTGCACACATTCAAAGGTATATAGTTCCTCATAGAGCACTTTTATTAATCAAATTCCCTGTGATGGCCCTATAATACTAGGCCAATCTTTTTTTTTCGGAACCGGGTTTTAACACTGTACCCTTCATTCAAAAGATATATGGGCCCTGACCTAAGCTCCTCTCGTCCAATAATATTATTCCCTCCGCACAAAAATATTATTATTGCCCAAGTGTTTAGGATTCAGCTGAGAATCCGGCGGATTTCGGGGGGCCCTAAACTCTAGGGATTAATCAAACGTAGGGGTCCTAGACTTTAGGGCATTGTTGACTGCATATTGTGACTGGGTACACCCAGTGAAGATCCGATCGGTGATCCCAGAGAGGTGGGTGGGGGGGTCATGTTATCTGCCATGTTATCTGCCACTGTACCAGGCAGTTGCATCTGCAAAGAAGGGTGAAGCTCAGAAACCTCCAAAGCCAAAGCCAAAGCCAGTCTCATCTCTTGTTCCGAAACCCACTCCTATGTAACAATGCGATCCCACTACCTGCGATCATGCCTTGTTGACCTATATCATCAACTTCACTCAGAATCTTACCATTGGGCCGCTCGATTACTGTGGCATCGCATGCCATATCAAGGGACGAGATGATGTGTAATTTTTATTTTGTTGAGTGTGATGGGTTTCGCTGATGCGTTTCGGTTCTTGACAGGATCATGTACTGTAAAGCAGGCCCTCGTGTGCCTCAGTTCTATCATCATTGCTATGCACTCGGAGTTGTAACAGCGAAGCTCAAATTTCGGGACGAGGAAAAGAAGGGCCTTCCGACGAACACTCTGGCAGCGGTGAAAAGGGAAGTTGAGAAGGTGCAGGTGAATATCCAGTTGATGCTGGAGAAGGAAAATGTGAGGGACTTGGAAATGGCTGGGAGGCAGAAGAAAAGGCATTTGGTGGCGGCAGGTCAGAGTTTGTCTCCGAGCACGCGTTGCAAGTTGAATTAGATATTCACTAGACTCTGAATACAGTTTTAAGTCACCGTGGTGTAACACAGACGTCAAGGCGGGCCGTGCAAGATCTTATCAAGGTTTTAGAAAACCGGGGCTGCCAGCCGCTATTTGGAAACCCCCGAACAAAACTGGAGTTGCCAGGGGCTGCCAAATAGAATTATCCTTAGTTGTCGTGAAAGAGTTGCGTCGGAGGTTTTCAAGGGCAGTAACTGTAAACGGCGGCATAAATAACCCTGTGGTCAGGAAGGTGTAGTTAATGAGGGGCACTCACACAACGGTGTAGCCACCGCGGGCCACAACACGGGTCGCCTGGTCGACGGGGCCGGTTCCCCCGCAAGTGCCGGAGGTATCTCCCGGGCGGTAGGCCTGTTAAATGTTGGTCTTGAGTATCGTAAGATATATTTCAGCAACATAGGTCTGCTTACCTGGTCGCAAGGGCAGGTGGCGCTGGTGCAGGTAACAACGGCACCACTGTTAGGGATAATTTGTTGGGCCTTTACGGACCCAGAATCATTCAGGATGCGAAGGGAAGGAAGACGGAGGGGGCAGTACGTACAACGGAGAAGCCCTGGATATTGCTGATGTCGTAGCAGAATCAAATGAGGTTTGATCGAGTTCGTTTTGAATCGATTCAGCGGTCGATTCTGGCACCGATTTGGAAGGGCAATTCTTGCATCAAAACGAGCGCCGTGAGAATCAAGGGTGAATCAAAGCGAGAATCGGCAATTCTAATGTTGTTCCTCCTCTAGAGGAGGAACATGGATTCTGACCCATTCTTGACCGATTCTCGCCCCAGAATCGATGCCAGAACTGGCCTCTGAATCGAACCTAGAATCGGCCTGGTCTGAGCACTTTGACTTCCCCTAAGGCCAAGTGACAACGTTCACTTTCTTCTCAGTTGAATGAAAAGAGGAGGACACTGGAAATCCTTCATCTCTGGATGGTTAACATTGTTTGGGCACTTGGGAATCCGGAACACAAGGACACGAGGAACCAACCAAAGGTTGACGAGTGTCCGCTCTGAATCTCGAGATCGAGTGGGCCTGGTTTGTCCACGTTCTCAATTCTATTCGTAGCGAAACACAAGTCCTTGCTAGTATATAAAACTTAGCTCAGATATAATCAAATGGGAGTGGATTCGCTCGAGGATGCTTCGAAATAGATGTATACGTGGTGGTACGTGACCAAGAGAGAAGTGATCTGTGTAGGTCCAGTACAAACAATAAATATGATGTGTCAAAACCGTGTAGGTAAGAGTGTCTGTGGTTGAAAAGCCGCAGCTATAAGTCAAACCTTCACTCAACGAGCAATCTGGGAGCCACGCAAAGATGTTATAGGGAGATGTACTCTGCCCACACAGCACCAAATGTGGGTGCCCAAGCCACCTCAAAATCATTCCCTGGCATAGTCCGAGAAGGCCGAGGACTTGGGTCTGGCTTGTCGTGTTGGCGGTACATAGGAAGAAAAAATAGCTAGTCTGTAGTATATCAGATAGGTAAGTGTATAAATATGTAAATGTGTCCAGAAACTCAAAAAGAGATGATTTGCGCATGGTCCAAAATATATCTTGAGATAATGTCGAAGTTGCCTTGGCTGTGGAATGTGCATGGACATGCTCGCACAGTAGTGGAATAAATCTGAGAGATAAATCTAGGGTTAGGGTTACTAGGGCATCAGAGGGTCTCTGGGTAACCCTAGCTTAGGAATACATTCACTGCGGCTGGTGGGTCAGGCATGGAAGCTGAGAGCAGGATAGCTGAATAAATAGTTAGGGCAAGTCCCCTCTTGCACCCCTGGTGGGACTGGGTGGCCATCACTGAAGAGAGGACAAAATTCACAGATATGTCCATACCTCTTTGTGCAACGAAATTCACGGATATGTCTACACCTCTTTGTGCCGCAAAATTCACGCACTTGTCAATAGCTCTCACTTCAGTGATGGCCATCCGGGGTGGCCATCACTGGACAAAATTCACACACTTGGGTATACCTCCCTCTGCAGTGATGGCCACCCGGGGTAGCCATCAGTGCAGTGAGGACAAAATTCATGCATATGTCTACACCTCTTTGTGCCGCAAACCATCTGTTTGTGACCCGCTGCTTGCACTGTAGCAGCTGAAGGATTTTTGGACCAAAAACATCACATCCAAACATGCTTTGGCCAGTTTTTTGGCCCCCCTTGGAACATGGGCTAAAACCGATGGATTTTCCAGCCCTTTTTGTACTCGTAAAATGATGCCTCTTCATGTCCAAAGTCCGGTAGAAATATACATTATTTTTGGTGGTGTTTTTCATGCAAGAAAAGACCTTGATTTGGGACCCAAACAGCAAAAGTGCGTTGTTCTCCCTGTGTCGGCATCGAAAACTCTTGTCAAAAATAATTCATTTTTGGATGTATTTCTGCGATGCAAATAGACGTCATGTTCGGGGTCGAAATTGGTGTAGAAAATGGGCCTAAGAAGGAATCTTTTGGGATTGATTGTACATCACAGGTGAAACATATTCCCAAACAGGAAGACATGTTTGGATGCCATGTTTTGGGCCCAAAAATCCTTCGGCCTCCGCTGTGTTGCTGGCCTCACCCAATCATCTGTTTTGTGCTATGGGGACCAAAAATGTCATACAATCGGCTTATACAAGGTGGCACCTGATGGTACCTGTTCTGGGTGTTTAATCTAGTTAACATCCCTCAATGTGAGCTGGGTGTCGACCGAGCGAACATTGAGCTTTGTGTTGGATTTCGACCAAAAAAACAAAACCAAAAAGACCAAAAATTCCGCCCATCTGTTTGTGACCTGCCACTTGCTGGCCTTACCCAATCGTTTTGGACAAGAGCAAGGGCAACTGATAGCGTGACACCACCACTGATGTGATGATGTTCCCACTTCGAGTCCTTGCTCTGTCCCAACTCTTCCCTACAATTCAAAGGATACTCACATAGGTTTTGGGGGTGCAGTGCGGATGGTTTCATTCCCTTTCCCATATGCCAATGCTATGCAAGGCAACCTTCTGCGAAGGATTCTACAGAAAAGCTGCTTTTTTGACGGTGCATTGAAAGCACAATTCCCTTGTCTGAATTTTGCCTTTATCAGAGCGAACAAAATCCTCAGTCCTATACTTTTAGCACCTGCGACCACTCTTGTTCTGACTGCGATAATGGCTTTTTCAGGCCTCAACTTCTGGTTTGAATCTAACTGAATCGGCCACCTTTTTCGGACAATTGTTTCCCAGAGCCTCACTTTATCCCCAGGGCATCAAGATCTGGCTCACTGTTATATCCGTGCATTCACGCCTGGCTGTCAGCCGGCATCCTTCCTCAACCGGCCGGTCTTGACCGGTCGCTCTTCTGGTTTCGGCAGCCGGTCATTCATCCGGTTGCCACTCGGACAGGTTTTTACACAATGAAGGATTACTGAGTGTTTCCCGTTTATCCGTATGTCCACACGATTCCTATTTCTACATTTGGATGCCGCTTTGTCTGACTTGAACTTCTATCTCCTTATTTGGACTTTGCTTTGACATTACTACTTATAGTAGTGACACGTATGTCTACGTATATAAACCCTATGTACTATGCTGTATTCCTCAGTTTGATTATAAACGTGCTTAGCATCTTATCCTCTGCTTCGCATCTTGAGTCTCTCTGTCCGGACTTCATCTGGACGTCCACTTGCATGTCCTCCCTTTCAATTGGCCAAGACAGCCATGCACACCCTGTACATCCTTTCTGTGGTGTTAGCACTTTGTCCCTGCCGACCGGGTATCTCCCCTCGACCGGTAACATCTTCCGGTAACCAGTCATCCGAACTACCGGCCGGCATCTGGTCTTCCGACTTCAACTTGGGATATAACACTCAATTGATGCATCTCATTCGACTTGTGGTTCTAATTGAAATGAAAACTGGCATTTATTGTGTCATTTTTCGGTGTTTTAGGTTGACTTGACATGCTCCGAGAAAAATTCTGCTTGTTGATTTGCTTCTCCTCAAGGGGGAATTGGGATTCGAAAAAAGGATATAGGGTCAAAATTTTTTTTTTTTTGACCTTCCCTGGACCCCCGCACCACCATTCTAGACCGCTGCATAATGCGACTCCGTTCACATAGAATCCCCTGTTCTTGCGTCCCCGCTTCCCTTTTTCATATTTCTCCGCCATGCTACACATTTCGCACTTCGATTGCACCACCTCCGCAATGCCGCTTTAAAGTTCGCTCACACGCCTGCTCGCTGTTTCCCGCGCATCCGCTTGCCGCCTTGTGCTGCTCGCTGTTTCCCACGCATCCGCTTGCTGCCTTTCCGCCTTGCACTGCTCACTTGTATCCCTCCACCCGTGCACCCACTAGCTGCCTTTCCGCCTTGCGCTGCTGGCTGTTCCCTTGCCTCACCTCACCGACTTCGCTCACGCATTCTCTGCCTTGTGCTTCCCCTCCGCCTCGCGCTCCCCCTCCACCTTGCCTCACCTCCGCCTCGCCTCGCTTGGGCTGAACGTGATAAAAACAGGTTATAGGACGAGTAGGGTATGGATATGGAGCTTGGAGAATGGCCATCAAGGAGGAGTAGACCAACCAAGTCAAAAATGGTACTGATACGACGAGGAGAGGAATTCCGTCAAGGAGGAGTAGATCAACCAAGTCAAGAATGGTACAGATACGATGAGGAGATGAACTCTGTCAAGGAGGAGTAGGACAACCAGGTCAAGAATGGTACTGATACGACGAGGAGATAAACCCCATCCAGGAGGTGTGGATCAACCAAGTCAAGAATGGTACAGATATGATGAGGAGATGAACTCCGTCAAGAAGGAGTAGGACAACCAAGTCAAGAATGGTACCAATATGACGAGGAGATGAATTCCGGCAAGGAGGAATGGGTGAAACAGAGCAAGACCGACACCAACACAACAAGGGGACGAATTCCGCAGTGAAAGAATTCGACCGACTCGAGAACTGCGCTGTAAAATGGTCTCCACGCTGGAAAGGAGATATCCAACTCGAGGAAAAGTAACAGGACAAAGGAGAAATGGGTTCTACGACACAAGAAGAGCTTGCCCAGGCTGATGGCGGTGCTATAGGAGTACCTCCGTCAACGGGCACTTCACCAGCCAAGGAGAGGAGGAAAGCAGACTCCTTCAGGCCAAAAGGAGGTAGGAGCTACCTTGTGTGCTGAAGGCTGTGTCTAGAATGAAGAACGCATGTCGGGATGATGTACTGGTGGCTGGGCAAAGAGTATAAAAACCTAGCATATTATTCGAGAATGGCATCTTGTATTTCCCCACCTAAATTCCTAAGGCTTTCACAAGCCGAGAAAGAAACTCTTCCTCCGTCTTTGGACACAAGATGGACACAAACTGAAGTACCACAAAGTACAGGTTAACGCAAGACCCAGAGCGCAAGGAGTGGCCAATTAGTCGCTTCTGGTAGGGAACTCCGACCAGAAAAAGGACCAGGTCGTATAGGAGATCCTGAAAACGATAAAACGCCACGTACCGAAGGTGGAGTGGTATCTAAACAGCCAGCAACAGAATTTCTGTTAGCGTGTAACTGTTCCGACCGAGTAGTATCGGAAGGCAAACGGTCTTTGACTTGGGATAACTCGGAGAAATCCAGTCCTCATAGCCATCTACCAACCGGCACAGTCACCCCGACAGCGAATATCTCGCCTCGAGGTTCAAGCGGAGACATAAAGAAAGGGGTCCCAAAGGAAGGGAATTGCGGAGTTTAGGCTACGAGATTCGAAACAGGCCCCGAGGTCCCGCACATTAAACGGAGAAGAAGATCGAAACGGAGAAATAAAACCGCAGCATAGAAAATCCCACCCACTGCACAGAGCAAACACCCAGAGGAAGGAATGCGACTCTATCCGCGACTCCTCCCGTCCTCCCTCGAAAGGAGCCTGTATAGGATACGCAACCGAGTTATCGGACCCGGGAAGGCTGAAAAGGAGCGAACTCCGTACCCCCCAGCGCACCAAGGCTTCTCAGTGCTCCGTGCTGAAAGCCTGTAAATAACAGATCCTGCCCACCCATCTAAAGATCTATCCCTTGTAAACTTAACCCATCGTACTTCGGAGGAATAAAAACCACCTGACACTTGCTACACAAATTTCCCCCTAGAGGACGATACCTTTTCTGCAGCACTGTACCCACAGACGTAACATTCGTCTGACAGTCAAGAAACTGCAGTCCGCATCACACTGACTACCTCCTCCTGACGACGAGGTCATTCAACGTTATCTCCTAGTGGGATATCGCGTCACTTTCTAACCGGGTTATTCAACTATCGTCCCAGCCAGGTTGCTCCCTGTCACCCAACGTCTAGCCGACTTAGGGCTCGTCTTGACAATCTCCTCTGTCTCATTCGGATTCAACTTTGAACGAGAAGGATCTCATGGTATCTGAATTTTAGGTCACTTGCTATCATTCAAATCCATCGCGTTGCTCAGCCATCGGAGCCCCCAACAATCAACAAAAGCTTGAATCTGTGCTGCTCAACATCTGGCTTGTTCCCATGTCCCTTCCTTGAGCTGCCACAATATTTTCTCCACATGGAATTCCTTTCGCACGAAAGAGGTAATCAGCGAGAAACAATGCATGCGGTGAGACTGATTATCCTCGAAACCTGGCATTCTGAGTCCAACCACCCGACATCCAGAAATTCACTCACTCCGACTGAGCAAACAAAAAAAAAGCCACAGGCATAACCTCTGAATCAATTTAAATGTCTTCTGTTAAATTGGTTGCAATAGCATTATGATAAATTTATGTAACTTCAGGTACAGGGACCACCTTGAAGTTCTCTTCCAAGTTAACTCGATACTAATGGTTTCGGTTCTTCAGGCACTGGGATATTTCTTTATTGCATACTTTTTCAGATGTAATAGGTCATGAAAGGACCCACAGCCATAGGTAATTCTGCACCTGTGAGACCGAGTAACCCTGCAGGCTCCGGGACTCACGGTGGATACATGAAGAAAGAAATCATATTAAATATATGCTGTACCCGCCAAATAGTACAACACCACAATATCAAGCTCCAATATGTATGAACGGTACCCAGTGGAAAAATGACCTCCTGCCAGCGGCATTCTGGAGCTTCCTGACAGCGAGATGCAGCGCCTCGGCCGCTCGCATTGGATTGGGCGGGGATGTCTTGAATAGATGTCCGTGCACGTCTGCGGCAACTTTAGGGGCATCATCGTCCCCAATGGACCACATCGTCGCAATGATGCTGTGATATCCTGCAGTCAACATCCCAGCGGCGAGATGAACAGACTCTTCCTCCAGATCCTTCGCACCTGTGGCAGTCTGGCAGGCGCAGAGGAACATTAGTTCGGCGTGGGGAGGTTAATTTTTATAATGTCGAAGAGAGTTAACCGGGAGTCCAGAAGGGCGCTCTCGATCGGATCGGAGGTGTTCTGTATGCCATGATAGGCGAAGTGCACCCAGCAGGCCTCCATCATTCCTTTTCGAACATTGTCAAGAGTCTGCTGCATGGATCCCGCAGCTGTACGAGGCTCAACTCAGGATCCACATGTCCGAATACATTTCTCTGGAACCTTTTATGAATTGATTTGGGATGCATCCCTCACTTATTCTGCACTTGATGATGGCCGCCCACGAATAATGCCAAGTGCCCAATAGCCCAAATACAGTAAAATAAAAATAAAATGGGAAGAATAGACAGAGTTGGGCTGGGCTGGTGGTAATGGGAATGCCTTGAGGTCAATAACTTTCATGCAGTCGTGTAAAGTAGTGCAGTTGTACACTTAGATTAGATAGGTTGCGCAAAAGTCGCGCAGGCCGCATGCGGCTTTGTGCATTGTGCAATGCCACGGCTTTTTCTTCGCTGTTCTGGGTTCTTGTCTTTAGAAGTGCCATTCAATGCCTCCTAAATCTCATATTCCACTCCTGTGAGTGTTATGTTTTCGATGTGCACTCGTAGGAGGCCGCATTTTTCAGGCATCACGAAGGTATCCTTTGCCTCAGGTAAGTTTATATTACAATACTTAATTGACACCTCTCAGAATTCAAATTTGCTGTGCAGCTTTGCACAATGCACAAAAGCCACATGCAGCTCATGCGCAACCTTATCCATAATTGAACACTGATAGTCCACCCTCTTGTTTTATGTTGCTGGTTGATGATGGAATGGGTGCAGTTAAGTGCATATACAGGTCGCGCCTCAGTGCCAGCACCTTGGAACAGGCCATTCTCCAATGCTGCAGTCCATGCCTTACATATGCTTTCATGGAGGAAGAGTCATAAGGGCAACCTCTAGACCCTAGAATGTCAAGGGGCTAGTGAGGGGGATCCAAAGAGATAAGTAAAGAGTAGCTAAAGTACAGGAAGATATGCTCCTAGCAAGGGGGATCCAAAGAGAGGAAACTCTGAGGATTCCCACACTAGGTTCTGGGTATAAGTAAGCTACTGACTAGTAGCATGTGACTGGAGTGATTGGCACAAGTCCCGGGCCTGATCACAGACTTGGTGCCATCTCGGGTTTCTGGACCAGTCATTGGGGGACCAGTGGCCAGAAGGGAGCCGGACGGGGGTTCCCCTGACAGTGCCCTGATGCTTGCGCAAGACAGCAATTGAAAAGATAAGTGCCCCAGTGGGCTGCGATGGAGAGTGAGGATCTGCGGAAATTGAGGGGCTCACATCTTGCAGTCAAATTTCAATTTCCAAGAATTCCTGCATGCCTCCAGAATCATTGTCTCCGATTGGTTGGCGATATTGTCGTTGGTTATGAGGTGAGCAACCATTGACATCTCAGGCGGTATATCATCATACAGATTGACCAAAGATTTGACACAAATGCCTGCGGAAGAAGCCAAGCATAAGTCGGGATATCAGTGCCAACAGTATACCCACTATGAAGGTGGACGCTAGTTGAAAGGGTCGAATCAATGTGCAGATTGACGACGGAAAAATGGACACACCTGCATTCTGAACATGGTGTAACCACAGGTTCGATGAACGCAAGGCAACATTGTGGGGTGACTATATAGCCATCTCAGTGCTGCATGCACGCGGCATTCAGTGCTCTCTTAGTCACTTGAAAAGGTGAAATGGTGCACTGGGGTGCAGCCGTGAAATCAATTGACTCAAATGAGTGAGTGGGAGCGAACGAATCACTATAACCCAACAAATCCAAAATCTAATATCAATCACAAACTCCAAATCTCAATACTCGTGTGTGTGTGTTCAGGGAAGTAGGATTAAGAAACCCTTCAAGATGTGTTCACTTTTCAATAGTGTGGACTGATGCTAGTTCGTATAACAGAGTCTCCGGGAGGATTTCAATTCTATTTCGAGAGGGCAATTTCGTAGCCCAGAGTAAACTGACTTCAAGCAACAAGCAAGCGTATCAGCATCAGTGGCTGGCTACAACCCAGTAGGGAGCTACAGCGGGTGAACCGATCTAGCAAGGTGTCTTCAACTCTATAACCTAGCTCTTTAAGTGAGACTAGGGTTGACCTGCTCTGCGGTCAGCAGGCAATGCATCTGTACAGGACGGTGCGCTTATAACTGATGGCGGTGTGGTTCACATTGGCTTCTGCACTTTCGTGGTGTTTCTGATATCTCTCAAGTTCTATCTGTTTGATTTCTCTGACTCTACTATATTGCCCTTTTCCTGGGGATAGTCTACTGACATTACAAGTATTTTACTAGGCTTTTTATACAAACAAGGGAGTATGAAAGCAGATAAAAAGGAAACTTTCAGAACAGAGACCAACGTGGTCCCCAGGAGGTTGTGGACCAATAGAAAATGAGGTATTCACTTTCGTGGGTATAAAGTCCTTCTCCCGGAGATGCACCACATGGTCTCCCCAGCCACGCCTTCATGGTGTGCTATGGCATGCTCATTGTCTAGGTAACTGTAGCACTTTTGCATCATTCCATGATTAACCAGAAACTCTCCTGCTGACACTGTCTGGTTCAGCAGGTGACTGTTAAGTCCCTTTCAGAGAGTCCCTTCATCCTATTTCAAGTCGCCCAGAGTAGCACTGCAGTCAACGGGCCACTCCGAAAGGTAGTGTTCGTTTCAAGTAGCCACCAGGGAAGGAATCCCTGACGCAGTCAATATATGTGTCAGACGTCGCCTGGCAATCCTCACTGGCTAATATACCCTTTAAGAGGATCGCCCGCTGATGCTGACACATTCTGTCATATCACTTCTTTGGGTAGTCGTCTCCCATGGTTGAACTAATGCATTTGTCAGAATGCAAGAGTCACCTGCTGACTCGTACTTATCAGTATCGGTTGTGTTCCATAGTTCTGTATGGCTCTCTGCATCAGCAGCCAACTCTAAGACTTCAATAATTCCTCTTGTTTGCTTCTAGTACTCAAAGAAGTAGTGTTTAGCTACTTCCCGGAGCTCAACAGTTGTGGTTTAATTAGCAGAACTCTGACTTGGTTAGAGTCATTATTAAGCTGTTATCCAGAGTGACCCACTGACTTTTGACTGTCAACAGCGTAGCCTACTACTCCGAGGTGAGTGTACACTCTGTTCCCAAGCCTCACATTATCCCGTAAGATAGTTCAAATTTGAATAAAAACTGTGGTTTTTATGCATGCCCGGGAGCACACCCTATCAATGGTTCTATTTGAATGAACTCACAGCATGGTGGCATTGAGGCTGATGCCCATATAACGAGGGAGACACACGAAGATTCCGTTAGAAACTGACTTGTGCCTATTCAATGAACGTTGGTCGACCTATTAATGTCCTTTTACCTGAGTCATGCCACCGGTCGCCAGTTGGGGACCATGCGTACTGGGAACACTTGCTGTATTCCATACGATGACATTAAAGTGAAAAACAGTTAGCCCTCGGAAGGACCAACACATTTTTCATGCACCCGACGACTGCCTGTCGCTCGCCTGCCAGTGCTGTTAATGATAATTCAAAAGAGTCAACCTTCGTAGTGATACATGCCGACCCACCGACGCAGAGAGCTCCTTTGTAGGAGGCAAGCGGGAATTCTAGAAAAGAATCAGGACGGTCCAGCTCATACACCACGGGTAACCACATGAAAGTTAAGTAAGTGTTTAGAATGCGATGTGGAACATTCAAAGAATATGCAAACCTATCCACTAATGAGTTCTGTGGAAGACAGGTAGTGTAAAATGAATTCAATCTGACCAACAAATGCGCCTCTGCAACCTTGCGAGTATGATGCGAGGTACGAGCACCATTTTGTTGTAGTGTCTGTCTATGAGAGACTAGCTGTGCGAAGGTCTGTGTAGCTTCCTAGACAGATGCTGTTAGCTTCTCGGAATACACCCATCTGCTGCACTTTGGCCTCAACACGGAATTTACCCCAACATAGGTTAGTAGAGATGAGTTTAGGTACCCACACTGATCCAGACAGACCTACACCAGCATGCACAGAGTCAGCTTAGGTGATCTAGATGCATCTGGTCGGGGACTACACATATCTTGCCACAATTGTGATCAGGTCGGTCTAGTAACCCTACACAGGGTCCGTTTAGCCTCCTACGCATAGCTGGACAGACCTATACATATCTTTACAGACTGAGGCTAGGAGGGCCTTGAACGCAGCAATATCGTTGAGATATACTGTACTATTTCGCTCAATTCGTATGTCACGCATCACAGGGCCCAAAATTTAAAGAATATTTTCGAACCTGTCACGGGTCACCGAGAAAATAGGCAAAAAATGGCCCAAAAATCCAGTTTTTGCGTGCACAGCGCGTTTTGCTTGTTGACGGGGTAACAAGAACCTTTCTGGCACATGTGGGACCTTCAGAACATCAGGAAGAACACCTTTTGCAGCGAGAGCTGCGAGAATGGCGCAAAAAAGGACTACTATAATCCAATAATTGATCTAGCTGTTTTGTGGACATAAGTTAGCAACCTGTCTGTACTTTCAAACTGGTTCTATGGTTAAACTAATTCTCTAAGAATGTCGGGATTTACGAACTTTTTTTTGGTGTCACGCCCGGCCCGGCGGATTTGCGAAAACCCAAGTTCGAATTTGCGGGTCACAGGTCACAGCCGGGGAGAATTGAGCGAAATAGTACAGTAATCAAAGCCGTCAGTAGACTGAAAATGCTATATGTTTCATACAATGTATCAATTCTCTTGAATGTTCCTTCAATCTCGTTCTTCGGGGGCACCGAAATTCTCAATCAACCTTTATTCTTGGCCAGTTCGGACTATTGGTATTCCCCGCTGTCATAGGCTCGAAACCAGCCTGTACAGTAGATGGGACGAGTCATGCTGTATATTGACCTTGCTCCATAGACAGACTGTCTCTGGTCTATGTCTGTGCTAAGAAAGATGGGAGTCGACGACTCGATGTGATGGCGTCTAACGTGTGAACTTGGCGCGGCAGGTGCCCATTCATCGAATCCAGGCCCGCGATTGCAAGAATAGGTAGGGAAGACCATTGGAACGTGGCAGGGTGGGTTGCATAAGGGCATGACCCTTGTTGCAATGTTTTTTGGAATATTTTTGTCATAGCATCTGGAAATCTCACTGAATTATTAAAATTCTTGTACTAAGGGGCCCTCCAGATCTATGACTCTTCTTCCATGGAAGCATATGCAAGGCATGGACCTGCAGCATCCTGTTCCAAGTTACTGGCACTGAGGCGCGACCTGTATATGTACTTGACTACACCCATTCCATCATCAAGCGGTGACATAAAAAAAGAGGGTGGACTATCAGTGTTTAATTATGGAGAGGTTGTGCATGAACTGCATGCGGCTTTTGTGCATTGTGCAAAGCTGCATGGCAAATTTGAAATCTGAGAGGTGTCAATTAACTATTGTAATATAAGCTCACCTGAGGTGAAGGAGAGGTGCTGTGGGGAGAGGACAGATCCTCGTCATTGCCTCGTCTGCGTGGCAGACATGAATGTATGGGAAAAGTAAGTGATTGTGATATCTGAAAAATGTGGCCTCCCACAGGTGCACATCCAAAACATAACACTCGGGAGTGGAATATGAGATTTAAGGGGCATTTAATGGTACTTCGAAAGACAAGAACCAAGAACAGTGAATAAAAGCCGCATGTGGCTCGTGTGGCTTTTGCACAACCTATCTAATAATTCAACTCACAGAGTCATTTTTTTTTGGAGAAATCTGTGAATGGTGAACAAGGGATAGTATTTAAAAGGACTGATAGGTAGAGAATTCATAAACGACTACAGTCCATAGTGAACAAATGGCACCCAGCGCTGAAAAGTCATACTTGGTTCCCTGTAAAGCTTGGTCACAGCAAGATGGAGGGCTTTCGCTGCTTTGCTGAGATCAGGGAGACTTGGAGAAACTGAGTATGGACTGCAATCCTTGAACAGATATTCATAGAATGTGTCTGCAATCTTGGGACCATCATCATCATTCATCCTCCTATATTACAGATCAGACTTTGTAAAGGAAACTTCAAATGGTTAAACTTACCACATTGTGGCAATGACACCACAAAATCTTGCGAATAGCAGGGTTGCAGCAAGGTGCATGGCTTCATCTGGCATCTGTGCATCACCTTTCGCTGTTTCACAGGCACTGAGAAAAGCCAATTTTATGCTGTTCCTCGTCATGTCTGTATCACCATTCATTGGTGTGTGCATGATCCGGGACATGTCAAGGCGGCCATCAGAGAGGATGAGGCCACTATTAATAGGGTTTTCCAAATCTTGAATCCCATGGCATGCAAAGTGAACCACAGATGAGCTATGTAGATGGTGCATGACTGTGTCCCTAGTTGTGCTGTGCAGGGGAGTGAGCCATTGGCTGGGGACTCTGCTCTTGATTTTTTCCAGCTCCATATTTGTGCCTGGGAGTGCAGAGCACTTTGGTGCATGAGGTTCAATCACAGCCATCATTTTGAAATGGGCTGTAATGTGAACTGGAGGGTCCAACAAGGCTGCTAAGGTGGGTGTGTAGGATGAGATAACATAATCAGAAACACAGTCTGTTTTATCTGTGTCATACATCCCTGCTGCATGAATTGGAACAAAAGAGAAAGGCCCAGTTGGACACCACCATAAGCGAGAGGGATCTTCTGACTTCTGCACAAAAGGGCAGGTTAAATCACATAAATGTAAAATGGAAAGAACTTTGCAACTTGCCTTCAAATTCAGGACCTCAAACACTGGTTTCACAATTGTTTGCCAGATGTCTGCCAAAAGTCTGCGAAAGATATCATTTGGGCTCATATTGAGATAGCCCTCCTGTGCCCCATAGAGCCGAGCCTCCAAATCAGACTGTTGTGCAGAAGGTTCTTCATATTCACGAGCTTCCAAAAAGTCATTGACATTGAAAGTTCTGCCTGATAGTGCGCGAGGGAGATCAGCATAGTGCCTCACTGCCCAAACATTCAGTCCAGGGAGTGGCACATGCTGAGCATCCTCGGAGGACTTTACAATCAGAGCTGAACAAGCTGAGTCACTAGCAAGCAATATGATGATTGGCCCAGATACTGCTGCCTTACGGAGGGAAGCAATGTCTTTTGGCCGGAGGAAATCTTTAAACCCTGGCACCTTTCGAACAGCATTGACAGTCTTGTCCCACTCTTCATTGAGTTTGTGGCACTGAACTGCTACAGCCTCAATTGACCTAAGTTGGTGCTGAGTGTCTATGGAAATGTTCAGAGAAGTGTCTCGGAAAGATGCCTGCTCCAATTGCCGAGATAAATGCCTAAGCTTGGTGGCAAGCTCTGGTCTTACATTTTCTAATTGGTCGACTGGAGTTCGGAGATGTAGTGCTTGGGCCCAGAAAATTGAGCGGCTGGCCTCTAAAAGTTCCACAGCAATGTTATTCTGATTCAGGCCAATGGCACAATTCGCAGAAGCAGAAGCAAGGGATACAATTTCTACTTTAGCCAACATTTTGTGGCGAGACTTGAGATCCAAGGAAAACGCAGCTAACTGTGGTAGAAGGTTAATGGCTGTACGATAGGCATCCAATGAGGATTCATGGCCATGTCTGGTGGCACTCCTGATCCATTGATGTGAGGCAGAGAATTGAATGAGTGGTGAGGAATACATGTACGTGGATGCTTCTCTGTGCAAGGCAATGGCCTCATCAATATCCTTGGGATCACCCCGCTGCTCAAACCGTGTTTGGACTGCAGCAGCCAGATTGTTGAGGGAGCTGCCCCGGTGAGGATGAGGTGCAGCACGGATCTCCAGTGCTTCTCTGTGCAAGGTGATGGCCTCATCAATATCATTGGGATCACCCTGCTGCTCAAACCGTGTTTTGACTGCATTGGCCAGATTGTTGAGGGAGTTGCCCCGGTGAGTATCAGGTGCAGTATAGATTTCCAGTGCTTCTCTGTGCAAGGTGATGGCCTCATCAATATCCTTGGGATCACCCTGCTGCTCAAACCGTGTGTGGACTGCAGCAGCCAGATTGTTGAGGGAGGCACTCCAGTGAGGATGAGGTGCAGCATGGATCTCCAGTGCTTTTCTGTGCATGGCGATGGCCTCATTGATATCCTTGGGATCACGCCACTGCTCAAACTGTCTTTGGAGTGCATTGGCCAGATTGTTGAGGGAGCTGCCCTGGTGAGGATAAGGTGCAGCACAGATCTCCAGTGCTTCTCTGTGCAGGGCGATGGCCTCAACAATATCCTTGGGATCACCCCGCTGCTCAAATCGTGTTTGGACTGCAGCAGCCAGATTGTTGAGAGACATGCCCTGGTCAGGATGAGGTGCAGCACGGATCTCCAGTGCTTCTCTGTGCAAGGCAATGGCATCATCAATATCTTTGGGATCACCCCGCTGCTCAAACCGTCTTTGGACTGCATTAGCCAGATTGTTGAGGGAGCTGTCCCGGTGAGGATGAGGTGCAGCACGAATTTCCAGTGCTTCTCTGTGCAAGGTGATGGACTCATCAATATCATTGGGATCACCCTGCTGCTCAAACCGTGTTTTGACTGCATCTGCCAGATTGTTGAGGGAGGCACTCCGGTGAGTATCAGGTGCAGTATAGATTTCCAGTGCTTCTCTGTGCAAGGTGATGGCCTCATCAATATCCTTGGGATCACCCTGCTGCTGAAACCGTGTTTGGACTGCATTGGCCAGATTGTTGAGGGAGCTGCCCCGGTGAGGATGAGGTGCAGCACGGATCTCCAGTGCTTCTCTGTGCAAGGTGATGGCCTCATCAATATCATTGGGATCACCCCGCTGCTGAAACCGTCTTTGGATTGCATTGGCCAGATTGTTGAGGGACACTCCCTGGTCAGAATGAGGTGCAGCATGGATTTCCAGTGCCCCTTGTGCAAGGCAATGGCCTCATCAATATCCTTGGGATCACCCTGCTGCTCAAACCGTGTTTGGACTGCAGTAGCCAGATTGTTGAGGGAGGCGACCCGGTGAGGATGAGGTGCAGCATGGATCTCCAGGGCTTCTCTGTGCATGGTGATGGCCTCATTGATATCATTGGGATCACCCTGCTGCTCAAACCGTCTTTGGACTGCATTGGCCAGATTGTTGAGGGACATGCCCCGGTCAGGATGAGGTGCAGCACAGATTTCCAGTGCTTCTCTGTGCAAGGTGATGGCCTCATCAATATCTTTGGGATCACCCCACTGCTCAAATCGTGTTTGGACTGCAGCAGCCAGATTATTAAGTAATCCTCCTCGGGATCCATGCCCCAAAGACAACAATAATTCTGCCTCTTGCCATGTCCTCACAGCTGCTTCCAAGTTGATCAAATCATGATGCATTTGGAAGAGTCCCAAGAGGTCTTGCCCATGCTCCATCAAGTCTTGTGCTTTTTGGTCATTCTGAATCAACTGTTGTTCAATATTTGTGCCCTCAGCCTGGTGTGAAAGACCTATTTGTCCCTTATGGCCAGTCATCAGGGCAGCAGCCAGACAAATAGATCGATTTGGTTTGGCTTGTTGCACTTGCCTCAGGCAAAGTACAGCCTCATCAACCTGTTCTAGATTCCCTGTGAGATGGAACTGAATCAGGAGGGCATCAGATAACTCCCAAAGTATCCTCCACCACTGAGAATGTGTTTTTGGGGTTAGTTTCAGTCCCTCCTGATATAAGAAGACAGCATTCTCCAATGTTGCTTGGTCATGAGCTTGAAGGACTTCCTTGAGCATCCCAACAGCACTTGTCATCATGTCCTTGCTGCTCACATCTTCCTGCCTGTCCTGGATCTGAACATATTTCACTTCTAATGAACAAAATCTATGAATGTGTTGCCTTACCGTGGATTGTAGGAAGTCTTGAAGTGGAAATCCCAAAGCACCACAACGTAGCAGGAAAGCCTTATGAACATCATTTGCATCCACAGTGTATATAAACCTGATCAACAAGGCTGTTGCAAGATGGTTGAGACAGTCTGAGAATTCTGTGTCTCCAGGAGGCCAGTTGAAGGCAGCACATGCAAGAATATAGATGACTGTGTTCAGGCTTGAAATGTTGAAGTCTGCTTTGCATTCCCCGAGGAGATCATGGGCCATATTGAAGTATTCCGTTGCCTCATCTTCCGAATTCTGTTTGAGGCTTCAGCTGCTTCTGTCAGTCATTGGAAGAGTCATCATGTCTTACAGTCTCAATGCCAGGCAAATCCACAAAACCAATCCCATCCATGTCCGTAAGCTGATTGTCGTCTTTATCACTTTTGCCCTCGTCTATGCACTTTGCAGGATTTACTCCGCTCTGCCCATTCTCCTGTGTCCATTGGGTCAATAGAGCCAGCTGAAGTATGGCAGTAACTCACCGCTTCAATGCTGGGAGATGTCAAAGCAACAATTCCCTGGGTGTCCGAAGACATACTTTCACTATCCTATGCATTATGTCAGTAGTTTCACCAAATTGTTACAGAACAATTGTCACAGATGTGCCCACTGGGCTCGAAATAGCAGTGTCCTCCATGAATTGTTGCAGGTTGTTCAAGTGAGATCCAGTATAGAGTGTTCGCCAGATGATGGGAGATTGGAAAGAGAGACAGCTCGGTGATGAGGGCTGTGGTTATATGGGTGTCCTCGACGTGTACGGGACAGCACACGGAGTTCTCGTGCACACGAGCTGTCCATGCCGAAGTTACGCCACAAGGCGGTGCGGAATTAATTACCGATATGGCTTGATATGCCATCTCTTACCACCATCACGTCCTAACCTAATTAGTATATAGTACAACGGACTGGTCGGCCGCTTTGCGGCCTCCCATTCCCTTTTTAATGTGCCATTCAATTCCGCCCTAGAGTATTCATTGAACTTGTCTGTGGCCCACCGGGGCAATTTGCTGATGAGCTCAAATTTTCTCTGTAAAGATTTTTAAGACTGACCAGTTTCAATAAGTGCGAGCAAGCCCTTTGTTGCCTTGCGGGTGAGAGAGAAGGGACGAATTTCACACGTCAGTGTCAGATCAGTGTCAGATGATGGCAAGCCGCCGTGAATGACGCAGGGCGGCATGAGTCCGGAACGGCTAAGCTGACCATCTCAGAGGGCGTGGACCAAATTTGACAGTGAGACATCAAAATGGCGCATGCAGGGCTCAGCGGAGTTTAAAGAGCTTCAGACAACCGTAATTTTATAAAGAGGCTAAATCTGTCCAGGCTTCTAGCTTCAGCGCTGAATAGAACTGACCGCAGGAAATCATGATTTTGTGTCAGAAACAAATGTCCATGTGAGCCGCAAACATTATTTGGGGATAAAGGTAGAGACCTGACTGTTTCGGGACAGAAGACACGGCTGTGGGAGCAATGTGGAGTCAAAGGCCCGCGTTTAGAGGTAATATTAAATCACCGCGCTAAAAGAGGGTGAGATCGGAGCGCTAATCAAAGCCACTGAGAGATAAGCATCAGGGCGTCAATTAACAGCAGACGTCACTCATCACTAATGGGGATATAGGCTTCAGACGCTAATTTTATAAAGAGGGTAGGTAGGTAGCATTACATGGCACGGTCCCGCTCAGGAACGCCGGTTTCAGGAAGTACTATCCCGGAGTACTACATGCATTATGTACCCCATCGTCGCTGACCTCTATCTGTCTTCTGAGCTGAGCTCACGCACCCAGTATCCCATCACACTGTGGAACCCAGTCGACATATAGAAGCAAAAAATAGCCGGAAAGCAAACAATACTACCTCAGTTCAGTCATCCAATCGATGCACAGGCTTCGCGTAGAACACCTCAAGAACATCATAAGCAAATTTCGCCACGAGAGCGATAGTCGAGCCTTCATAGATCATGGCTTTAAAGAAATCAACTGAATTGAGTTCAACCATGCGACGACGCAGGCTTGGTGCATCTGTAAAAAATTTCTCCAAAAATACCTCTCTTAGGGACTTCACCTCTGTTAAGGCGTCACAGGCTAAGAGGGCACGCTCTGGAGTTTCAACTTCAGATTCGCAGAAGCGGCAGACACGTCTGGAACGATCATCTTCTCGTGTATGCAAATCATCTCCGTATCGCAAAATTTCGACGGCCAACAGGTAGGTAGACAGCAAGAGAGAGGTAAGAGCTTCTCTATGCTTCTGAGTTTTCACCATAAAAAGATAGTGCAGTAGTCGTAATGTTTGCGGTGCTGGAGGTTTGTCCTTTTGTGGTTCACGATGGCCTTGAATCAGATATAGCTTATTTGACGAGTCGACTTCACCCTGAATCCATTGCAACATTAACCCGTCTACAGATTTTGCGTACTCCAGTATAGATTTGGACGTAGCATTCGCAAGTTCAGGGACAGGGCAAGCAAATGGGAGCTTAGATGCGGATGACAGTAAATCCTTTGCCCAAGATTTTTTACCCATTGCAGCGAGCTTAATTGAATCATTCAATGCTGCGCGCGCAAAGTGGGTGGGCAGAAGTTCCAGTAGGTGCTGCAAACATCCAAGCACAAGGACAAATCGCCAGACTCGGAGAGGTACAATGCCCGTTTCCGTGTAAAGCGGGATAATTATGGATCGACCGTGGAGATTGAGCATTTGACGGATAAAAGAAATTTGAAACTCGCAGAGCTGCTTCACGTGGACATCTTCGCAGTTGGGGGAGATTTCGCACCCGTGCGTGAGATGACAGTCCATGTGTGCCATGTAAAGCATTTTGAGCTCTCTGGGAGTGAGTCTTCCAGTTTTATCCTCAACCGCCATGATACGATGCGCACAATATCGCGCGGTGCCTGCCTTAGCTTTATAGTGGCCTTGGAACAAATTTTGGGTATCGGAGCGCAGAGTTACGCCCACATATTTCTCCTCATTTGCAATCTCGAGCACGGAGTTGCCGAGCATGAAGACAGGTAATGGAGTGGGTACAGAGCCGAGAATCAAGATAACCGTTTTTAACAAGTTAATCAAGATAAAATTTAAGGCACACCACTCCTGGAGAGTTTTCAATTTGGCGCGCAGTTCTCGAGCTGAGAACGAGATTAGCAGTACGTCATCTGCCTGCGCCATCATTGCCATTCGAACATTCTACATAACCATGTCGTCCGTGTCGGGGAAGCATTACAAGATCGGCCATGTACAAGTTCCAGAGAACCGGGGAGGTAAGATCGCCAGTCAATAGCTCGATTAGAGCTTTGAATTCCCCCGAGGTCGCATCGCCGTGCTTCACATAATACCCCATGCTCATGTAAGTCTTTCGTAGCCAGTCTAAAATGGGACCAGCCATTCCCATCCTCGTGAGCTTCAGCCACATCGTGGAATGGTCTGTTAACGGGAATGCATTGGTAGCGTCAATTGCTGCCACATAGACCGTCTTCCCATGCGCGCGAGCCCAATCACGTACACATCGGAGGACAAAAGGATTGTTATTGGCGCGATATTTCGCTCTGAATCCATTTTGCCAGTCCGGGATGAGGCATCGCGCCGTTGCCCATTGCTTAATTCGGCGGTGAATGAGCAAAGTTATGACTTTGAGGAAACAGCTTTCCAATGCAATAATGCGATAGCTCGTCTGCATATGTCTACATTTGTCGACATCGGTCTACCTCGGTCCACGTACGTAGACCGACATAGACCGATGTAGACACACGTAGACCGATGTAGATAAATGTACACATACCTCGCCCAATTCTGGATAGATAAACTCAATGCAGAATGGGAGTGAAGACTGTGGTTGAGCTGCCCTATCCGGTAGAACAGCATTATGAAGTTGACCGAAGTATGTCTACGTGCCTCTACGCACGTAGACATACGTACTAGCCGACGGGTAGACGGACCTTGTCTACTCCGCGTAGCCGCACGTAGCCGCACGTACACCGACATCATGGCGTACACATACGTAGCCGGACGTAGACGAAGATCGACACATGTAGCCGCACATAGACCAACGTACACCGGGGTGCGTCTACGTAGGGTGGGAACGCAGTGAATGATCACGGATCGTAACCAGATTTAGGGGCTACCACCTCTGCGGATGCATTTGTTGCACAGCCGTATCAAGTCCTCGTTGGGAGTCGCCATTATGTCCGCGTACGTTGTTCCATCCTCTCCTGATGCACTGTCGAGCGAGTGATCTGGAAGATGATCTTTCACCCAGGCGCCGTCATCTTCACACCATTCGGCAGAGAAGAAGCCCTCCGGAGATGTATCTTATGTTGTCTCCGGAATCATGGAGGCCAAGGTCTAATTAATCTTGTGCTGGATGTCATCGAACGCGGTGGGCATCACTGCGGGTGGATTTAATCTCTTTTCAAAAGATCTCGCGCAGACTTTCTGCTGTGACGGCTATGGGGTCTGGTTTCGGATCCGCTAGGCGCTTTATTTCTTTCCAGAAAGCCCCACTAGATGGTGCGTTGAACAGTTTGTCCCTATTCGCGTTCCTGATTGTTCCTAGCCGATCGCGCCCGTGGTGTTTCTCAGGGTACTCCTTCCTTGGAACTTTCGGTGGTTCGACATGTCTATCATCTGGGATATCTGCGGTGACCTTTTCTACTTCAAGAGCGGGCTTGAAGGCATCAACATGTGGCGGGGGTTACTGTAGACAGAAGTGTTGACCCTCGCAAGTTGCATGCCTGCTTTTGTCAGGATCTTAGCGGCTGCCAAGTGACGACTGACTGTTGTTGATTTTTTAACGTGTCGGAAGTGCACAGGTGCGCTACGTTCTTTGATAAGAGTGCTCATTATTTTTAGCAGGTCTCCATTTGTGGCCCTCCAGCCACGAGCGTCGTTCGTGAAAGCATAATATTTGGCAGCACGGATCGCATACTCAGAGCGCGTTGAAATTTCCAAGGACCGATCGGGCGCCGCGGTTTGGAGTGCTGTTATGACAGCCAAGACTTCTGCACGCAACTTATCTTGTGTGCACCAGAGTCGGACAGCTCTATTGCGGCCAGCGTTCGGACACCAGTATGTTCCTGCGCCTGCCGCAGTTTACCAACATTTGTGCAGGTACCGTGGACCGTAACTTTTACGCGATCCGTTACAACACAGGCGGACCGAATAAAGCAAGACATTTCTTCTTCTCGTCCTTGGTTGTTTCCAATGTCACTATGAAGAGACGATCTAATTCTGTGTCTTCAGGAAGGACGATATCAATTTTTGCGCCTTTTAGCACGATGTGAGTCGACATTTTCGTTGAGATTAATTTCCATTTCAATCTCAGTCTCCAGTGGGGCATGATCATATTTTTCCACCTTTTCACAGACACGGAAGGAGGCGACAGACTCAAACAGAGGACGGGAGCACAGCATATAATCGATGACTGTCCTCCTTGTTCCTTGAAATGAGGCAAAGTTTCCGCTCTCAGGACCAAACCGAATAGAGTAGCACCACTAACAAAGACCATATCATAGTCTCCGCAGAGCCTCGTAAGCCAGCGCCCTCGAGTAGACACTGTTTCATCTTTAGTGGTTCGGTCCGGGTCTTGAGGACGAGCCCTGGATGTTCCAGTTCGTGCGTTGATATCGCCCAGCATAGCCCAGTGAAATCCGCCCATATATGCGAGCGCAAGTGAACTCTCGAGTGCATAGCAAGGGTCGGAGTCTAAACATCCTGCCCATGGGGAGACTCCTCTTGCCGTTCTTCTCGCTCATGTCCCGGTTTGCTCATTGACACTGATCGGATTTTAGGCTCATCCTCGGCGTGCCCAAGCGGTTCGGTGCAGGGGTTGAGCGTTAACATTGAAGGTTGAACACCCAGGTGGCTCCATTATCCACACCGCCTTGCCATGGGACACGCCACAATCTCAAGGTTACTATGTCAATATGGACCCCACTCGCACTAGTACTCTTTCTCAGGACGCCCGGCAGGCGCACGACAGAGACGGATACGCAGACACCGTGCCCGACCTGTCTGTGGCCCGGTACATTTCACGCCCCGTTCTTCGTCCAAGTGTCGTGTACTGTCTCGCGCGGGCTTCGAGCCAATCTGCGACCTGTCCGGGCTCTGGGTGCTACCACTGCCGGGGGCGACGCCTGCGTACTAGAGCGCGGGCGAAGCATCTCTTTGCGTGGGTCGTCTGTGACGCCTGAGAAGTTCGAGCTGCCATGGGAATTCAGCACTCGCCGTCGCCGTCTGATTCGTCGTTTAAGTACCCCTTTTCCTCCTTTCTCCTTGACTCAGCTTCATCCTCCTCGCACGCAGCTTGGTTGTCAACTCGTACACCTTATACATGAGCATCAGCGCCAGGGCTCTCCTAACGTCCCACGGACTCCCACCATTGCCGACACATCCTCAAGTAAGCTCCCCTGTGCATCCTGGACCTAACTCTTCCCTTTCCTCCAACCGTGAATTTATTTCCTATATCCACCTTCATATCATCTACGTGTTGCTATGCCTCTTCATCGCCGCCGCGCTGACGCGACGCGTTCATTTCCACGCACGTGGCCGTATCATCGCCGTCGGATCAACGCTGCCACGTCTCACCACCAACTTCGCCGCCCCAATGCCTACGCTTCCGCTAGCCTCCACAAGGCTCTGCTCCGCTCGGTCCACTGCTAATCAAGCTTAATCGCCGCTCCTGCTCCTCGTCCCCTGCACCTCTCGCCGACGCGCACCAGCGACGTCTCTCTCCACGTCTGTCCCCTTCTTCCGATGCATCATTGCCGGAATATTAATGTTGGCCACCACATTGCAAGACAACTTCCACCGTCTCGTTCACGGTCTCGACTCCCGTTTGGCGACGTATACTGCGAACGTCCGCCACATCGTCGTCTACTGCGGCGTCCCCAGAGGCTTTCCATTATCAAAGTGCGAGTCTTTCTTCCATCTAATCACAAGAACTATACTTATTCTACTCATGTCCAGTGCGATCCGATGACACCACTGTATGGACCCGACAGCCTACACCATGTGTCGCGACTACCAGTGGCACCGGCTGCCGTCTCCAGCACCAGAACACCGCGCGCGATGTGCGGCGAGCCCACGTACCCGCTCCACACCCTGCCGTATGTGCTCCGCGACTGCGACGTCGCCCCAAACGCGCTATATCGTTCTGGACGCTGTGCCACACCCACACGCTCAACACCACCCCGCTGCATATCTTCGCATCCCGCGCTACTAGCTGCAGGCGCACCATTCGATGCTGGCGCTCCTGCCCGTAGACGCCGCGTTTTCGTGCACCCCGATTCTCTTCCGCTCAACCCGCAGCCCATGCCCGCCGCGCACCGCAGATCACGATGCGCACCCCCAGCGCCGTACCCAGCACCCACGGTGAGCGTTCTCCTCCAGCCACGTCGCCTCCATCACCCCATCTGCGCAATCCGACAGTCCTCTGCAGAAGTCCGCCAGCACACGCTCGACACTGCACTGCGGCCTTCCTTAGTGCGACGCCCAGCACCACCCGCGGCGCCAGCATATGCTGCTGTCATTCGCGATCGCCCGCAATGCGTTCTTCGCCCCCACGCGCGCCACGACCATCGGCTACAGCATATCCGCCTCAATGCATGACGCGCGCACATTCGAGGTGCACCACCGACGTGCCCAGCAGCTGCGGTGACCGTTCTGCATCGCTGACGCTGTCCTCGCCGCCTCCCCGCACGCTATGAGTGCCGCCCCGTCCCCCGCTCGTAGCGCGACGGATCGCCCACTGCGTCGTCTCACCCTCGGAAGCTGCGTCATGCCCAGCCTTCGTCCTACCACATTCACGACACTACCCCGTCGCACAGCACGCACGCTGACCGCTCACCATCCCCGGCGCCGCCTCGTTCACCCTCCCGCTTGTCTCCACCATTGTCTCCGCACACGCACCCGACTGCGCCTATCGTGCAGCGGCGTACACATGCGCAGCTCGACCTGTGTCTCTTCGTCGTCGCCCACGCTTCTGCAGTCTCCTGCCACCCTTCCCGACCTTATCAAGCGCGAAGATGTGGCTGCGGGCGGGCAGCGCGCGCAGGGGAGCCTCACGAGATGCGCGCGCAATACGGAGAGTGCCTGCGCGGTCAACGTGAGTAGAATCGGAGTACTAAAGCATCTGGCGTCCCCGCGTCTGGGCTGCGGCCCACCATGTCCTCCACCACCGAGCTCACGTGCATGAGACTCGCATTACTCCTCCCTGCTTGCCCATCTCATCCATCACTTCTTACTTTCCCATCCTTTGTTACATGCTAGTACTATTTCTTTTATGTGCAAGTACTATAATTCATGTGTATTACTTTCGTATCATCTAGCCTAGTCCCTTCAAAGAAACAGAATCAAAGTGTGAGGATGGAAAACGAAGACTTGGGCAAATGCTCGCACGCCCCGCCGATAAAGCCGAAGGTTTTCATTTCCGACTTGATTCCTCGTCTTTTTCGCGTCTTCTGTGAACGAATGTTTGAGAGAGTAATGAATCGATATCCCATCCCTAGTATTCCTTCGTCTCACACAGTTTGTGGCACAAATGCGCGCGCGACATGGTAAGATCTCAAATTCTGAATATCTGATACAATCCCTTTTTGAACAACGATCTTTCACCCAGGAATCGGGAGGGAAAAACAGGCCAAACCATTCTAATTGCAATAGTCCCTGGTGTTAATCCCTATCACCAATAAATTGGTGAAGATTTGCGAGGGACCAACAATAAAACTCGAAATTGAGAGTCGTCGACAACATCTTTCCCAAGGAATTTCCGACTGTGGGTTGTATCATTACCTATTATAGTGTGCGATCAAGAAATATCCCGGTGCCTGCAGAACCAAAGATCAGTATTGAGTCGACTTGGAAGGGAACTTCAAGATGGTCCCTGTACCTGAAGTTACACAAATCTACAAAGCCATCGCAGCCCATTCAATAGAAGACATTTAAATTAATTCATTCACTCTGTGACCCGTACATCCGAACTTGAGCGTGACATCCAAATTGAATGAAACTCTACAGTATGCCTGTCGCTTTTTCTTTTTGGTTTCTCAGTCGGAGCGACTGGAATTTCGGGACGGCGGGCGGTTGGACTCGGAACGCCAGATTGCGAGGATAATCAGTCGTATCGTGTATTTTCGGGACCTGGCCTTCAAAGGGATAATCCCGGGTCCTGTTTTACCTCCATCGTATTCTTGGCAGCGCTTGCATTCGATGCAGCAAATGGAACTTGAAGGCTTAATGGATTTATAACCTGAAACTGAAATCTTACGTGGCTTGCGTCATCCCATACAAGCTACATTTCGCCAGACATTCAGCGGCCATTCAAAATTCGGGTTCCCCACCTCTTAAGTTCTCATCTTTTCCATTGTTGCTCCATGTTACATCTCACCGACACTGGGATACCTCCACAAGTTATTTGCCCCTCGAGGATCACGATTTGGTATATTTCCACTGCCGAAACAACGAAAATGACTAATTATGCTCGTCTTGGCTGGAATAACCAAAGGTATCTCGGGGATGCCATAACACGTACAGAATATGACTTGATGTCAGCGGCACGCATCCTTCCGCGCATGTACGGGTCGATCGAGAGGACGAGGGTCCGGATCAGGAAGCCTCCGTTGAGTGGCACGGTGTCGAGATCGATTTTCTGGGACACATCGTATACGGTGGTCTCTCCGGGGATGGGAAAGTCTGAGGGGCGGGTCAAGCTCTGCTGAGACTTGGATGAAAATGCACGGCGCGCACCTTTGGGAATTGCAGCAAACAGGACGCGGGCATTCGTTATTGGTGCCATGAGTCGAAGCAGGATCCACAGCCGTCTTACACGGGCATCACTTCGTCTGAGTAAGCACGCACAGCGATGTCATAGCGGTCCAGCGCGAGAGGAAAACGGCGAGTTCGGGGCGTGTGAGAAAGTTTTCGATACCAAGTACCTTCTTCCGGACCGGAGAAGCCTCAAAACAATTTGTCTCCTACGGCCTGCAGCGGCCGTGCACCGAGAGTTAGGCGCAGAATAGCACGGAACAGTTCCAGGAAGGTAGCGAACAGAAGATTTCGTTGACAGGGAACCGATGGTGAGGGGTAAGGTTTTTTCCGCGTATTACCAGTGGTTGTTGGCATCTCAGGGATACCGTATTCGAAGGAGGTTTATTCAGCTAGAGGTACGCTGTGTCGTGAAGCATCAAGAGGTAGTGTAGGTCGGAAGACATTCACGACTTCGGATGGCTAATCGCTCATCACAAGGACTGGTCGTTGCCCGCCGAACGCTCGGAGTCGGGCGGCCCAACTTTCAAGCACCTCTCCAGTAGGAGTCCAGACAGATTCTGAAGGGTCATTGTGGAGAACTTGAAGCATGTGCTTTTGTATCTCGTTCGTGCAGAGTTCAGAGGAAGACGATGATGAGAAAAAGCAAAGAAAGAGCCGTGATCACTGATTGCATCAATTTGGTCGTGTTGCCTGTCAGTCGGTACCGCGGCCATCAAGCGGCCATCACAGAGCTCTCTCCACCATCCACCACTCGACCCCGCCTCAATTGCGCCTCAATGCCCAGTTCATTTTCAGTCTTCCTTCTCTGTCTTCATCGCAGCATCTGCGAATTCGACGCTTGCGAGCGGTATATGGGTGCGTTTCGCCTCCACCCTCTTTCCTGCTCCTTTTCCACCCTGCCTTGCGCATGAAACCGTCCCGTATTTTTACGGAAATACGCCCCGTAAAAACGGTTATGCCCCCGTACCATTGGAGAAGTTGGGTTAATCTCCAATGGTACAGGTTGAGCCGTAAACGGGTCGCCGTAACCGGTCGTTTACGCGTAATTTACGGGTACGCAACTGCACGTGCAATCGGCAGCGAAATCACCCTGCCGACCATGCCGGGAGGGTGCTGCGATGCTTTGCCTCCGCAAATAACCTCGCCAAGCACCGACAGCAGTGTATATGCGCTGCCGGCATGATTACCCGGCGAAGCAGATGGCGGGCTGGTCGGTAAACCAAATCCTCGCACCTATGTTGTGAGCGAGTTTTGCCTCTCCTACCAGTTTTTTTCTCATAAGACCACTTGTAAACAGAATGAAGACCTCTCTTACTTCTTCAAAGTTGAAACAAGCTGCATCCGGGTTCTGATCAATTTCCTCATCAACACCGTAAAAATACGCGTAAATGGACGGTACGTACGGGACCCGTCCCGTTTGCCCTCTCTCGGCAGGCCTTTACACACGGTGTAGCCGTCGCGTAACAAAAATACAGCATAAATAATATGCCCGTGGGCGTATTACGGACGGTTTCATGCCCTAAGGTCCCTGCCCTCGTCCTTCAAGTTCTTTTCTCCTTCCTCTCCTGCTCTCTTGTTTCTGCCTTGCGGTCTAATCACGTCGTCCCGAGCCATCCTGCGCGCGCACCCTTACGTAGCGCCCGTCGCTCTCTCCTGCCTCGCAGAGGCGTCGTGTATGATGCTGCCCGTCGTGTGGCGTTCAGCGACTTAGAAGCCACTACCCGCATCCTCGATACTCTCCGCGCCTGCGACCTGACCATTTCTGCGGTGCGTCGCGCACCACGCCCACGGCAAAAAGCAAGAACTTCAATCTGGGTGTTTTGTCCGACAGTGAATGTCATTACCTATACTTATTCCGAAGGTCAAGACCAAGCGTGTCAGGAAGGGGATGCGAGGTCGCAGCGGCCGAGCAGTCCCAGGTGGATGGTTCTGATGAAGCATTGACTACCTACATGGTACTTGTAGTAGTCAAATCTTGTCTTTTTTTTTAATCTCGCATTTACTTCTGTTCTTCGAAATGGCTGTAAAGTAAAAGGTATACAGGCCCTAGCGGCACGGCGTGCACTAAAAGGCCTTACAAACCTCCCCAAAAGGTTATAAACTCTATAAACCTTATTGTGTTTGCCGGATCGGAGAAGGTTTATAAGCCTGGGTGAAATCTCACCAGGCTGGTGGACCCTTGCAATGATTTTAGGGCTTTATTGGGTTTATAAAGCTTTAACATTTCTTCCCGTTTTTGGTGATGGCGTCGCGGTCGAGTTGGCTGTGAATAGTGATTGGTTTGGCTATATTTCCCACAGAGTTTTTCTGATGCTGGCTTATAAGCCCCGGCTTTGGCCTGGCTTCGTCTGGCTTTGGCTTAACATTCCTCAAGCCAAAGCCAAAGCCAACGAGGAGGGCTTGGCTTTGGCCCAAGCCGTGGCTTACTGTTTATTTTTTCAGAATACTTTTCGAGTCGAGAAAGCGGCCGGGGATACATAACTATTGGTTTGTAGACCACCCAAAGCACCCAGAGTGTCCTGGCTTACCTTTTTGTCTTACGGGGAGCCAGGATTCGAGCACCAAAAGTGTACACGCATCAAAGGTAACATCAAGTTGAACCTGATGTCAAAGTCTAGGTGAATTTGAACCATGGTACAACCTAGGTTTATTGTGCGACTTCAGTCTAAGCTGTGTTCACCTTGAAATAAATCTCCAAACTTGATCTTTCTCGGCCTCCTGAAGCCACGGCTTCAATGAATCTTGTCCAGGAGGAAATGCCGTTACGCACATATTTTAAACCAGTGTGGGACTCTGGCCCGAAAAAATTATCCTATCCCATGTCTCTCAATTATGGGCCATATACCCACTAAAACCCCCTCATGTGTCCAGTCTTCTGGCAATGAGTCTTCGTCCATAAGTCGGCCACTCCATGTATTCAAAACCACTTGTTTATTTAACGTGAGTGTTCCAAATCGAGTTTTGTCAGTCAATAAACGGTCACGTTGTAAGACTCCATTGATAGCTTTCAACCATTGATTATGAACTGCTGATTCAGTGAGTATTCTGTCCGGGTTTGTAATCACTCGGTTTACACGCAGGTTCCATACTGTATGCCATGCAGCTGAGACGAGAATAGCAGATAATCTCCCCTTCTGTGGGATGACAACATCTCTATCTGACTTAAATCTTACGAGGTTACATCCTAAAATCAGACCCCAGCTCAAAGTCGGCCATTGGGAATATTTTCTGGACCAAAGGTTGCGTGTTAGGTCCCAGATTAATTTTTGACGAGATGCATCACATTCCAACGCAATGTGTTCCAAGGTTTCAGGGACATCACAAACATGACATCTCCCATATATCTCAAGGGTCTCAATGTGGGACCAGAAATCACCGACCCTAAATGTGTTATGTATGCATTTCCACAAGAATTCGCGTGTTAAGCGTTGTAGAGTTACAGAGCGGATCGATCTCCAGATAGTTTCATCAGTAGGCGTATACCCACAAACTTCTTGGACCGAACAGCGAATGCGGTCTAGATTTATAAGTGTAGTTTTTCGCTGAGGTCTAGGTTTTAACATCTGTATAACCTTATTGAAAAATCTCTGTGAACCTTTGGACAACAGTACACCTGGGGATTCGAAAATAAGATCAATCTCCGTGTCCACTTCGACAATCCGTGTATTAATATTGGTCCGAAATTGAGCATGGTTTATGGACACTTTCTTGAAATAAATTCTGGCGACTCTCTCGTTCAAAGCTGGCCAACACGGCTCTCAATAGGCGGAATTTTGGATCGAGCAAGTCATTCTCAAACCTTGTTCTTTCTTTAACAAGGGCTCGGGATAGAAAATCCGAGGAGGAGCAGACAAGCAGCGGTACATTTGTCTGTGTGTTCTGCAACACTACCAGCAGGCCACCCAATAGTGCCGATGAAAATACTAAAGGTATTTCAGGTCTGTCAAAAGTTAATGATAGGATTTCGCTTTCATTCACGAGATTAGATTCTGTCTTGATCAAGACCTTGCGTTCAGAATCGTGTTGGCCCGGATGTATGATCTGTGCATGTAAAAAGATTGTTACGAGACTTGGATCTGGTCGACGTATATTATTATATCTTCTCGCTCGAATTGCACTGAGTGCCTCTTCAGTGGCAAAAATTCGGAATCCACTGCTCATATTAGTCAGGGTGTAGTTTGGGTCAAAGACTATCATCTCATCTGTCCGAATTGGCTGCTCATTATATTGTTGCTCCTGGTCGGTTAGCGCGAGCTCGTCACATAGATCATGATTGGAAAGGGCGGGATTCCATTTCGGCAGAATACTGCCTACCAACATTTTTGCAGTTTCAATGCATTGTCCTGGGTGTTGACACCCTAGTAGTGTTCGGTCTTGATAACACGACGGGCAGCCACAGTTTTTTCGGCCAATACCCGAAGGATTCACTTGGTGTGGTTTGCTGGTTACCAATGTTCGTCGGTTCGCAATGGTAGTTGTATCACCAACTGTTCGAACTCGATGTATTAATCTAAGACATATTGCGGCATCTCGACGACAGGCCTGCTGATACAGGAGTTTATTGGTAGCCGGGTGCTTCCAGATTGGCATCGCTAGCTTCACTTCATTGCTAATCGACAAACCCGTAAATTTGAGGTTATATTTCCGGGCAACAAGAATCATCCGCTTGATTTCATCTGGCAGTGGAGTTCTCTCAGAAATTGGTACATGAATGTCTTGTAAAAAAATGTTTATAACTTGGCCAGGACGCAGATTGAGGTAGCTCAGCTCTAAGAATTTTGCCAAGATATAGTCAACAAAATAGCACCAGGATGCACGTTCATCTCCATGTTTGAGGCATGACTGTAGGTTCCATAGATCAATAGCTTCATGGCCAACTCTAGCTTTTTTTCCATCCCAGAGGAAAATATGTTCACTTTTAATTAGTGTATGTTCGACGTCCTTCGGCATTCCTTGCACTCTGGTTAAATACTGTGTTCTCCCTCCGATTACCATGTTTATGAACCCTTGCGCACTCCGCTCGTGGTCAGGTCCCACGAGGTTCTAACCGGATGCCCAGCCATTCAAATGGCCAGCCAGTTCACAGCTAGCCAGCATCTTGTACGTTTGACCCTGGAGATTAACCCAACTTCTCCAACGGTACGGGGGCGTAACCGTTTTTCGGGACGGTTTCATGCCCAAGGCAGGGTGGAAGAAGAGCAGGAAAGAGGGTGGAGGCGAAACACACCCATATACCGCTCGCAAGCGTCGAATTCGCAGATGCTGCGATGAAGACAGAGAAGGAAGGCTGAAAATGAACTGGGCATTGAGGCGCAATTGAGGCGGGGTCGAGTGGCGGATGGTGGAGAGAGCTGTGACATCTGTGATCGCCGCTTGATGGCCGCGGTACCGACTGACAGGCAACATGACCAAATTGATGCAATCACGGCTCTTTCTTTGCTTTTTCTCATCATCGTCTTCCTCTGCACGAACGAGATACAAAAGCATATGCTTCAAGTTCCCCACAAGGACCCTTCAAAATCTCTCTGGACTCCTACTGGAGAGGTGCTTGAAGGTTGGGCCGCCCGACTAGTGTTGCCGATGTTTGGTTCGGTCCGGTTCTTTGCCAAAATTTCCGAACCCCGAATCTGACCTCAGGTCCGGTTCGGTCTGGGGTTCAGGACAGGTTCGAACCTTTTGAACCTAAAAAGATTCCCACGCACCAGGAGCCAATTCTGTGGCCCGGGAAGCCTTTGAATGCTGTATATTTTATGTTTCATCTCAGCAGAATAGGGCATTTGGACGACTGTGTGGGGACAGACATCCATACATCACATTCAATAATTTCTGTCCTGTCTGATCATCCATCAATTCAACCGCAACATTCATATTTGACTGTAAAATGTATTGCAGCTCACTGTGCACACAAGAGACTGTGGTAGGTTGGATTCCAACTCAAATAATCACAGTTCTGATGCATTTAGCGCATCTAAATATAACCTATCGGTTCGAACATGTTCGCACCGGTTCGGCAAAATCGAGAATCTGTTGAACCCCGAACCGAACATGGGGTCCGGTTCGGGTTCGGTTCGGGTTCGACATCGGTTCCGAACCGAACACCGGTAACACTACGCCCGACTCCGAGCTTTCGGCGGGCAACGACCAGTCCTTGTGATGAGCAATTAGCCATCCGAAGTCGTGAATGTCTTCCGACCTACACTACCTCTTGATGCTTCACGACACAGCGTACCTCTAGCTGAGTAAACCTCCTTCGAGTACGGTATCTCTGAGATGCCAAAAACCACTGGTATTACGCGGAAAAAACCTTACCCCTCACCATCGGTTCCCTCTGTCAACGAAATCTTCTGTTCGCTACCTTCCTGGAACTGTTCCGTGCTATTCTGCGCCTAACTCTGGAGAAAGGGCGGTTGTCGTGTCTGGTTCAAATCAGCCATTGGAACATCTAAATTACGTAATTTCCCTCGTGAGTAGGGTACCGTATGAAAGCCCCGCTTCCCCGCTATTCGAACGCGCATACTCTCAACAAAATCCATTGAGAAATGAGCTCAGCAATCTGTCGCATAAAAAATGCTTTCTTTTAACTATTTTTAGCAAGTGTCATTAGTTTTGCAAACAGCTGTAAGAACCTTTGTGTGCATAATTCCTTGGAAATGGCCTTTTTACAGGAATTTGACTTTAATTTTCATCTACAAGGCCATTTGGGGCTGTATAGATGGAATCTTGCACACAAACCTTTTTCGGAGGGGTCCCTTCTCACGGAATTATGCACACGAAGCTTTTTGAAAAGGATCTATGCTCGGGGAATTATGCACACAGAATGTGCACATAATTCCCTGAAAAATTGGCCATTGAAAATCTATAAGCTAAGAAAATGTGCAATTGCGCACACAATTCTTGGGGAAGATAGATATAGGAACAGAACGGTTTCAAGGCCTTTCCAAGTTGTACTCTTCACATCAGGGGCAGATCCCCAATTCGAGTGCAGCTGACGAGGCCATGGCAGGTGAATTTAGGCCTCTTCCCAAGGAAAATGATGAGAACTCGGACGTTGGAACAAGCCAATGTGTATGTCAATAGCAATCCAAGGGAAGGAGTCGAGACCCCGGGTTGAAGGTCCGAGTACCGGGAAATATTACACTTCAACGTCGGCGTATGTGGGAGTGCTGACTTTACAGCAGCATAGCAAAAGGGTAGGCCCAAACCGACAGGCAAACGAGAGGTCCACCTAGTTCCAGGATTCGGCCGAGCAGGCGCGCAGCGGAGAAAATCGGTATTATATTCACGCCATGCTTGATTCTAGCTTAAAATCCGTCCCTTGGTAGATAAACGATTTGATGATGCCTTGATGTTCATTTCGCGGAGAGCCGGACCCGTCGGGATCCTGGAAGAGAGTAATGGGCGAGATCGATAGTTGTGGAGTCGGAGGTTCTAAGGCAACTTCACGCAAGAAGAAGTGAGTGCGAAGTCGAAAGAAATGCGAAGAGAAATTCGTGTATGACAAAAGACAGTCTGATACGAGCTCGAATTGACGTTACATGTATGCGGTGAAACCAGGTAGACAGCCGCAGACTGTACGTGGGGACACAGCTCAAAATGACTCATTTTGAGTTTGGCCGCCGGGATCCTGGGATAGATTAATGACCGATCGGTAGATTCCGAGTCGGTTTCTGAACAACGCAACAGCAGAACTATTGGTTAAGCGCCGAGTCACGATATTGAAAGGCATAGAGGAAATCCGTTAGGGAGAGCGGAAGGTGCGTTGTCGATTTGTGGTCGAGAAAAGAATAGAACGTGGGCCGACATCAGTGGATCATGATACATCACCGCATTGTCGGCGCGTGTTCGCGCCTAAGCCTCTTGCCCTCTTCCCCCATGTCTGACGCAGAGAAAGGAGGGAAACCTGCCCGAGGTACACTGCTTAGTCATGCCTAGGTATAATCTCTTGAACATAAACCCCCTAGCCAGTGATCCGAGCACAGAAGCCGCTGCCTCGAAAATTTGGGCGGTGTATGTTTCCGAGGCCGAAAAATACGACAAATCCCTCGTCGAGGGCTGGAAGAGTGATATGGAGGGAATGTTAATTTTTGTGAGTCATTCTGGACGACTCAGGATCCGTATCTGACCGCCCAATATACAAGGCCGGTCTCTTCTCCGCGAGTCTCACAGCTTTTATCGTCGAGAGCTATAAAGCCCTAATCCCGGACTCTGGCGACATGACTGTACAGCTTTTAGGCCAAATCTCACGACAGCTCGCAACAGCTGCAAATGGCAGCAATTTCCAGATCCCGGAGCCTACTCATTTCACGCCGCCGACTTCATCACTCATTTGCAATACGCTCTGGTTCATTAGCCTCGGACTCAGTCTCACCTGCGCCCTCATTGCGACACTTCTCGAGCAATGGGCCCGTGATTTTTTGCACCGGGCGGACATGCGCTCTGCGCCCGTTATCCGTGCGCGCCTCTTCTCGTATTTATACTACGGGCTGAAGCGCTTTGGCATGCACACCGTGGTCGAGGTCATCCCCTTTCTTCTCCATGCCTCCCTCTTCTTTTTCTTCGGCGGTCTCGTCGCCTTCCTTCTCCCAATCAATACACTGATTACAGCAGTGGCCGCCACTATTTTGGCGGTTGTGGTAGTCATTTATGGTCTCCTCACACTCCTGCCACTGCTGTATCTCGACTGTCCCTATCGCACTCCACTTTCGGCCGCGTGCTGGCGCATCTCCCGACTGTGCATGTCAGTATGGTCCCGGTATCATTCCGCCGGTGAGAATGTGGCAGATACCCGCTCGTCAACCGAAACCATCGTCGAGGCCATATCCAGTCGGGCAATGGCAGAATCTCGCGCACGCACTTCTCGGGACTATCGAGCACTGGTCTGGACCGTCAAGTCCTTGTCAGATGATGGAGAGCTAGAACCTTTTGTCGAAGGTCTCCTCGACCTTTTGTGGGGTCCATCTGTCAGGAGACACGGATATGACGACCACATACAGCGCCTTATGCGACAACCTGACTTGCAATTGCAGTCACGGATAGAAGGTCTTCTTAATAGTTGTGACAGTGGGCTGCTGTCACCGATGGCTAGAACACGTCGTCAAATTACATGCTACAAGGCTTTGTGGGGCATAGCAAGTGTTCAACCTTATGCCGAAGCATACCCCGAAGCCCTCGACTTCACCCAACTGATCTCTCGCGTGGAGCGCCACCCTTGGGAAGAGGCCGACGTGTTTCATTATCGCGCCTCTGTCCTGGCGCTGCTACGATGGAGTACGTTCTGCTCTGTAAAGAGTCGCCTGAACACGATCTCAAACTACCTTTCCCAATGCATCGTGGACCTTCAACACGGTGTTGCGGTAGATTTGATCCCCGTCATCTCGTATCTGGGTTCACTTTCGCGTTTCCCGTTTCACGTGGATGACAGACTCAGATACTATGTGTTCAATCCCAGGGCCTGGACCGACTCTGCGTTAGAGATCATCCCAGGACTCCTTCGCGCCATCCGCGAATTCAACGTCCAGACTCCCTATGGAATTTTTTTCCAGTACATCCGAGAGTCCTCCACGCTCGGAGTCGAACCCTACCGGTGGCACGCAACTCGGGATGTGATTTCCCTCGATGCGGCCCCATTTTCTGCATTGAATGATACTTTGGCCCCGGCACTGACGGACGCCGCGTATCATCATTCAGACGAACTGGAAGCGGTGAACAACGGCTGGTTTGACACCCGTGTGCGGGAACTATGTTCGTTTTGGCGACCGAATGAACCGGTTCCGATACCGTATGGTATCCTGGATTATCTGGCTAACCGCGATTCGGATGTAGCCCTACAAGAACTCCTGTTCTTCACCCCCATCAGCATTCATCTGTGGTCCTGTTTTTCACTCACCCTTTCCCGTGGACCATCCGGCCGACTATTTTCAGTTCATTATGGACCAGATTCCCCAGATTTTGCTCTTGCAGTTAAGGCTCTGGGGGTCTTAGCCTCAATGACAGCTCATTTGTCAGCACCGTATGAGTCCATTCTTCAAGAACTGCAAACGGCCACGAAGTCATGCCCTGACACATTTTCTGTCATCGTCATGATCAAGTCCCTCCTTGTTGGAAGTCTCCTGTATTCCCGAGCGGCCACTCCCCTCCGACATCCGTTACTTCCGACCGACACCGCGATTCGGGTTGCACCAGAGTTCCTCGATGCGGAGGCACTTGCCCCGCCGGACACTTTCCAGTCTTTCCAGGAAGTTTTGTATAACCGTATCGTTGAGGCGAAAATTGCCCTCGTTGCAGAGTTTCTCCATGGCTTCCGCTCCGATTTTACACCTTATAAAGCATCCGACGCCCTCCGCCGCATATGTGGCGACGTTCCCGTCCCCGAGCCAGAGATTCATGCAACCCACCAGGTTCGAGTTGCCCAGGGCATACACCATCTGGCGCAAATTCTTGACCGGGACAATTCAAGCAGCGCAGAGCTGCTGGACGCAATTTTCGATAGCGAGATGTTTGAAGTATATTTCGATGCGGGTCAGACACCAGGTTTTTCCACTTCCAATGCGCATCCGTGGCTCCAAGAGTCCTCGGCTCGCATTCAAATCCGGGATACCCTGGCGAATTATGAGCACAAATTTCCTTCTTCCCACATGGTCCCACGCATCCGGGCTATTGTCGATGGTCTACACTATTTGCATGACGGTCGGGTAGAATAGTGTACGCTATCAAGTAACAGGATGAAACTTTGTTATTCTGAGTTTCTGAAACAACGGGTGTGATTCTTCTCTCTCTTCGGCTCGACTCGAGATCGCACGTGTAATTCACTGACTAGATTGAATCCAGCGTGGCAGGAAGTGTACCCTCATGTCCTGTGGAGAGCTCTTCAAGAATAAATACTGTGCCGACGTCGTGAGTATGTCCAAAGGAAATATACACAGGGACCTGGTGCAATTTGCACATGATCCAGGATTACGTCGACAGTATATTCGTTGTAGTAGACGGCTAGAAGCTGAAAATTCAGGTCAAGACGAGGGAATAAATCAGGTCAATTACATGGCAACACAACATTTTTGTTGTGAATCCGAGAGCAGCTTTCGGGATGCAGGAATACCTATTGCGATTCCGGGCGTGTTTGAAGCATTCCGTCAGATATAGCACTCCCTAGACTCTGAGAGCAGGCAACCCGAGTGGAGACTGAACTGAGCAGATAAGACAAGAGAAATCCGGCGAACACCATCGAACAGCAGCGGTTTCCCGCTCCAAGTCGGCTGTTAGAAATGCACTCCGTGAGTACGGTACAAACAGATACGGAGCGTCTGGTGCGAATTGAATCCAATACCAGCGCCTATAATCGATACAGCGAGGGGGAAAATCGAGATCGGGTTGTGGCCCAATGAGTTGGTTCGAATGCAAGGGCTGCACGGCGACATGTCTCACCCTCCGCTGCAGCCGCCGGAGTGGTGGCATCGCCTGGCAGCGATGCGCATCCGGGGTTGTTAATAACTTGACGAGAGAAGTACCCCTCTGCGAATCCAACCAAGCGACAACATGATATCGATAACCGAGGCAGAATCGGCGTCAGACACAGAAGAGAGCGAAGTGCGGTGTGAGATTCCATGCTGGACTGTTTGAATGCGTAGCCGAGCCAAGGTCGCAGAAACACAGTAGAAACACCGGCCTGCAATTTCGAGCTCATCCCGCCCAGAGGTGGCGGTGAGATTCCGACATAGGCATATAACGAGCCTAGAAGTTATCACCCATCGCTATCATGGTTTCCCGCCTTCTGCTCGCCACGGCTCTCCTCCCCGTTTTCGGTCGGGCGGCTGCCCCGTCGACCAGATGTGTCGCTCTCAAAAACAGTCTCCAACTGGAGAACACCACAATTCTAGACTTCGTATATATCGCCCGACCAGCGAACGTCTCGACGGCCGGGCCCTGCCAATTGTCTGCTCCAGTCACCGCTGCACCACTGCCCCGCGTCTACCTCGTCATCAATACTACGGCCACATCTGCTGTACATGCCGAGGTGTGGCTCCCCGATACCTGGTACGGACGTATCTTGAGCTTGGGGAACGGAGGCTTGAATGGATATATGTCCCTCTCATTCCGCTCATGGTCATTTATACTTTCCCCGTCTTCAAGTTGACGCCACCCTACAGGCATCGACTACGTGGACCTGGACTACGAGACTTCGCTCCGCTTCGCCACCATTGGCTCAGACAACGGGCACGATGCGAAGAGCGGGATTAGTCTGTAGTTAACCGCGCCACGTGTATCGGTGGCCTGCTTATTACAAATCATCGGAGTTTGAAATTTTGCCACAGCTATTTAGCACTTCCAGGATCCCCAGCTTCAAACTTCCAGTGAGAAAGGATGTTTAAATGCATTTATGACTCCAGAATATTGCTTCAAATTTTATTCTTTGACTTCCATCTCGCGGAATAAAAAGAGGAGATTTGTCAGGATTTGTCATCTGATGAGCCATCAAAGTCCGAACCACCGATTCTTCAACTCTGCCGCCGCGAGTTGGCGGGAGAAGTTGCTCAATTTATGCCATTAAATACTACTGGAACTTCACATTTGTAAAAAACATGTTCTGGAATGCATACCATGTTTCTGTGATTTGTAATAAGCAGGCCACTGATCGCTCGATCGAGCTTATCAACAGACTACAACATGCGAGGTACGAGCACAAATATTGTTGTAGCATCTGTCTACGAGAGACTAGAGCGGGATGCCCTTCCTTAACCACCCCGAAGTCGTAGACGACTTCGCTTTCCGCGCAATTCACGTCGAGGCGGTGATAGGAAAGCAGATCGTCGAGGCGTACTATGGCACTCCCGCTGCTCAGTATTATTATCTGGGCTGCTCAACTGGCGGACCAGACTTCTCCGATTGGCTTGGCCGAATGGCCTGCGCCACCTAGCGGAGTTTGAATTTCGCTTAGGGGGCTTGGGCGGGCGTGGCTTGGGCTTGGGCGTGGCTTGTGCTTGCTTACCGTCATGCATCTCCACTGTAAATATTTCGCTCATTACGTCTCACTGGAGCACCACTGTTGTTCCTGGTTTGCCCCTGTAGTACCTCAACTGTCGTAAGTCAGCATTGATCAAAGAAAGATGGTGATAGCGTGTTTGTGCAACTGCCATTGGAGCCACCTCGCGGCTGTTTTGCAGTGCGCAAAAATAGCAGGCCAATGACTCCACCAAGCCATTCACCGGCCTCTGACGCCATATTTTGGCCGTGGAGCCATCACTTTGCACACAGAATTGGAGCCACATAGTGGCTCCAATGGCTGATGCACAAACACTCTAATAATCGGATGTGTTATTGTCGCCGAGACTGTGTCCGGCCATCGCAAGGCAGTGACCATCCTCGCCCTCATGGTGGGCAGCTACTCAGCTGTTGTTCGATGACCTCATGCGACACAGAATATCTCTTCAATTACAATTGGATTGGGGACTATCACCTCACGAGTACACAAGACTGGTATAGTTGAACTCTCATTCAACACTTGTTCTCCGCTCAACAATGTTCTGTGAATATCATGATCCCGCTGCTCACCAGTTTTCACTAGATTTCGTGGGCCTAAGTCATTGACCATTACAGTTCAAAGTTGAGCGGGCAGAAATTCTGTTTTTATGAGTCGAGATACATATACGCTGAGCTAAACCGCCTTCCCCGAACGAAGTCGACGAGGAGTGGTAGGCAATTCTTCTCAACCCGGGCTTGAAGCCATGCTGTATACATCTCTACACGAGACACATTCAGGTTATGGATATATTATGCATCTATTACAATGTTAGGACTGAGCAATACTCACAGGTCCTCAAGACTCGCCTTCACCAGTTTACACCCGGGGTTTGGTATGAGGCGACAGCACTATTGCATCACAGGAGATGAAGCGCGTCCATTAGAGTGCTGCACCATTTCTATGGGAACATTTGAGCTACCGCGAGTAAATCGTCATCATGCGTCTCGAGTGCGGACAAGCGACAAGTTCAATAAATATTACCACATATCAACTGCGACTGAGTCTGCAACATAGGCCAGCTGTTGGAGGCTAATTTTTTTTTTCAAGTCGGTGAATCAATGCACCTTGGGCCACTCAGAAGCCTTTTGCGAGGTCCAGGACGGTGGTTATCAAGGATCACATTGGTGTTAGAAAAATAAGGATAGTTTTCACGGTGCGCCAATACTTGATATCACGGCATGTTGTGTCCAGATGACGGCAAATCCTTCGTTTCAGCACAACTACTTCGGAGTATCAATGAATGAGTACCAGAGCAACGCATTGGCCTCCGCAAGCCACAACTTCCATTGAAAATGATGCCGTAGGTCAACCTAGGTCAACATTATCGCGGTGCCAACCTAGTATCATGCTATCAGTAGCTACAATTAAGGGCAAAAACCACAAGCCCAGCGAGGGTATACTCAGGAGATGTTTATGAGCCATAAAATTTGAAAGTAGCGGGAGTGTACCCTTCGCAATCGACGCAAGCCACTTTGAGTTTTTGGCTGGTGCCAAGCCGGCGGAATGGCTTGCCAAGCCAACATTTTGGCTTGCAAGCCGAAATGCCGGGCGTGCGCGTGCGCTTACAGTCAAATCCACGCCCACACCTGATACAAGCTAATCCGCGCGGGCACAAGCCACTTTTGCAAGCCAAAAATTGAAGTTTCATACACCTACGCCTTCCCATAATCAACTAATTTCGTCTCAAGCCACGCCACTGCCCGTTTGATGGCATCAGACAAACCGGCTTGCGCAAGCCATTTTGCTCGCAGCGGCCAAGGGCCGAAATAAAATGGAATCAACTATTATTCGAGGTTCAGTGACTCCTTATAACAATTTAAGTAACAATAGAATGATTTCCAAAGCTTGAATCGAAAAATTCCACCCACACTCGGCCCAAGCCACTTTGTCACCAGAATGGCATTTGACATGTTCTGCTACCATAGTCCTTACCGACCACATGTAGTAACCAAATTGAATTATCATCATCATCATCATCATCATTTGACATGTTCAACTTTTCTCAACCCGGTGTCAATTCACCAAGATTTCGTTGCAACATGCTAGAAGCAGGTATATTAGATACACCTGAGATGGTATTGACCTCATTATGACATGAATTCCTTGACTTTTCGTCACAAGCCGTGCCCACGCCCATTTTGATGGCATCAGACAAAATGGCTTGTGCAAGCCACTTTGTTGCCGAGGAAAAAAATGCTTTCCTGGCACATTCTGGGCCTGATAATGCCCCAGATCATTCAAATGTGTTCATTGGGGCAGTTTACATCAAAAAATTGAATATTTACGTGCATTCAGCTGATTATGGTCCAAGACCGTGGTTCAACCAATGTCAAATAACGAGAACCACAACCTAGAATAGATGTCTACAGGGCTGGTTTCCCCTCTGCTGGAGTATCCAAAGCCTTTTTGTCAAGGAATCAGTTCAAATTTCAGTTTGAGGCACTGAAACACTTGCATGGTTCAGAAGTCCAGTGAGTTGAACTTTGGTTTGTGAATTTCTTTACATGGCGGACAGTTCCCCCAAAGTTTTCACTACAGTTAGGAGCAACAAAGTATTCTCTATCCATTGAACATCACAAGCCAGCAGGCTTGTATTTGGGGTATGAGTTGTCTGCATCATTTGTCACGGCGTTGACGAGAATTTCTGTAATATTAAAAGTATGGATTAAATGGTGTCCCAAGTACCTGCAGGGGATGTATAGCAATGTATCTAGCACATTAGATTTGACCATATGGTCTTGAATATTGAGCAATGAGCGCAAGCCACTTTGCTGATGGCAGACTGGCGGAATGGCTTGCAAAGCCAACATTTGGCTTGCAAGCCGAAATGCCGGGCTTGGGCTTGTGATCACAGCCAAATCCAAGCCCAAGCCCGAAACAAGCCATTCTGCGCGGGCGCAAGCCACCTTTACAAGCCAAAAAGTTAACTCTCACTGGCCGACAGCAGGGCACACAGGCGGCACTCAAGTTCCCCGACGACTTTGACGGCATTGTCGCCGGAGCGCCTGCAACAGATTTCAACCACCTGTTGGGCTGAGGAATACTTTCCCACTATGTCGCAGGGACGGACCCAGAGTCCACAGTGGATACATCATCAAAATTCCTTAGGCCTGACCAGTGGAATGTCGTTTCGACGGAAATTCTCAAGCAATGCGACTGTATTGACGGCGTGCTCGACGGGATCGCCACGGAGCCAGACGATTGCAACTTTAATCCAGAGCCGCTCCTCTACTGTCAATCAGACAACTGCTTGTTTAACAGAAGTTCAACTGGAGGCAATAAAAAATATCTACACGCCACTCTTCGGATCGGATGGGGAGCTCCTCTACCCGCGCTACTCACCTGGCGCCGAAGCCGATGCTCTCGCACAGTCCATTTTTGGCGGCAATTTGTGGGGCTTGGGTGCGATGGGTCTGTCGGCTATGTTTGTTATGGATTGTAGTTGACCGCGGTCGGCCGCGTAGGACTGGGAGCGATACACAGTACTGAATGTCACCGAGCACGATTTCACGAATTTCAGCGTCCAGGACGTCGCGCCGTCTGACCAAGTAAATTTTGGCGGAATCGCAACGTTAGACGGAGACCTGTCCGCATTCCGCGCGCGCGGGGGAAAATTCATTACTTACCATGGCCGGCGAGATCCCGTGAGTCTAACCTATTTTTCATCCATCCTAACGGATCCTCACCCCTCCGTAGCTCATATCAGCCACCAACTCTAAACGCGTATACGACCTGGTATCGCACACGCTCTCCTTGCCTCCGCGGAGCATGGACGAGGAACCCTTCGAATGCCGATATCGATCCGACTTCAAAATCCTGATGAAAGTTAATCAACTCTCAAAACTCCATTTTCTGGACTTGCCGAGGCTGCATATATCAAAGGGATTTTATGCGGCGGCGGCAGGCACGGCATGAGTGGGAACAGGGAGCTAGTTCTGATTCTGATTCCACGGATTCAGATAATAGGAGCGGTTTGCGAGTTTGAGGGACCCACGGTGCTGTAATCCAATCAAATCAACGCAGCCCAAGGATAGGTCATCAGCAGGTCCAAATTTAGGGTCGTAGGAGCGCAGCGCTCCATTTGCCATAAATTCTGGTGCACACCCACATTTCCTCCATCATTTATTGAGCCCGGCGCACCACTTATATGTACCCATCTATTTATGTATTCCCTCCCTCAAAACGAAATGGAAGTTGGAATCGAACCACCCACAGTCCGAGTCAGTGTGGCGCAGTCGTGATTGGAGTTAGGCGCACGCACGCTGTGTGATACTGTGCGACACCCTTCTTACTGCGCCCTCAATGATCTGCACTGGTGTGCGTGCTGTTTTCCGATGCGCGTTGGACAGTTGCAATGAACTTTGTCGCACGCCGCTCGTGAGTGTGGCGCAGCGTCGGGAAAGCATTTTGTGTGGTGCATCAAGAAATCATCGCATCGCGCCTTAAAATATTCTCGAATATCATTGTGAGGATGTCTCTCTATTTGGCCTGCCAAGGACACCTCTGGCGCGCCTCCGCCACCATAAGCAGCAAACCGCCTAACATCCCGACGGAGCTATCGTGGGAACGCTGTCTTGTCATTGATCGGAACAGACTGCCGATCCTCCGCTCTGACTGTCATCGCCAAAACACCCTTCTGTGCGGCGCAGCCATGCTGCTGGCGCCGCTTCTGTGCGGCACTGCAGCTGCCTATATAAAGCCTCGCTTGGACCCTTGGAGTCATCTCTCGTAGCACCTCGATAAACCGTACAACGTCTCCACACAGAATGTCGGAATATGACTACACCCCCGCCGCCCGCCGCGCATACCTCGCGAGCCAGTCCTATGTCGCCAAGTGGGCTTCACAGAGTGCGCCCAGCCCGCACACGAGCTTCTCTGGCTCGCCGATGATGCACCGCTCGCACATGCCGGTCGACTCGCCGTACACGCTGTACGACCTGCCCTCGTCCTCGTCGTACTCTTCACGCAGTTCCGCCTCGCGTTCGCACGTGCCCCGGATCAGCGCCACCTCCACCTCACGCAGCTCCAGCTCCTCATCCCGCTGGACTTCCTCGCCCTCGACATCCTCGGTCACGCCCTCGCAGTCCATCTCGCAGGCGCCGTATCGCGTTTCCTCATCAACGCACTTTCCTCCCAGTCGCTCCCACCCTCCGCACTCCCCCCACCACCATGGCTCTCATCACATATCCCATCGCCGCAGCCACGCGCACCGCCCGTCGACGTATGTCATCGCGCCGCCCGCGCCGTCCCCCCACGCATACACGCAGAGGGCACCCGGCATGATCATCCCCTCGGGCCGGGGTGGGGCGCCGCAGGTCGTGGTGCGTCCTTTCCTTCCTTCCTTTCGTTTCGAATGGGCTGACGAGATGGGGTTTATAGTTTTATTGAATCCCGTCGCCGTCGTCGGGAGCCGTGCTTTCGTGCGAAGGGGCCGCCGTGGTACCCGAGCGCGTGGGCATTGCGGAAGCGCGGCACGAAATCGCGGCACGATGCTGGACTTGTTTGGATTTTTATTTACTGGATTTTCCGCATACTCATTCCTGCATATACCGCTTTACTCAACCTAGCACTGACGAATCTTTACGGACGGTTTGTTGTTACGATACACATATACATGGAATCAATGCAATCGAGGAACCAACTACATATTCAATGTGGCGCGTATCCGTCGGTGTGGATGCACAAAGCAAAACAAGGTGGAGGTGATGCAAAGTTGAGGCATCGGGCGCGTATCTGCCAGCGCGACCTTTATATGCGGATCTGCTCGGGCGGAACAGAAAGGAATAAAGTTATGGAGAATTGCGTTGGTGTCCGAAGGGATGGGCCGAGTTGATTTTGTCGATGCACGACCTGGGATCGCACATGGAAGTGCGCAAATACGGACAGGGTGGAGTCACGGGAATCGAGAATCGGGGGTATTGAGTAGTTGGCATTGGGATTATGAAACATCCAGGGCGACATGAAATAGTCGGGGGTCGCCCGACTCTGACTTGGACACAGCCCAAGACAAGAACGAGAGAGAGATCTGGATCTTCACAGATCTTCGAGCACGTGAACCGAGTGCGGTGCGGTGCTCACAGTCCCTGCGATTGCAGTGGAGTAGGAGTAGGAGAAAACAAGAGTGATCGATCCCGGCGGTAGGATTCCTGGGGGTGAGCGGGATTGAATCGTTGGAAACGCAAAACGCAAAATTAAAACCAAAACACTGCGTAATCCAGGTTCAGATGCCGTGAATTTTCTGTATGTGTGTGAAGGTGAAGATGGCGAATGGAATGGAGAGATGCGGGGCAGAGTAGAATATGCAACGCGGAGATTCACACCAGCGATCTAACAGGGTAAAGGGTAGGGCGGGTAGCTGCCAGCGAGAGATTAAATTTGATTTCTGGGGCGGGGCTTCGTCCAACGAGCTACGAGGTTACCGTGTGCGAATACGGGATTAAGATCGAGTCTCGACGCAGCTACTGTTCCGCGCGATGAGTCGCACGTGGATGACTAGTGAGTTGAAAGACACGGAGGTGGAATTCCCGCGAGGGATGAGCGGAGTTGAGCGGACTCGGAGCGACGGTGATTTTCTCTTTCTTTGAAGGGAAGGGATTGCGACGGGATGGGATGGGATGGAGAGGTGCGGGGGCAAATTAGAGGAAACTGAAGTCGATGGTTGGTTGGTTGGCTTCCGAGATACCCTCGACTTTGTTCTTTTTCTGGTTTGCTCTTTCGATCGATGCCTCGCAAGTCGCATGGAGACAACGAGATCACGACAGACGGACATCGGCGTCCGTTCAGTGAATGACGTTGAAGTGAGTAGTAGTAATGCGCGAACGTCCGTTGTGGAGGTGGACAGCGCTGAAGACGCCGGCCACATGTTGATCGCACGGCATAGGCCTCCAGCGTGTGCAGAGGGGAGGGACACGAAAAAAAAAACCAGCGCCATCGCGAGACTGCGACGCAGACGTCGTCGAGCAAAAGCGCCGCGGATATTCCGGTGGAACATCGGTGTCCGTATGATCCTGGCGAGCGGCGGCCATGGAACTCGAAGAAAGGGCGTCACAGTTGGGAGTTACGCGGAGGGCAAAAAAAAAAAAAAAAAGAGTTCAAGCAGTTGCAGATTGGTTGGACCATCTGAATTAGTGCACGACACGGGAAGAGCGGCGTGAAATTACTATAGACTGCAAGAAGCGCTACGCGGTCTCAGAGGTATCCCACAAAATACGAAGACCGGCCGCGATGGAGGAGCTGTGTTCGTCGATGTCGTACGCCCACGGCTCAGGTGGCGCTTCAACCGAGGTACGAGGAAGTACTGATATATAGAGCGTCTGTCAAGAGAGACTAGCGCTTCACGCAGTTTGCCGTAGGGCGACACATTCAGCAGCTCCCTTTCTTGGGTGCTCAATATCCGTCCCGTATACTCCTGTCCTCTACGAGGCATGAAATGTAGGTCAAGATCTCGACGATACGCAGGTGGACAACCCGCCGGCCGGCATGCGCGGACCTGGTCGAGGGCTCGAAGCGGACAATTGCAGACCCTTGGGGACACGTGAGCGAGGCCTGGCACAGAGAAGAACCGTTCGACGACGTACCAGTCCACGGCGTGACCATTTCTGCCGCGTTGTTGCGCTTCGGACACACTCTTCATTAAAACAGTGTGCAGCGGCTCGCAAACCGTGAGGTACATTCCCCCAGAAAAATTGACTGAGTAATTCTGAGTGAGGCGAAACAACGTAGTTTCAGGAGTAATTTTGCTTCAGTGCCCAAATATGCGACAGCACTGCAAGGCCTGTTCGATTGTCACCAGTTTCTGCTCCAATAGCTCGTTAAGGATCCTGGAGTAATTCGAACGGCATGCCAATTGAGGTAGAATAATCTGCCAAGGACATCCGGACGGCAGGAGGAGATCGTGAAAAGCCGCTGTGTCTTTGTCCGCGGTGACCCGGAATCGGAGGCTGCCCTCCAGCGGTGTTGCATGCGGGTCTCGATGGTAGTAAAAAATACAGTAGACTGGTCCGGGAACGGAGAAGGCCAGTGTGTATCCTTTTCATACGTTACGAACGATTGCGCGGCGCTCCGTGATCGTGGAAAGCGTATGCTGACCGCCTCTTTGTGTGATAGATCGAGGTAGTCATCAATCAGAAGGCGAGATGGCTCCAATGTGGAGATGGTCTGTCCTGTTGGGCGTCCACGACCTCTATGATACGATGAGTTCTTATAAAGTGTCTTATGGGAACTTGGGCGAGGCCACGCACCGCGTTCCAACAGCGTACGAGCGGGTGTAGATCCGGAAATAAACTGTTTTATAACGAGAAAAAAGTCGCGGAGATAGTGTGCAGGCCAATGACATGTTGGTCGAAAGAGACGTGGTATTGTTTTAAGTTTGGTGCCGAAGCGGTCAACCAATGTTATGCAAACTCTCGGGCACAGCCTCCCACCTTCGACTTTGTTGAGCTTTTTTTTTTTTTTTTTTTGGTCAACAGATTTTCCGTCAAACTTCTATTTTGCCCAGAATCAAGCCCTAAGAGCAAAATATAATCGCAGCCGCTTCCATCGTTTCGGCCTGGGACTATTGGGTGAGTGGAATCATCGGCCATTCAACTGTAATGCCGGCGAACACAAATGGTATTTCGCCGAAAGCCGCCGAGATCAAGGGACGGTTTCTGTTGGGCCTTCGAATTTCGAGTCTGCAGTCAGTGGACATCCAGTCGGGCAAAAAACGTCGATGGCACCACACGCTTCGGTGAAAGGATACTTACAGCTGTGTATAAAAAGATAGTCCCAACACTAAACACGTTCCACAATCATTTACGATCTATGAGCTTGGTGTGTAGCGGTCACCTTGGTCATATGAACAAGACATGCCTTCGCTTCGCTCCGGCGTCGGAGGCTACAGCGATACATGCCCTCTATTGTGCGAGACATAGATTTAGACATGATATCATTCATTTTGATACTATTATCGAACAGTCCGACCGACTACTGAAACATGGGATTTATCGTTATATCTGAGATACCGAGACAGTAAAGCTTTCCACGACAGGGGAATCCGGGGTCGAGGGAAATCTGAAGGAAATATGAGAGATGTTCGACCATTTCGCTATGTGAAAAATGGTGAGAAGTTATTGAAAGCGCACGGGCAGTTAAAAATGTGCTTCAACTGAGAGATTCGGAAGGTCCCAAGGGAAGATTGAAACAGCAGGTCCTGATGTCTGCTAACGTTATTCCGGCCACTTTTTTGAGCTCGTTGCAAACCATCCTACGTAGCATTTTTAATTGAAAACCTGTCCTCAAACTTGTATAACACTGAGACAACTTTGTATTCCGTACCTCCTCCCAAAAAATCTCGACCTCATACCCCCTCCTCGTCCCACAAATGGTACCTCCAAAACACGTAGGATTGGGCGCCAACCATGTAATTCCACCCAGACTAACCACCACTTTCAGACAAAAACGGACGCTTGCCCGTCGGTTACGAGTCTGGCTGACATCCAAGGTCAATTCTACCTATAATAATACCCATCCTCCCAAATCCCCAGCCCAAACTGGTCTCTCGTAGACAGACGCTAAGATGGAGAGCGTGGGAACCCTGCACCCTTATGTAAGCCCGAATTGATGGCATTAATGGGCGGGCCTGGCGGGGTCGGGTGAAAAAGTTAGCTCATAGATAATGTTCCTATCATCATTCTGAAGAGCTTCTATGAAAGATCTGAGTGAAAATATCAACTGGGGGGTCACTATAAAGACTTTTATTTTATTTTCCAGAAAAGTGTTCCTATCTGCTTTTCACCTCGAACGGCGCAGTTTTGAAAAAATTGGGCAAAAGATTTGGAATGCACAGCCACAGCACAACCACCTCGGGCCGCCCCGGCACCAGCCGGCACCGCCCTTTGGTCATGTTGTGGTGACCCCGGCAACTTCAAACACGGTTTGCGATGGGTTCCATCAAGGTTTCCGAGGTTTTTGCAGAGTCTACCAAGGATCTGTAACACTCAATCGCCTGAAATTCAGTCCCAGGAGCCTCATACAGGAGGAAAATACTGTACTATTAAAATCAATTCGTCAGTCACGTGTCACGGGGGTGCTTGACGTGACGAATTTTGGAACCTTGTCACGTGTCACGGAGGCTCTTGACGAATATACTTTTCGTCACAGTCAGTTCCAAATTTTGGTTCAGGGCTGCTCTGAGCAAGTTTCCTGAGCTGCGGACACTCTCCCTACAATTTTCTCGCCATTCTCAAGGTTTCTTGTTTCAAACCTCACAAACATCGTGCTTCAGACCAAATTCAACTGAAGTTCAACAGTGAAAAATGGATTTTTTCCTGTCCAACAACAGATTTGCTCAAATAAATTTCTCAGATGATTCCTAAGTCATCCTAATGGTTATTCCACATGCCTTGCAACCAATGGAACATTTCCGGGGCTTGACGAAATTTTGGGGGTTGTCACGCTGCTGGGGACCCTTTGACGAATTGACGAAGTGATATTTCGGGTCACGCGTCACACCCCTTGACGAATTGAATTTAATAGTACAGTAATCAAAATTTCTCCAGAACCCAAGATTTGGAACCTCCCATGGTCACGTGGTCTGATTTGTAAGGGTGCAGGGTTCCCACGCTCTCCATCTTACAACAATATTAGTGCTCGTGCCTCGTATGTTGTAGTCTGTTGATAAGGTCGATCGAATGATCGCTGGCCTGCTTATTACAAATCATAAAAAAAAGTTGGATGCTGGTATGCATTCCAGAATGTGTTTTTCACAAATGTGAGGTATTTACCAACATAAAATGAACAATATCTCCCCCCAACTGGTGGCGGCAGAGTTGAAGAACTAGGGATTCGAACTTCGATGGCTCACGGATGACAAATCCTGTCATAATCTATTTTTTTTATTCCGCGAGCATGGAAGTGGAAGCATAAAATTTGAGGTCATATTTTGGGGTCAGACATGCATTTAAATACCCTTTCTCTCTGGAAGTTTGAAGGTGGGAGTCCTGGATGTGCTAAACAGGCAAGGCAAAATTTCAAACTCCGATGATTTGTAATAAGCAGGCCACCGATACACGTGGCACGGTTAACTACAGACTAAGCCCAAACACGCAATTATTGGGTACAGTATGAATTTTTCTCTGACCCCCTGGAAAAAACCTTAAATCTGGTGCTCATGGGCTCATTCTGCGTTCAAAAACTGGTTAGACCACATGAAACTTCCGTACAACAATACCATACTCATGCCCGTAATTTGAAGCCAACAACCATGATATTCCGTCCAGAATTGGGTCCAGGACCCATTATTCTTTGTGCGGGGGGGCTGGAATCTGTATGTAAACGACCGACCGCCTCCCGCCCTTTGCGCCGCCGAAAGTAGTCCTATTTGATGATGTCTGCGCAGTGTACCTAGTATCCCGGTCTCGTGCCCCTGTGATTCGCCGTACCCCCCCCCCGCCCCCCTTTAGACCCGGTACATCTAGCGATCCAACAACTCCTCGTATCATCCTCTCTCATTCGTCGCTGAGCAACAGCCAGACCTCCCCCCCCCCCGAGTCCTGCCCCTCCCCTGCTTCGTATAACCGTTTTCTTCCCAAAATTCGGGTGCTGGCGCTGCGTTGTTGACTTCTACATCCATGCTGACACCTGTCCCCTTACCCTCTCTAGAACTCTGTATACGCGACGCTTGAATGAATACGACTCACCTCACTGCATGTTCGCGTTCATAACTAGCCTCGGAGGCTCTCTTCTGCGATGGACACTGCTTGTTATCGCATCTGTGCGATTTGAATGTGCTTCCATCCCCGCTCCATCCTTCTCTTTTTATATCCCTTTCCCCTTCATTCCCCTTCCCCCTCCCTCACACATTTCCTCTCCATTTCTTCCCACGTGTCTTCGTATCCTGGCGCTCCCATTAGCTGTCTTGCACGGCGCACACTCGTTGGCACCTCAATCAACAAGACCACTTCGACGTAGTCAGCACTGCCTCATCTCCCCACTGCTTGACAACGCCGCGTGCGAGCCGCACATTTATGCACTCGCAGCACCGCTCTGCGTGCATGCGACGCCGTTCCACACGCACCCGCTCGACACCACGTCAACGCGCACCATACCCCGTCGCGCCCTCCCGCGCTCGCACTCTACACCGGCTACGTCCCCTACTACCCAATGTTACCCTGCTCGAAGCCTGTGCGCCCGCATACATCAGTAAAACTACAGGTTTGTCTTTGGCATCTTACGTCTTTGAGATCTGTCTTTGAGTGTCTTTGTCTTTGGGCACGGTCTTAAGTCTTTGGCAGTGAGTCTTTGATGTGTCTTTGTCTTGGGCACGACCTCTTTAGTCTTTGGTGGGTGTTTTCGGTTTTGAGTACTTCACAAAGAATTTTTTGTACATACATCAGCCTGACAGGTTTGGACGTTCACCTTGTGGCTTCTCAACCGTGTTTATGAAGGTCTCCAGGTTGTCCATCGATGTGCGCACGGTTCAGGGAATTTAACGTGATTTATGAAAATAAAGGTGGGAGCAACCTTCTGATGGGACAAAGAAAGTATATAAAATGCGAGGTACAAATCCAGCTCGGAGAACTAGCCGTCTGAAGGGAATGCGGGTTTGGGGTGGTTGGTAGAGAGCGAGAACTTTGAAACGTTCAAGTCATTGAAACTCCGCTCGGATCAGTCCCGTTGTCACGCAATCGCATGACAGATGGGATCAAATGGTTCGTTGCCTTCATCGCTCTTGCCTCTTGCCCTCATCTTCCCCCATCCCCCGCCCTTGCATTCCTGTCTTTCATCGTATCCTCGGCTCAAGATTTCCTGTCCAAGACATCGGGCTTCAATCCCTCTGTTGCTGTACCCCCCGCTTCCTACGCAAGACGCGAAGACTCCAAAGAGCCCCGCCTGAGCGCCTCTCAATGCGCGCATCTCGTCAAGTGCTCAAGGCTCCCTCAATCGTGTGACACAACCATCTACCCTCTGAGCTTATCCAAGTCCCAAGGCCCAAGCAACCTTGCTAGCTGCTGTCGAGTCCCCCATCATCAAGCCCATCAAACTCCCCTTTGAGCTGTCCGCGCGCCGCCAATCAATGCACTGTGTCAGAAGCAATATCAAGTCTACCGATAATTAGTTTAGAGGTTCTTTTAAGGTGCGTTGAGTATCATGTTGACCATGTATCGGACTGATGCCGGCCTTTACAGCGCCCTTTTCTGTTGTTGGTGCAGGTGCAGCGTCATTATTCAGATTCCCGGGATGGGACAAGCCCCATTGGAAGGAGGTGACAGAGCGCATAAAGGAGTTTGTGGAGCGCCCGAGCGCAATCTGCCGCGACGCTCGCAGCTAGCCCGTGATTGAGGTGAGTATACTCTCTGATTCAATATTTAGCTTGTCGTTGTCTAGACTTGCTCAATGAATGACCGCTTTCCCCAATCAATTGTCCGCTAAGCCTACATGAGTAACCATTTGAGTCTTTCGTGCTATCTTTCATGCATCTTTCTGAGTATCTTACACAAAGACATCGACATCTTTCCAGTCTTTCCCAAGACATTTGTCTTACCCAAGACGAGGGGACCTGCTTAGCGAAAGACGTCGCGTCTTTGCAAAAATCCGTCTTTGGCGTCTTTGACGTCTTGGGAAAGACGCCAAAGACGTCAAAGACAAACCTGTAGTTTTACTGATGTACCACGAATCTACGCCACACGCCATCAATCGCATGCGCACCGCTTCACTCGAGGCTTCATCGTGCCCGGTGCCGCGTCAATCGGTTGGTGCACCGCGCCTATCCGCGCCTAGTCCCGCCATCTCCGCTCGACGCATGCGCTTCGGCCCATTCAACCACGACCCCTACCTCCAAGGTGTCTGCAGCGCGTCCCCTTTGCCCACGTCGCCTTCTCCGCCTCGTCGCGCACTGTGATCCTTCTATCTCACCCATCATCGATGCCCGCACGGTATACGCCC
>JARJLF010001168.1:0-95894 GCA_029378395.1 Mycena leptocephala
GATCTGGTGCCAACATCAGGAGTTTTTGAATTCTGTCTCCAGATTCCCCTGCGATTGGCTGAATAAGACAGATAGCTGCCCTAATCTCATCCCACGGGAGATCCAACAGAAGACGAATCTTTAGCAGAGTGTTCCGCATGGAAAGTCGCGGCGCTTGATCGTCAAAGATTTTGCTTGCAAGAAGGATCCGAACAAGTTGTGGTGACGCTGGCAACAAAACTCTGGGAGAGTTTTCATAGTCCTGACCTATGACATCGTCTATTCCATCATCAGTCCGAATAAAATCATAGAAAAGCATGAAGCGGTAGTCTGCCCAAAGCTGAATTAAGCTATCAGGACACGGCTGGAATCGCTGCTCCGACATCAATCTTTTGGAAATACACTGACTTGCAAAGACAAACCTTCAACCACTCTAAAATTTCATCCACATCGTTCGGCGGATAGGGCCTGGACTGATCGAACAAGAAATCCGGGTTGAAGGATTGGAGAAGGACCAAAAGGTGTGAAGAAGGCGGAACTGAAGCTATGTATTTGAAAACAGGTGAGACATCATCAGGTGCTTCTTCATCGTGGCATGAATTGAGCCACCTGCAAACAAAATGCGGATAAACTTCATGGTGTTGCCATTTTTATGAACTTACCAACCAACATGACCATTCCGGTTCAGGGATGGCTGCCGATGAGTGTAGGTAAATGCCTTTAGAATTTGATGGGCCAGATTTGTCCGGTGTTGCTGTCCGCCAACATAAAAGATGCCTGACCGTGTTGGATTCTCGAGGAAGTCGCGAAATGAAGCATGGTGAAAGCTGATATACTGCTCAAAATTCAAAACAGAATGCAGGCCCCGGAGGGCCAAAGGAACATCCCCTGGCTTCAGTTCAAGAAGCTGTTCGATGTGGTCCAAGTCGAGTCGTATATCCAATAGAATAATAGCCAGAATTGCCAAAAGTCGGGGCCTAGCTGCCGGACGTGTCTGAGACAGAATTTGCATATACAGTTGGTCGAGTACCAAAAAAGGTGATTCATCATCCCCGGGTGATTCTGAATTGGAAATGCCCATAACAATGTCGAGGCGCTCCGTTGGACGGAAATCTCTGTCATTGATGAACTTGATGATGGTGGATGCATAGATGAAATGGCCAGATGATTTTTCGACAAGGTTGTCAATCTCAGTGGGGGAAGGCCAGGGTGTTAGAATTGTGGCCATGGTTTCTTGGTGCTCCCCATGAATTCGGCTAAATTCATCCTTCAGATATGTGCGGACATCTGAAAATGACTGCTCGACATTTTTGGGATGGTGAACTCCATCTAAGCATGGGTCATTGAACATCTCGTGAATGTGGGGTTCCGGCCGGCTTGCAATGAAAAAGCGAAGACGAGGGGGTTGCTGGACTGCATTACCAATTGACCGCAGTATTTCCTGTTGGACATCCTTCCCTTCGCATTCGTCCAGCCCGTCGATAACAATCACCAAGCTGTGACCGAGACTCTGTTGACATGGTTCAATTACTAATCTCTGCAACTGGAGCGCAAGTGATCTTTCTAGAATGGTTGGATCTCTCTCCACAATCTTTGAAAGGCCAGGTAAGCGAACCGCAAGCTGGTATGCGATCGTGAGGAACAGTTTGTTCCCATTCCCGCGAGATGGATGCCCTCGTTTGAAAAAAAAACTGGCCCCCAGGCTGCCCTCTGCGTCCAGCTTTTTGCAGAAAGACTGGGCAATGGCAGATTTACCGGAACCAGCGGGTCCGTATAGCCAAAGGACAGGGCTGTTGTGGTCATCCTCGGAGGACCAGTTCCATAGGTCCTCAAGTATTTCTGTACGTGTCTCGGGATGACATTTTGGCTGGGGATATCGGTCTGCTGCATCGTGAAAAGCGTCGCCCGCTACAACGTGCCGCAGAATATGTAGACCTAGTTTACTCATGTCAATGTAAAGTCTATAATCAGAGTTTTTGTTAATTTACCTGCTTCTCCATGATGCTGGATGTGGTTGACATTCCCACCAATAGATGTAAACGTCCCACCCAAAATGTTTGTTTTGGGGAGATGTTCCGGGTTAATCCAGGGAAAGGCCGTACCATGGATACCCGTTGTAGTCAGGTCAACGGGAGCACGCTGACCGCAAGAGGGTTCTATAGGCGTACTTGGCGCCGGTTCGAAGTTTTGGGAGGGACCGTGCAGGGTTCTGGATGCATCTCGTGCGCTGGATGTATCCTTGACTATGCTAGGAGCATGAAAGAACCCTTGCAGTTGCGTCTGAAAAGATGATTGTACACATGGGATAACATCTGTGCTGGAATTCTGGTCGTTCAGAGAGAGCTCGCTGGATTCCCCCGGTGCGCTGGACGTCAGCGCCAAGTCGGATGGGAGATATTCGACGGCTCTACTCGTCGAACCTAAGTATAGACCATGAAGCTGGGTGAGAGGATCCTGGAAATGAGAACCGATTGCTTGATTGATCGATATTTCGGGAGTGTTAGAACCAGAATCATGTTGGGTGTGCAGAGAATGGGAGAAATACGGTGAATGGAGACCGATTTGCGGTTGCAACCAGTGGCTGTCGGATACGAAATGCTGGGAGGGTGAAGTGAAGCTCGAGAACGACGACAACTGGGGATGCGGGAGCCACGAGCCATGAGACGAGCTCGCAATCTGCGGCCGGAGTGAAATATCTTCGAATATATCAGACTCAAATTTAGGTTAAAAGATATTTGGCACGCACCATACGGAACTATCCATGTACTCCCTCCACTTTCAGTCCTGTCCGCCTCCAAAGACAGTCTCCCAGCGTCTTCATTCGGTCCGAATTCGAGTACTGCACGCTCTTTGCGGTTGACATCTGCCGCAAGCGGGGCGATGGTGTTGTGGACATTGAAGTCGCCGCCGACATCATAGAAATGGCTATCGCTAATGTGCACGTCGGAGCAGAAAGAGAACATGGGCGGTGGGGCAGAAAGCGGTGGAAGGGGCGTTAGGCTGTCCAATGCGCTGCATGTCAAATCTCTCTCTTTATAAAATTACGGGTGTCCGTCTGAAGCTTTTAAACTCCGCTTATGGACTTTTGACCCCGGAACTTTGGAACCGCCCGAGCACCAGCCGCAACTTTGGAAGCGCTCAAAGAAGCGCCTCGATCGAGCCCTGGCTTCATTTTTCCTTTTTCTCATTCCGCACCTGGAACTTTGGAAGCGCCAGTTAGCCGCTGGGAAATCCGCGCCGATTGTCAGCTTCATTACCTTTTTCATTCGGGACCTTTGAACCCGAAACTTTGGAAGCGCCCGTCAATTAGTGCTCTCGGTCCACTATTGAATGCACGGTATGTCAGAATGACCGTCTCGAAGTCACCCGGGAAGTTAGATAGCAGAAGACCCTCGCAAACGCGCGAGGAAATCGATTAAAGACTAAGAGTATTTATACAAAATGCGGTGGAATGTCTGCTCAAGCCCGCCGGAAGAAGCACGAGAAATGAATAGAATTTCACGGAATGGGGGGCCTCGGAACCGAAGCGGAAGCCGGGGTTGTCAGGCTGCGCGCGATCGCGGACTCGATATTCCAACAGGTATCCTAGCGCTCAAAGCATTCCGAAGCCCTTTTAACTCCACCATCTCGGGCCATGAGGCAGGAACCGGCCACATAGCAACTCAAGTTAATTCTCGATATTAACCGTTCTATTAAGATTTAGTGCTCAATTCGTTTGGGTGTTTGGTTTCATCCCCTTCAAGCTGTTTCCCCTTTTGTTCTCCACCGTCTCGAGCTTCAAATCCTATGGATCTCAACACTGGCTTCGAGATCAAGCATTGTATTAACTTCCCCAGTCAATCACTGTCAAAAAACCTGTGTCTCCCAACAGCTTCTTTCATTTACGGGCGTGCAGTCCATGACGTCTGCAGCGACGGCAAGCTGCAAGCTGTGCTTTTGTGATTTAACAGCTTCACAACCTTTTTCCACGTTTAAAAAGCGCTTTTGCTGTGATGATTCCCCTTTGCCGTCCCGTTCACGTAGATTATCGCCGAACTGCGGACTACAGATTATCCTGCAACGTACAGCCAATGGCCCGATTCGTTTCTCTCCTTGATTTTCACCTTTCATTTAAAGTCCCAGCCGCATTTTTCCACCTCATGCTCTAGAAGCATTTGGTCTTATCCCCTTCAAGCCCTCTCAGCTTCGATCTCTCTGCTCCGGTGCTCGAATTCTACAGTCTTTTGGACTCATCCTTCCCACGAAACACCATTTTTAACCACGATGCTGGGAAAGTTGTGAGAGTGCTCACACGCTCTCCGCTGATCCGTGGCTTCAGAAACAGATCACGCTCGAAAAGAAGTCAAACAGCACTTCAAGGCTGTAGAGAATTTCCCGAATTGTTCAAAGCCAAGCCGGCTCGAAGTGACGAATGTGTACCGTGAGGCCCTGGCTTGCGGTAACTATTCCTAATTTGTCTCACTGAGCACAGCCGACGTGTCTCGTGGTTGTTTCACAGCTTTCGAGCTGTTGAATCCATTCCCGTCGTGTTTCTTCTTCACAGCGGCACAAGGCGCGCGTCCCCTGTATCTCGGCAAGATTGAGCATACAAAAACAGGCCAGTACGATCGTTTCACGCAGAATCCCCATCGCAATCCCTCAGTGCCAACCCCCACACATATTTACATCGCTATGTTCCTTTCTGCTGGTTGGCTTCTGCACAAGCTCAAGTGGTTGGCTTATCAATCCTGCATCCGCTATTGCCATCAAATACATCCCTGCCTGGTTCTTATTTGTCCGTGGACATCATTCCTCCTTCCCTAGTGCTGCCGTGATTTTAGATCAAGCGTAACCTGCCAAGTTCAATTTATTGGCAACAAAAGGTTGCTGCCGCTGATGGCTGCCCAGGCGTTGCTCCATTTCCAGTCTGTCGTGATACCCAGTGTTTGCATCGGAACTTTTGCACGTTATTCTCCTTGCCTCATCAAGCACTATTTGGACGACAGCTTATGGCTCTAGTTTCTTCGAATATCCCTTGTCGAACCAAGTCATGGCACCTGATTCTGGTTTTCTGTTCATCGCTCCCTATTCTGCGCGACCGATCCTTCACCCTGTTGGATTTTATTGTCATTAGCTCAATTTAAGTTTTCGTGTCCCGCCGCCCAAGCGAAGCGAAGGCATATCTTGTACACCAGAACGGTGGCTGTCGCATGACATACTATAGCTGCCGAGGGCTATGGCACAGCACAGCCATGTTCTTTGGTACAGGACAGATTGGCAACAGTATAGGACAAAGCTCAGTATCACGGCACCTCAATTTAACCCTACTCGGACACCGGACCACGACCCACGAAACCCTCCTGCGTGCCCTCCGCATCTTTGACGAACTCGTGCGCCCCGCGGCCGCCGGCGTGGTCGAAGCCACGCGTATGAACGGGCGCTACTCCACCTTTGATGTCGACGGCGTTGACTTTGCCCACTACACCGGCCCGCAGCTGTGGGACAATCTGCAAAAGCTCAGCACCACGGTGGTGCGCAACTAGAAGTGGGGTGCGTCTTTCTTTGTCATGCACCGCGTCTTGACAAACATTGGCGTACATTTTTTTTTCAGCTTGGAAAACATCCATGGACGCGTCGATACACGAGGCGCTCCGGATGCTTGAGACGCAGAGCTGATTTTGGTCATTCGAACAATTATAAAAACTTGTCCGATGCAATCGCATTTTCGTAATACTTGTCCCGGGTTTGGAGGAGGTGCGGAAAGATAAGCAGATGGAATGTCTCGTCTCCGTGGGATTCCTGAATATTCAGAAACTGGATGAGCACGCGTAGGAAGCAAGCGTAGGATGCCGGCGGTGTCCCATTATTCTTCACTCTGGCCCCTAGATACATTACATATACTACACCCCCCCTTGCAGTAACTGTCTCATACTTGGCCATACCTTGCCCAATTGCTTAAGTCGCTTCAGATTTGGAATTTCAAAAGTTTGTATTTTCTACAAGGATTGTGGGAATCAGCCAAGATTTGAGCAAGATATGAGGCCAACTACAACAAGGGGGGTTGCTGTAACGGAAATGTTACTAGGGGCAATCAACATTTGTGTTTGGATCTGGGTGAAATGATTTTCAGACTGCCGGTCGTTTGACATCTGTAGAGCATTCAATAATGGTGCGCTTGATCTGCGACTTTGGGGAAAGATCAGAATCGATGCTGGGATGGGGTCTACCAACTTAGATTTAGGCAAAACCAACGGGCAAGGTATTTTTGAGGGTATCAAGTCGGGAGGTGCTAGGTCTGTTTCACCAGCCCCCTTTTTGAAAATGCCCGCCAGCTTTTTATTTTCCTGAGGTTTGTGCAAGGAATCTGGTGGGTGGCCCTCATTGAAAAATGTGTATCAGAGGGGTAGAACACACCCCCAAATTTGGGGTTGATTGGATAACATCTGGCTTCATACCAAATATAGCAATGAGCTCTCCTGGCGCGGGCTCGATATTACTAGTATAAGACATGCCGTCGCTTCGCTCCGGCTTGTGTATTTCATACATAATAAGCAAGACGTTCTTTCGCTTCGCTCCGGCGTAGGCAGGTTACATCTATCGGTAGAAATACGCTAACTTCATCATTGTGTCGAAAGAAAGACTTGTTTCGACCTACTATACAGAGGTATTATAGATCTGGATACATATGCGAGTATACATTAAATCCGTAACGCAATAGACCATTACAAACAGCACATTTTGTGCGCGTCCAGTGGCCTAGAGTTGGGTGGAATCGGAGGACCGAGAAAATTTTGCCAGAGAAGACGCCGGGTTCAGGTGATGCGTAGAGACCGATCTACGTCGAACTCTCGGGAGTAACGTGCCCGTATGGGAATCCGTTCGTGGGTTCAGAGAGAAAATTGAAACTTGGAGAGAACGCTATCGGCGCCCGGCATGTAGCGCAGTTGAAATGAAAGAAATGTGTTCAGTCAACTTACGGGTAGATGGAGAGTAGATGAGGAACGCGCACCAGAACCACATCGACGACACATTCGCAGGAGCGCAAAAATCGGACCGAAATAACTGCAGGATCGCAAACACCGCCCAATGTGATGTTGCGCCGGGGACTTCGATCGCGTGAGTGCAACCAACCTGCCCGGCGAGCTCTGAGATGAATAAAGTTCAGAGGGCGATGTGGAAGTGCGTGCCAATGTCGCACCGGTTAACTTAAATATCCCGCATTTGTTCAATACAACGTAGAACATGCGAGAAGAGAGGACGTACTATCGTTTAAATACCAGAGGTTGAATAACATTTTGTGGCGGGCAGTTGAATTGGGAGTGTCAGCCGAGTTATCGACGCGCTAGATTACTTTGATGTTAGCGGAACTCCGAATTTCAACGCAAGAACAAAAAGGAAAATCCACCCACACCTGCATCAGAGCCGTCTCTGCATCAGGGCTGGTAGGACCAAACCCAGGGTCTGAAAAATACTGTAAATTGGGGCGTGGAGTTGCGCACCTGCGCCCGTAGGATCCTCGCACGCAAGTGCCTCACTACGCGCCGCGTCAGTAAAATGGAGATGAAAAAAGGAGAGGTGCACGTACCATACGCTTGCGAGCTGCATGTAGAGAGTGCTCCCTAGCAGAGTTCTATCTGCGTGTTGGAAAAAAAATACAAATCAGATGACTGAAAGGAAAAAGGAGCAGAGAGACTCCCATGAGATCTATACCGATTGCAGCCCGTGCAGTGAAGAGTCGTCAGTATAATGAGAGCATAGCAGAGGAGATAATTTCCCGCTGCAGCGTTATGTATCGAAGCATGACGGAACGATGGCCGGTATTGAAACTGCTGAGCTTTGACTCGGATTTGCGAGCGAGCATTGCGGGGTCGCCAGTCTTGATGCTTGCCTGATCTTGCGCAGGGCTCCATCTGACGGCCTTTAAGTGCAGTATTGAAGCGGGAAATGCTGCTACTGTGTCTTGAGAAGGCTTGATAGGACAGCTGTTAAGCACAGCATTGAAGGAGGGAGGAACACTCTTGGATGGCGGCGAAATAAGGAAGGGGCACAGCGAGCTTCAGCGAAGTTGCATGCAGTTGCGTTGTCGTCTCGGTCTTGATGCTTGGGGTTGATGCTATACAGGTCTCGCGGAGGGCTTGCTCCTTGTTGTGCACTGCGGCAATGGCGACGCTCTTAGAAGGCGGGATGATGATGGGGGAAGAGACAAAGCAACGTCAGACAGATCACCCTTTTGAGCGGGCCTTGAGCGCTCCGCTCACGGGGCATGTGGTCTGTTCAAAATGGAATTCACGTCATAGCACACAGCCCATCGAAGGCCCCCATAAGTTAAACCGGAAATAAATGTGAGGAAACCAGCCTCGAGGCGACCGAGATAATGGAACGAAGCTGTAAGTGCCGGTAGTCGGGAACAAAGATACAAATTAGGGAGCAGGCAAACCGGTGCATACGAAATCAGGGCATCTGCTTAAGATACGAGTAATGCCCTGGAGCAAGAAAAAAAGAACTTAGACGCAGAATGAGGACCCACATTCTTAGACTAGCTATATACGTTGTCGACAAGAATGATGAAAACCGCTTCAAGTTCGGTGGGGCATTAGAGTTTCCGGGACAAAACATCACTGTCTACTTTAAGCGAGTAATTCCGGATTTGGATTGATATTGATGGCATCAAAATTGCCTCAGTCGACTTTCACAAGTAGAAATTACTTCACTTCCTGCGGCGCAGCAAAGGACTGGAACTGATTTGGCGTCTGTCAGGTGAGCGACTGATCACATTCGCGCTATCTATACCTTCACACCATTTCCACTTCCTCACAGCTAAGCGCAGCCTGCCACAGTGTGTGAACTCAGAAGAGAGCCCAACGTGTGTTGCTCAGACTGCTCCTTCTCGTCCCCCACCACCACACTTGCACCAACCCAAATTCTGCTTGTCTCTACGTGACCTCATCAAAGCCTCATCCAATGTTTAGCAATGGAGTTGGATATCACATACATGGCGGTCGTTTCTACGATGTTGCCGGCGACGTAAATCTGCACACCCACCGGCACCTGGCGATTCAGGACCATGAGCCGCACGCTGTGGCATCTCAGCCACCAGCAGGTTCGACTTTACAACTCAGAAACGGCCACGCTGTAAGATCACACCAGCAACTGATGATTCAAGACCATGAGCCGCATGAGACGGCTTTGCCGTCGCCACTTTACGGTCCAGGAGCGAGATCCGAGCGCCAGCGGACGGCAGTTGCCAGAAATCCGCGTCAAGGCATGGCAGCGCGGCCAGTGCCGTACGGTGCGCGCAGAATTTTGTGGATAATATATTTGGGCTCTGATAGCTTCCAGATACGGCTTCTCGTCCTCGTCGTTCAGCGATTTCTTCAAATGATGTGGAGATTCCGGGGGAATCGTCATCGCACTCCGGCGCATTAATATCCTCGTCCAGCGGAGCGCCACCCCCTCCCACACCCGAATTTAATTACCCTCCAATTTCGACGTCGTCTTTCTCATTCACACGTTCTGGGCCCGATTCGCAGTCCCAATATCAATATCCTGTCCCATGTCCCAATTCCATTGTCACTGACTCCACGGGCCCGCCAACTCTGGGCCATTTCCAGGCCCGGTCGGATGAGAATTACGACTATTCCTACCCTGATTTTGAGCCCGGCGATCCTGTTCCTGATTCCGCGGCCCAATTTCTGGACGATCGGAGCTTGGATACAGCACAATTGGCTTCATACTTGGAACCCTTCCACGCAGGTCCCACGACGTCCATTCACGGCGGAACATTCATTGCAGCGGAAAATGTCCATCACAACCACCGCCACGGGGACACAGGAATACATATTCTGCATCGCGCCATCGCGCTCGATGCGATCTACGACTCTGCAGACAGCTTTCCTCAGCCTAGATGCCATCCGGAAACGCGCACAAAAATGCTGGATGACCTCTACAACTGGGCAATTCAAGATGCCTCCACCTCGCCAATCCGTTGGCTGCATGGACCTGCTGGGGCAGGAAAGTCTGCCATCATGCAGAGTCTATGCCAGCGGCTAAAGGACTCGGGCCGCCTCGGAGGGACCTTCTTTTTTAAACGGGGCCATCTGACTCGCGGGAATGCCAAAGTATTGTTCGCAACCCTCTCCTATCAGCTGGCCCTCAACAATCGCCATTTCAATCCTTTAATTTCTCAGCGCGTCAAGTATGACCCTTCGCTGGTGGGGAGACACATGGATGCCCAGATCTGCAAGCTTATTCTTGAGCCATACCAGTCACTCGTGAATTGTCTACCTCCAATTCTCCTTATCGACGGTCTGGACGAATGTCAAGATCAAAATGTTCAAACTGAAGTACTGTGTTTGATAGGGCGGACCGTCCGCGAACATCCCAGCACAGTTCGGTTTCTCATCGCCAGCAGACCCGAGGCCCATATTTGCGATATTTTCGAGCAGCCTTCCTTCCATGGAATCCTCGATTCCGTCAATGTCGAGCAGTCACTCGAAGACATCCGCACATATCTCTCCAATGAATTTGCCCGCATCCATCGCGAACACAAAGATACTATGCGGGATATTTGCATTCCGTGGCCATCACCAGACGTTGTGGACAGGCTCGTTGGACTATCCTCTGGCTATTTTGTCTATGCATCCACAGTCATCAAGTTCATCGACGACAAACATTTCCGTCCAACAGACCGCTTGGCGGCTATACAAAACCTCACGCCCACTAATTCCGAGGCACCATTCGAGGCTCTTGACCAGCTGTACATCCAGATTCTCTCTGGAGTTCCAGTCCAATTTCGCTCCAAACTTTGTGATATCTTACAGAGCGGCGCTGTGGGTGTCTTCTTAGTAAGACCCCTCAAGATTGACCGCCTTCTTGGGCTCCAGCCCGGGGATGTGAATTTAATTCTTCGCAGCTTGCACTCGGTCCTCGACATACCTTCGCCGTACAGCAAAAAGCACATTTATGTATACCATGCCTCATTTTTCGAGTTTTTACGAGATCAACGACGGTCATCAATGTTTCATCTCAATTTGGAACACCGCATGAATGTGGCCCGAGCAGTTCTCAAGGTGGCTTCCGATGATCCCCATCAACTTCACGACGATATAGAGTACGTAGATTTATACCAGCTTCAGCATCTCTTCCCTAATCATTCCTTGTGTAGGTCATCAGCAGGATACATTTTTTTAAATTGCATTGCCTCTATCCCCCGTCGCCTGAACTTATACCTCTCATGCGCCTCATGAACCCAGATTTCCTCTGGTGGTGCTATGGGGCAATATCTCTCAAAAAAAGAATACCAGAGGTTTTAATTTGGTTGAAAGTGAGTCCCGACGTCACACTGTCTCAATCGCTCACATCTTTCGTGACACAGGCAATTCAACCCATACCTGAAGATATAATCCGGCTCTGGGAAGGCTTTCATTTCTGGTTCTTGTTGGAAGAGTTTCAAAGTCGAACCATCCCAGAATGGTGCAGTTTGGTTTTTTCACTGTCCCCTCACATGCTTCGTGTGCTGCAGAGCAAGATGTCCTTCGGGCTGGTGTCGATACAAGACTGTCGTCAGTTTGTGGCCCAGTATCCTGAATTTGTTCGTATTCTCCAAGCCAGGTGGCTGCTCTACGGTCATTCCGAGTCATCTTACGGGGAAAACTTATGTCACCTACGGATTCTATTGGATTTGGGATGGAATGATATCACAGCTGCTCTTTCTGCTCTACGTTCAATCATAGGTGGAGGAACTCTTAAGCAAGTTGTTGCTGGCACAATTGCTATACTTGCGCTTTCTTTGGAACTCTACCCTGCTAGCACCTGCCCCGTGGTCAGGGACTTGGCTCTTGGTTGTCTCCACCTCGTCCAGCAAATTGCTGTTAAGATTTGCCCCTGTCTACAGCGTAAGTTCATTGTGGTGACTTATGGTTTCAGCTGGACTAATCACCTGTGATTACAGTGAGTCCATCTGAAATGGGGTCAACTCATCAGATGTTCTACGCACTCAAATCCCAAACTTCTGCATAAACTTCATGAATTTGTTGGACGTCCATCCTGGGACTTCCTCCCCGCATATCAGTATGTAATGAGGAGTTGGTTAAGACCCACCGAATTCTACGACATCATCCAATGGCTCAAGGTGAGTCCACAGCCAGAGAATGTGAGCAAGTATTCACCCACAAGCTGTCAGAGTCTCCCGGATCCACCACTGGAACTCATTGAACGTTGGCAAAGTTATTTGAGACAGAGTCGTGATATATACCTCCAAGAACAGGCGCGCCCTTTGAGTGAACTCGAGAAGATGTGGCAGATAGACCCCCCAGAAAAACACCGGACGTACACTGATGCTGAACTCGAGAGGAGGTGGCAGAAAGACTCGAAGCATATTGTTCACTTTAACGAAACCCCTCCACCATTTGACGAAGAGGCACTAATTCGATACTGGGAGCATGTCTTAGAGGAGATGAGGTAAGAATCGGACACCAGTTGACATCTAGTTGAAAGAAGGCGGTGAGGTAAAGGTGGGCCAAGAAATTATACAAAAAGTTGATCAGGGCCGTGCTGGATTATACAAAACTAGCATGAACCCGTGCTCCGCACGGAAGCACTGTCACTGAGTCAGATTGTTCACGCTGATGGCATTCAAATTGTAGCACAAACAAAGCATTGAACAGTAAATGAGTGTAAGAATTATAAAGAGGTCAAAACAGTGTCGGTATCAAGAAAGTTCATGCTCTGCAACAGAAATATAGTAGTAAGATGGAAATCTGAGGTCTCATGTCTACAGCTACATAGCCCATCAATGAAAATCAGAATGCTTCAGCAGCCTACTGTGCAGATATCTCTGGCGGACACTCGTCACCAACCTGCGGTTGGTTCCTCGTGTCCCCTGTGGCATGCTTCAGTCGATCAATCCAGTTATCCCAGACACAAAGTTGTCTTGTCTGCAGGCGACTTCCGTTCTCATTTATATAATAGAGATTGATGAGGTACATGTCATTGGGTTGTCGTTGTTAGAGTCAGAATTGTTATAACACAGCGACGCACATTTTCAAAAAGTAGAAGCAGTCCAGAACCAGCAGAATTTCAGTTGTCATGCAGTCCCATCATGGGCACAAAGATAAAATCATTAATGAGCAGAGGACTACAGCAAGCTTACTGGGCATGAGGGCCATCCCAACTTCTCAGAAAGACACGTAGTACACAGGTGATAGATATTCAGCGATGTAAGGTAAAGATGGGTGTGCAGGTGTCAAAAGTTGTCGGATTGTCCAGTGAGTCCGTGGGGGTTGCAGTAGATGGGTGCAGATGAGTTGTGCAAGGGTCGAACAGCGTGTCGAGAGGGAGGTCGCCGTGAGCAAAGAGGGAGTGAGGTCGCGGGAAGGAGTTTGAGGTCGTGGGAGGGATCAAGCACAGCCGCCTGATTGACAGTTAGCTTGAGACAAAGGCCGTCCTCTTTTGTATAATAGATCAGATTTGGTATTACCGTTTTCCTCGTGTACAATATTTGTTTGAAATTTCCGTCTTCAACCATTATCCCCATGATACTGTACTCTTAAAATCAATTCGACAGGGGGTGTGGCCCGTGAAACGTTCAACCGATTCGTCACCTCGTCAACCCCCGAGGTTGATGACAGTGACAGGCTTAAAAATTCGGCAGATCCCCCGTCTAGTTCTAGAAATTGGTTAGATTCAATGCTGGGGACCCTGGAATACGAGGAAAAACTCATTTGCAACGTCATTTGAGCCTATAACTTCCATTGGAATTTTTTTTCCTAGGAGATATCGGCGCGCTCTCGCGCGAATTTGTTGCAAAATTCGCCTTTTCAACCGAATGATTTCGCGAAAAATCCGGTTTTTGCGCAAAGAAAAGCGGAAAAATGTCCCTGAGGGACTGAAGATCCACTCAGGGTCCCTCCCCCGAATATAACTCAACCTTTTGGTCGACGCCTTCTGGCGTCTTTTTTCCAAGGCGTCAAATACACATTTTCGCAATTTCTGGGCTGCGGTCTTGATTTCGATCCGTTCCTATTACCTATCCGTCTCTGGATCGAACTATACTACCCATATAATCTCAAGGGCAGCCCCGGCCGCCCTCCAAGCATGGCCTTAAATGCACGATGCACTCTCAGGTATACACAAGGTACGATAGAAGAGAAGATAATATACTGTACTAGATTATTATTATTTTTGGCTCTCTCTCTTTTGAAGGGGTTTTTTTAAAAGGTAAGAGGCCTTACCCGCCATTTAAGGGCGGCCGCAAATGGACGACACGCTCTGATCCATATGAGGGTAAAAAAACTCTGCAGATCTGCAGTGAGTGCTCGAATTGAGTCCGGGCCATGGATTATGCCCGCTTGTGTTTCTCCGTCCCAACACTGTGCTAGGAATGTGGCTGAGAATTGCAGGTGTAGGAATAACGGGGTTGGTTCACGGGACTAGGGTCCATTCAGAAGGCATGGTCGGCACCCTCTAATGTCCTCAAACCACCCGTGGAGGCTGGATTCAAATCGCACTCGTAGTCATGGAAAAATGAAAATCCATTGAACTTATAACATTATAATGAGCAGGAGTAAAGGTAAGGAAAAAGCCCGGTAGCGGAAGGTCCGCAGGTTCTCCGCATTGGTAATGACTGTGGGATGTATTGCGTGGGATCCCTCGTTCGACTCGAGCTTAGCTCTCTAATCCCAGAATGTGGCACCAAATTCTGAGATTAAAGAGCTAGGCAATCACAATTTGCGTTCCGATCAGAATGAAATCATTTTCAGGATATCGGTTGTTTTATATTTCCAGGGCATTCAATAATGGTGCGCTTGACCTGTGCCTCTGGTAAAACATCGGAATCGATGCTAGGATGGGGTCTGCCAACTTGGATTGGGCCAAAACCGACGGGCAAGGCATGTTTTGTGGGGATCAAGTCGGGTGGTGCTGGGTGTGTCACATGTGACACCTCTTTGAAACTGTCCCCCGGGACTTTGTTTCTCCTGAGCTTTGTGCAAGGAAGTTGCTGGGTGGGCCGCAATGAAAAATGGGCATTGGAGGGGGTAGAAGACACCCTCAATTTTGGGGACTGCCCAGATAACATCTGGGGTCACACGCAATATTTGCCATGCCCTCCCATGGGGAGGGCATCATAAGACTAGGCAACGAGTGTCCGATATTGATATAGTGTGCTCGGACACACACAACTCTAGTCCACTAGCAGTGTTCCATGTTGGCGGTTGGTTGTGGGTTCACTGCTCTATGACCATGCAGACCTCCGCCGGTTACCCAGCCAGAGTCTGCCTTGCTAATCCACACAGAGGCAAGTGTCTCAATGTATGGATGCAAGTTGGTGAAAGCAGTTTCCGACGACGAACCACTGAGCCCGAGGGCCGTGGCAACCAGTGATAGATGGAGAGTTGGGGATAGGGGCCAAGGGTCTGCCAACGATGACCACGAGAGGACAGAGCCCGAGGCAACGAGATGGACAGAAGCAAGAGCAGCTTAAGTCACACGCAAGTCAAGTCAAGGCCAAAGTAAGGCCGGAGAATAGACGACATAGAATCTACTGTACAGGGAGATTCTACTGCTACTTATATACTGTGGATACAAAGGGGTCCGATCATATGAATATGTATTCTCCACTGATCATCAAAGGATCGAGATGTCAGTTGCAAGGGGTGTGGTTGAAATGCGATCGTGATTGAAATACAATTGGGTTGAAATGCGATCGTGGTTGAAATACGATTGGGGTTGAAATATGATCGTGGGCAAAAGATGATCATGGTTGAAATATGATTGGTAGGAGTTCAAGTGAGGAGCCAGCGCAATCGCGATCGAGTTGGGTGTGCCTAGCATATAGGGTCCAGGAACTAGTGACAGTTGGACACATAGGAGTGGGCAAGGGGATAGACAGCTGTCCACGGAGAGGAGTCCAATATGAATGTGAGGACAAGTCGTTTCGAGTCCTAGGGGTTAAGAATAACCCTGGCGATGATATATAGTGTGATAGGAGGTTGAGGAATGACCAGGCAACAGTGTCATTCCTAATATCCTCGATCATTGGTTGTTTGATCTGAAACCCGGGGGTTCTAATAACCCGGGGATGTGTTTGCGCAATGAGCAGTGCGAATTGCGCGAATGAAAGGATTTGAGAAAGGCCAAGAAATGCCAAATCATGACATATGCGTTCATGGAGCATCCCACCTACCCCACTGACGTCGCTGGGAGCGTAGAAAACGGCCCGCGCCGAATTGAAAGTATAAATGCGCTCATTAACGTACACTGGACATTGTTCAAGCGGAATTCTTCCACCAGGCGTAGGAGCATCCGGATTGAGCTGGTCGTATAGGAACCGTCGAATAAGCTCACAGAGACGTGGCTGGTCGACATAATCTGCGAGTTGATGGACGTCTCGGGGGACTCGGCGCACTGCAAGAAATATTAGAATCAAAGATTAAGAACAATGTTTATAACTTACCGTGGCGTTTGGCCAACTTGACCTCACCTACACATGTCGGCTCTTCAACTGCCCCCGCATCAACACGGTCGTCCTCGGGATTCTCGGGCGGCAGGGAGGCCGTGTTTCTGGGAGGAGGTGGTGGAAGCGGAAGCAGCGCGCCATCCATCATTCCCCGTGCTGTAAAATCAGCGCGGGCTGCAGCAAGCTTGTCCAACCGTTGATTTATCAGTAAAATCTGGCTCAATGCCATGCTGTGATTGGTATGACGATACGGCCGCTTTACTGCTTTAATGTGCTTGGACTCGGTGATGGATGAACAAACTCCGTTTGGGGCACCAAAATTCTGGATCAGAGGACGATAGTGGACGATGGAGTGCTGGCGAGGAAAAGAAAAACCGTCGGGACGAGAGGTAAACCGGAAGATTTCGCGGTGTGCATGAAATCGGGCAACAGCCGCATCTATGGAAACGAGGGTATCCTCGTCAATAACGGAGCGACTAATGAGGTAGCAGAACTCGATTATATCCGCAACAGCCTTGACTACTGGACTGGGAACGTGTCCAGCAATTGCGGGCAAATACACCTTGATTGTGTCAATAAAATTGTCGCGAGTGGTGAGGGATTCAACTGACTTTCGTGAGTCCTTTTGAGTCGTTTCCCGTCCACTGTTTATACCCTCGGCCGGTGTGAAAATGACGGAGGCCTGGGAACGGAGTCGTAACAGCAATGCTGAATGAGTAGAGTGAGCTCGAGAGATTGAAAGAAGGCACAAAGAAAAAATACCGGCGGTCAATATCGGCTAAGATCTTGTCGGCCTCTGCCTTCTCATGCGTGCCTCGAATATATTCCTCAACCCACTCGACAACGTGGTCCTTGAATGTACCTTTGATGACTTGATGAAGCAAATCCATCGAAATTAATTCGTGAATGTCTGCTCTCGGAAATCCTGCAGTAAATGGCTATAGACATAAGCATCGAATTCAAGAGGAGCCGCCGGTATTGTTGCTCACAATCAGATCTCCTACAATTCCAAAGTCATCCCAAAGCTCCTTCAATGTACACGCTTCGAGCAAAGCATCCGTGTGCTCATGCGACCGTCGTCCACTTGGGCGGTCAAGATCATCTGCGGGGGAAAGGCAGCTGCTTAAAATTAGTAATGATTTGGTGCATTCAATTTAATAGCGTACCGGGGACACCATCCTTGCACAATACAAGTTAGAAGCACCTGTTCTGGATAATCTGCGATGTACGGCCTGAGGCCATATATTGCACGTCGAAAGTGGCCATCGGCGCATCGAGTTACGCGCGGGACCGTCATATGTGGCTTCAGAGGCTCGAGGATACGAGCAAGTGTTGAATGAAATAACTGGCGCCGGAATTTGCGGAATGCAGTACTATTTGCGTAGTCACGAGTCGCTACAATGGATTAGCACATGAATAGGACAAGAAAGAAATGCGCACATTTGGGAATAGAAAGAAAAGCCATGATTGAGAGACCATCACGATGAGCGCGGCGGGCTCCATTGAAAAGATTCCCGACACCACCGTACAATGGATAAAACTCCGTGTTCCCAGTCCCAACAGAGACGGTTGTCTTGTCGCTCCCGAGGACACTAGGTACAAACATCGCGCTGTGAGTTTTGGGATCTTTGGCGATTTCATCTTGGAGTCGTCGTTAAGGAATAAGTAATGTTTTGTTGCCGAATAAATGCGTACCGCTTGCTTCCAGGCCCAATTCCCCGAGAACAAATCAACAAATTGGCGCTTTCCACCTTTGAATATTCATTTTGGTGCCCAGTCGATCTCATCCTTGAAATCGGGATTTGACAGCTCCTTCTCAAAAATTCCCAGTGGCGATCGAAACCAAACTTCATATTTCTGTGTCATCCATTCTGGCACCTCGCCCTCGGGCAGCGGTCCAGAATATTGTACAGAAAATGATTCCCAAGGCACATCGCCCTGCTGAATCGCATCAATAGTACTATAAAGATCTGTATGGTCCGCAAATGGGGGATCTTGGCCAGGATAGAGGGCAGCAAGAAGCTGGGCGAGACGATCCACCCGTGACTGCGCCATCTCCTTATGCGTGAACAAAATTCCGCAAATTCGAATTCAGCACGAGCATCAAAAGGGGAATAGTCATCTGCAGCGCGCTCCTCCATAGTGGCGGTAGAGAACCAGCAGGGAGGTCATGGCCGTCGCGATCACAAGGGGTGCCTGTCCATCAAAATTCCAAAGCTCCATAAGATACCGTCACAAAAATCAAGGAACTACGATGCACCATCTAATAGTGAATGATAAGTCGTCGTGGTACCTCTGCGGTTCGGCGGAATTGTCTCTGCTGGCGGCGGCGAATTTTGTGGGCTGGGACCCGGGCTCGGGGGCGGGCTTGCAGCGGGCGAGGGCCTGCGATTATCCGGTCTGTTATCATCATTATTCAGCGGTGCCGGTGTAACGCGCACGGGCGCAGTTTGCTGAGGGAGATGGAGATGTGCTGAGTCCCGATGCTGCTTCAGGCCTCCAGGAGTTTTGCATAATTTTTTACAGCCTGGCTCCGGGCAGGGATAGGAAGCAGCAGTAAATGTACGGCGAGCAGCCATGGTAGATGAGAGGAAGGAGAGATGATGCGTTGTGATGCATCAGTGGAGCAACGCGCCTGAGTCAGATTTGAAAAAAATAAGGTCACGCACAATCCGAACCATCCTCTCGCTTACCATCTTGGAGTCCCCCACAATGGCGCCCAAGGCTGCCCCACCCCCGACGACCCTAACCTTGCGCCCAGGGCGAGATGCTCACCCAGGCGAGATCGACAAGGCACGATCCAAGCGCACTGCCGAAGAGATGAAGAAACTGCGCCAAGAAGCAGCGGCAAGAAAAGCAGAAGCGACCGAGAACAGGAAGGCGGGGATTGCCAAAGCTGCGACTGTTGAGGTGAGACAAGAAGTCGAGGACCGGGCAAATGATCGCGATGGCAATAATCCCCCACTTATGACGATGCAGAAGGTACTGCGGCCTCGCCCGGAGCAGACTACAGAGCCAAAGAACGAGGATTCGGGTATGCTTTCCGCGTTTTTGCGTGCAGTACTGACATTCTCAGTACTGTAGGCAACGACGGGGATGTCATAGATCCCTGTTCTTCTGGTCCTGGTAGCAGCGACGAGTTCCAGCTGGATGGAAACGATGCCGAGCTTGACCTCTCGGAGGACGAGGAGGCCGTCGACAAAGGCCGGGGCCGCAAGACGAAAGTAACAGGAACCAAGAAACAGAAAGGATCGATGCGCAATGCCGTCGCAGAGGCTCGTGCCAAGATCTCCGCAACCGACAGCGCTGCCGATGCGCAAGGCAAACGCAAAGCTCGTCCACCCAGGTGTGTTCCGATGAATCCTTTCTCCACGACCTGTTTACTTGACATCCCTTGGTAGTGCTCCTGCGGCTAAGAAGTCCAAAGGTCCTCAGCTTGGAGGCCTGCGCGAGACTTACAAGCGGGGAAGGACGTCGGTCTCGTCCCAGTTCTCTCAGAGGTCACAATCTGCAGGCTCAGCCATGTCCGTGGACCGCACCAGCGTTGGACTCAGCGAGAACGAGTCAGTTCCACCAAGCGAATACCAAGATTCCAGCGAAGGTTTGGGAGGCATAGACTCCGATATCGACGACGGCGATGAGGCTGGATGGGCCAGGGAGAGGAACGAAGCGAAGGTGGGCCGTGGTTTGGGGAACTTGTCGAGTAGGTATCGAGTCCAAATTGGGCGACATTGATTACATGAGCTGACAGTTACTTCTTTTGGCAGATCAATTCTCTTGCTGGCATCGTCGAAACCGATGCTCCTGGCCTTGTTCCTCTGCGCTCAGCCAAGTCCAAAGACAAGATCAAGAAGGCCGACATCCGCCTCCGCGACCTCCCCTCGGAGCTTCAAGCCGACTTTGGAAAACTATTCACGCCAGCCCTCATTCGATACGTCTCTTCGCTCCCCCCTTGGCAGAGCGTACTGGGAAGAAGTCGCCGAGATCTGGGATGGGCTTTTCCCCGACGACGAGCTGGCTAAAGATCTAAACCTACGAACCATTGTGGTGAAATTGGTGAGTCATCGCCCTTGTATGTGAGTTCGCTAACATGAGTCAGGCCGACGACAAGATCACCGCTTACTGCAACAGCTTCTCGTCCACCGAGGTCAAGGCCCTCGACGAAGTGTATGCTCAAGAAGAGGCCAAGACCCCTGAGGCTCGTGCCGACGTCGTTGCTTGCCTTCTCGAGGGCAATGATACGAACCGTGCATTTTATTACAGAGATTATGCAGACAAGGAGGGGAATGTAATCCAAAAGGTGTCTGATATACGATTCTTACCTGCGCTGCTCTGACTTGGATCGCAGGGACTCTTTCAAAGCCATCTCATCACGCGAGGGCTTGCTTCCCACTACGCCGCCATCCGTTCGCACACCACTCCCTTCGAAGACCCCGAGACGACTGAGTTCCCGGAGACTCCTCTCGTCTATACCATTCAAGCAGTATGACCACTCTTACTTCACCCCGCTCGGCCTTGCTGGATGTTAACACCACCTAGGCGAAACGCGCGCTCAATTACAGCGTCACTGGGGAGCTGGTGGTGCCCGGTCAGCATCTGGGCGAGTTCTCAAAGGCCAATTGGGGCGGCAAGATCGAGTTCCGCGAGGGCCGACCAATCGCGGTCAATACTACTTCTAGCCTCGTCGCAGTCGTGCGCAAGCTCGAAAACAAGCCGGTCCTCTGGAGGAAGATCATCAGGGCCGCCATCGAGACATCGCTACCCAAGAAGCGCAGGGGTGGCGACATTGAAGCCATCAATGTCGAGGCTGTACCGGCGGCAGACTTCGATCTCGTCGACAATGACTCGGAATGGTATGGGCCTTTCAATTTCGACTCGTATTCATTATATTAATCGCCATTCTGCTCCCCAGATCCTGTTCTCATCGCACCGCGCTTCCCTGTTATCCCATAATCCGTAGTAATACAAGCAGTCGGCAGGGCGCGAAGCACCCTGCCTCCTACTTTGTGAGTTGCACTCAGTCCTGATTTAGGTAGCACATGAGCCGCTCCCGGCGTTGGTTCACAAACTTGCCTCAAGCTGAAAGTGAGGTTGTGTGCTTCGGCACAACCTCGCCAGGTACGAAATTAAAACGGGGGAATAAAGCGAGTATCGGCGTGGGAAAACATGGGGATAAAGGCTTCAAACAGACAGAAGCCATTTTATGAAGAGAGAGCAAGCGGCTGATGTACGGCTCGCGGAGCGTCATCCCCTCTTTCAACGTGCAAAACGTGCTGCATTCAGATAATCAAGACCGATATTAGTACATTGAATTACAATGGAAGCCCTTCCCAGACAAAGTTTGAAGTATCCAGATATTGTCTGCATCTGGTATTTGGGTCATCGCAGTATAATTGGCCATGTGAGAAGACAGGTCCCTGTAGATCATGACCAAGCTTCTGGACAGTTAGGCCCTGATGATCATTGAAAACCATTGACAGAGAAACTCTTACTTTCCTACAGGCATTGTTGTCGGTATCTTTTCTCTAATCATGTTCACTGCTGTCGCGCGTCGCTCTTGTTGAGTTTCACGCCAAGCATGTCGATCAATGTCAATTTCTTTTAGCATTCGACTGGTCGATGTCTCTTACTGAAAAAAGTTCACGCGTTTCATTGCGCAAATGCGGGTGGAGTTTGGACGACATGGTTGGTCCGCAAGGAGAGCAGAAATGCTACCTGACTCCAATGTGGTCTTTGAAGTCATTTGATTGCAGTCTTAACTCCTGCCCTGACCTCAGATCCATCTACTCATTTTTTTTCGTTTCAAGCAGATATGGGATATGAGTCTGTTGGAAGACCACCGCATTTTCGATGGGATTAAGTCAGGAGGCTAAATGGGTGGCGCTCGAGACATAATAAACCGGTGCAGTGTGTAATTCGGTGAGGATCAGCGCTGGGTTGGCGCTGAGAAAGCCGAGCTTATAGTGGGAAATACACAGGCACTTCCAATCTTCGGGATCGAGAAGGCAATGTAATGGCGAACGCAGCGAGGATTGGCACTGGGTTCCGCTCGGGATCTGGACCAAGCAAACGGCAGGGCGGTTATGAACAAAAGTCATCAGAGCTCAAAGGCCCATCCATTAAGTCCTCAAGGGCAGCAGGAGATAATTAGCGCTTGCCGTGTGAGCATCCTCAGGAATATTAGCGCCTGCCGTGAAGGCACGGGCGAGAGAGGTGGCGGCATAACGGCCGAAAGGCAAAGATTAGTGCCTGTCGAGTGACGCCGAGAGCAGCAAGAAAACATTGGCGCTGGCCGTGCGAGTATCCAGAGTATCGGTGCCGTGTAGTTCCGGTGCCGTGTGAGCACCGAATGCGGCAAGAGAACATTAGGGTTATTCACAGTAGCCTTTTTGACGTCCTTTTTTGCGCCCTTTTTTGCTCCCTTTTTTCCGCCCTTTTCTTGTTTGGCAGATAAAAGTAACCGAGTGACCTATAAAATCCAGAAAAATTCACCCGAGTCCTTTTTGAACACCTGAGGTGCTATGTGATCGTTAAGGAACCATAGGCACACCCAGACTGCATGAAATGGATAAAGGGAGCCAAAAAGGGAGCCAAAAAGGGATGAAAAAGGGAGCTGAAAGCCAGGGTGTTCACAGTAGCCTTTTTCCGGCCCTTTTTCGCTTCCTTTTTTTTCTGATTTCATCCAATATCACACGTTGGACCTAGATTTTTTGAATTTACACCCTTTTTGCATGTTGAAATTGAAAAGGGGAAAAAAACCCGAAGAAAAACGGCGGGAATACAAAAAGGGAGAAAAAAGGGAGCGAAAAAGGGAGGAAAAAAGGCTACTGTGAACAACCCTATTAGCGCTTACTGTGAGAGCATCCAGAGTTCTGGTGCCTTGTAGTTCCGGTGGCATGCGACCAGCCCACAGTTTCGGGCTAAAAGACCCATAAAAGGAGCTTGAAGGGCTTCAGACGGACATCCGTAATTTTATAAAGAGAGAGATGCAATAAATTCATTTTTCCGCTGCCTAAAAGTCGTCTGCAAGGACGTGAAAGCACCTTTTTAGTCATCTTTTGGTCGACCTATTCTGGCTTTTCTAATAGCTTTTTGAGCCCTTTTGCCCTTTTAAAAGCTAAGGGGCCTGGCCTAAAAAAGGAGAAAGTCCTTTTTGGCTTTCGCAACTTTTCGTCCTTAAAAAAGGGCCAAAAGCCCCGAAAAGGAGATCTGTCAATTTGCTGATGTACCGAACTATTGGAACGAAAGGATGGATGTGAGACGGAATTGTACAAACGCAACAGAGTAACGTTCACACACATAAAACCCCTCCAAGTCTCCTTGAGAGTCTTTCAGTGAGCTCGTAACCATGGCAAGACCCTTCGCCGGAGGGCTGGAAATCGTGACGAGGAAACTCATAAGCAGAGCAAGTGCCATGCAGGCGATCCCAGCAACGTGGAGGGTTTGCGCCATAGTATCGAAATGGCCGGTAGGAAGTAGTTGAAAATGTGAAGTTGAAAGTGTGAAGTATCAAATCCTTTGAATATTAATCCTGACTGAGAAGCTGGAGCTTAAATCTCACAGACAGACGCCCTTATGATCAGTCGCACCAGTCACATGCGACACCCGAACATTTTGTTAGGCATTTGTTAGATGATTGTTATCTTGATAAATGCAAATCTGATTGGGAGAAAAAATGGCACTACGGCATAGAGTGAGCGCGAGGGTGGGTGTAGGCATGTTCATCGATTTGATAGAAGGTCAGAAAGATAAAACATTGCACAGGAATGGAAACTGACCTCCAACTTGAAGCGTAGTGTTTTGCGAGGTGATCGGCACGGGTATCCCGCACCGCCCCCTTCTCGTCAATTTCTGATGGTTTTAGCAAGGGAGAATATGCCTTTGTTTTCAAGTGTCCTGTCTGTTCAATTGACAACTGAGAATGATGAAATGCATAGCTGCTCGATATTGCTCGCGGGTCTGGCGCGGGTCGTGCAGGTGTGGGCGGGTCAGCCAATTCAGACCTGCACCCGTACCCGTACCCGGGGCCACCCACACGCGCTGGAGACGGGCAATCAGAGCAAGAAGCCACGAAGACGCGGAAGCAAAGGCTTGAATGCGGCTATCTTCGCCAATCACTCCACTAATGGGCGCCAATCCACGCCAAACACCTTCCCGCTCTCAACCTGCGCCAAGCCAAAGCTCCTTGCCCAAATCTCCCATCGCACCGTGACCCACCACGGGTGACTCTACCCGTGCCGATCACTAGGCTGTTCAGATTGACGGGGTATCGCGAGTTGCACAGGTGAGCTCGTTGCATTAATGGCGACAATTCAGGTGTTGGGCAGATCGGGAATTGGGAGGGGCAGGTACTAAGAAAGATGTCGATACCCTACCTTGCATTATATAAGAAACCAGAGGGTCTGGCCGTAAACGAGATGGCACCGGGAAAATCTTCCGCGGGATGGGTTCACAGTTGGACGATGAGTCGAGGGGGTTGGTATGCGCGTGCGTGTTGCTAGGTACGCCGAGAAACAGTGTTGGAAGACACCGGAGATTGGGGTCGATTGAGTGTCCCTGGGCGCCGCGGACCTACTAAATGATTCAGGATGCTGCTAGGCCTGGACCAGTTATTTTGAGCTGGGTAATTCGTTGTAGGGGTCGGTGGAGGTCGACGAGAATTAGAAGTGAATTGAGTGAATTGCCGCAAGGTAATGAATGAGAAACGCACGGGTGTTGTGCGGGCACTCGCAGGGGAGCAAACGAAACGAATGTGCGTCAAATGAAGGGTGGCCGTGCTCGTTCGCTATTGCTATTGAAATGAGGGCGCAGTGAGAAAATCCTGCGTGCGGGAAGGGAAAGGAGAAAGGAGAGTCCGAAGCCACACCTGATATTGTGCCGTGTATTGGTGGGTGGATTGTGGGTACCGGAGGGATCACAAAGAGGAGCGGGTATCGTAAAGACAAATGTTGGGGTATATCTACTGTAATAAGACGCAGGGACAGAATGAGCCCATGCCAAGGTTGCACAAAGATGCATGCACACCAAACAAGATGTGATGGGTATTCACTCGTTCGTGTCAATTGAGTACGAGATTGTGGGCGGTACGTTGAAGGCCACCGGGACAGGCGTCGTGCAAGGAAGTGAGTGCAGAGTATCATCGGACTGCTCAAATGCGGCGCAAGTGAGGCAGAAATGAATTCAAGTCTAGCTGCGGAATACGACGAACCAGTGAATGACCGCGCAAGGGAATTTCACCACCAATACCGTGGATGAGGGGTAGTAGGGTCGCAAAGGATACAGACAAGGTGATATAACGAGAGGTACAAAAGTGCATGCACCCGGTGAGATCGGAACTTTAACTTCTCCGGTTCCTTCTCAACTCAGGTGGTAGGTTTGAGCAAACCGGGATGAGCGAGAATTCAGTGTTTGCGAGCGAAAGATGCTAGAGGATACCTAAGAATAAGTCAACAAACGGCCGTGGGGTAAATTTGATGAGGAGAAAGGCAATATACCAGCAAAGACGCACTTTGCGATGAACAGCCCGCGCGATGTCCGGGCGGCGCGAAGACGAAGTGCGCACCTGCAATCCCGAACGGGACGGGTAGAATGAAACGAGGCAATGGTCAATGCGGGCATGCGGTGGGCTAAGAGCCAGGGAGATGATAGTGAGATGATCCATAGAAATGGATTGGAGAAGGGAAAAATCACAGAGAAAAGCAGAATGTCCATGCGCCCCCAGTAGTGCAGCACTCGTCACGGTAATCATTCGAGCTCTCGGCTACACGCCGAGGAAATTATACTGGCTGGTGGTCTACCAAGGGGAGGGAGGCCGGAGAAGTTGCCAGGAGACCCGATGACGCAAATACGAGAGAGGGAGAGCGTGGAAGCGAGCCAGATCAGAGTCGACGGACAGACTCGAAAGAAAGGCGGCGAAGGGTACTGGTGAACGGTGTATTCGAATTTATCGCGTTGAGAGCAGAAAAGCGAAGGAAGACGATGCTTCATTCCAGCCGCTCAATTCCAACCCCAAAGTATTGGAATATGATCGCTCGGCCGCCGGAATGGAGCCACTGTATAGCCCGGAAAAATTATGATTGGTTGGATTTGTTGATCACGGATTAACCAGTCGGATAATTGTGAATCTCGGGAGCAAACTTTTAAATTGCTCACCGGGATGGCTTACAGACATACTGTCCTCGTCAACGAACCTTGTGCTCAAAATCACTCATATCTCTGCGGCTCCTTTCATGTTCGTTCCCTCTTCCCCTACTTTGGCCGACACAACCACAACGCAACAATTGGTTTCTTCACTTACCGCTTCGCATTCTACTTTTGATAGCCGTTCGAATTCTGATAACGAATAGCTCGTCAGGTAGGGTAGTAGGGTCCAAGCCGAAAGCGCGAGAGGCTTGCGCGCACCGGGATACTCTTGGGAACACAGTGTTCAGAAGCTGGACCATGCTGTGTATAATATTATCACTATCGCTATCACCCGGTTGAACGGAACAAATCCTGTGCGATCGAAACCGGTTGTCTCCCGCGCAACTCGCCGCATCAGCTGATTTACGTGCAGAATTGATTTGCGTGCCTATAAATGCCATGATACCCCACGACAGCGGAGCCCTATCTTTTTTTCCCACTTCCCTCTTTCAGCGCAGGAGACACATCTTTCCTTTCTCTTCTCTTTTTCGAGCTTTTCACATGTTGCTCCTCAAACTCTCTCTATGGTCTGTCCAAGCCGGCTTCTGAATATGTGGCCCGTCACTGAACCCCTAGTCCAGTCTTCTGTCCCTGGTGGCCCGCTCCACGCTGACGTCTGCGTTAAACATCACAGTCCTGGCATCTCAACTCAAAGCCCCGGGCCCAATAGACCTCGAGCTCGACCCCGATTCTGCGAATCCCGAAGCCAGCGCTTTTTTCTCCGTCTCCAGCAGCATCAACGCCTCTTTCCCACCGCATTTGCTCGGTGATGTCTTCGTAAATCCCCAAATTCTACCCGCATTGGAACCGCATATGAACTTCACCTTCCAATTACCCTCGTTACCTGAAGGGTGCGTCCTTGTCTATTTTTCTTCGACTATCTGTTCATTGTTGACACGCCTGGCGAGCAGCGGCGGGTGGATCATAATCGCCCAGCCCGATACTGGTAACCCACTGCAGGAGCTCCCAATAATCGGGACATCCAATACATTTTCCGTCACTCCTGGACCGCAACCCAAAAGGTGTGTAGAGTCTAATAGGATACCGCTTCTGCTAACGTGGATTCACCCCCACAGCACGGAGAGTGCAACTGCGTCGGTCCGGAAATCGCTTCCCATAGGGGCCATTGTGGGGTTGTGCATCGGGGGTGTCGTGATCGTTGCTGCGATCGCAGGGTTGATAATTGTCTTGCGGCGACGTGGTTCTACGAGGCCATCCAGCGTTGACGACGGAGGACCTGCACCCTGGGTCTCTACTGCGTCATTGGCTAGTCTGCCCGAGAAAGCGCCTTGGATCGAGTCTGAGAGAGCGGTGTAAAAAGGGGGAAGGGAATTTACGCATGGTTTTGTTAATGGAGGGCCTTTGAACATGCGAGGTAGAGGCACATTCCCTGTTTTCGATTTCCTGTTGCGTCTGTGTCTGTGTTTTAAGGCGATGTTGAAGGCACGCGCGCACGTGGGGCCGAAAACGCTGCAAAAAATGTGTTCAATTGGGGGTTCATGGTTCAAGCCTGGTTCGAACACACATTCCACAACGTCAAAGTCTGGCCTACAAATGTTTCGTAGATTCTATGGGTACGCAGCTGACCTAGGCATCACTGATTACCTTTCTCCTGTGAATTCTGCCGCTATTGTTGTATATTTCTCTTGCACCGTCGGTCAACTCGTGCTTGGCGATCGAGCGCAATTCAAAAGGCAATGCCAGCTCGTTACCTTCTACCCCCCATCATCATCGCACTACGGTTGGACTACTCTTCAATCTCTTCCCTTTGGGCAGGTCCCCACAAGATTGAAGACGCAATGCAGCTCATACTAGCTCGCATCAATTGTTGCATCAAGGCAATTCCGTAATGACGCGATGATCAAAAGTGTTGCAATGTCCGTTACATAAATCTTTTTCAGGAGCACGCCTCCACATTGGATGCAAAAGTGTTGCAATGCTTATCAGAAGTCGGCGCGCATCACCGGTGCAAGCGGTCTGGACTTTCCGCACGCAAACAGCTGGAACTCGGCTTGTCACGATTTGATCCTAATCTAATCATTCCAATGCCCATCGACATTGATGAACCGAACTGGGAAGACTGGGAGAATGCCGGATAGACGGAAATATCTATGACGCATGTCATGACATCATCATTGCGAGGGAAACACGAAGTAGAAGAAGACACGCGGACACAGCATTGGAACAATTGGGAAACCACGTTATGTTAATTAATTATGACAGACATCTGACAGGCGTAGCCTTCACACGCATTTTCGGGTTATTGTGGTACGATATCGTCCAGCGCAGTGAACAATGGGTTAACCCGCGACATATTTATATCTCGTAGTACACACGGCTCGTTTAACAGTATAAGTAGCGTAGTACATTCGTTGTAACTCTTTAGTCTTTTATTCTAAAACCTTCTTGGCTATACCTCACTCCCCAATCCCTGCTCTTCTTACCGAGCAGTGGACGAGAAGCCTTGAGCGTGACATAATAAAAGACTACCCTTCTTACCCTCATACCGCCATCCCCTCCACTTTCCACTACGCGCACTATTTGTGTCTTCTTACCTCTCTACTCGGACTCTCGTAATTGAAGATCCATTGCCCCTAACACCGACATTCACGTCATCCACACCGACGTTAAACAATTGCAGCAACAACCAAGAGTGGGCTGTTCGAGTAGACAGACGCTAGGCCACGGGAAACGTTGAGCCCGTCCCACGCCTAATAGCAGTCGCAGGAGCACTAGTCTAACCCTCAGGGAGGACTATCTCGCCATCACGGGGGGTGTTGTAGAAGACCCCGGTTGGTTCTACCAACAAGAGCCACACCTTGACCTCACCACCCCGCTTCGTGCGGAAACCCAATTACCGGCCCACCGTGACTTACCGGGCCCCAAACCCCTTTGACCTACACGACTTTTCCAACTCGGAGGAACAGTCGGAACACTATCTCTCCGCCCCATCCCAAGCCATTTCCCTGCCGCGGCCGCCAATTAGTGGACAGCTCAGCTATCCTCGACCGCATTTCGTACCACCCCTACGAAATCCTACACCTCTGCCTGCCTCCTCACCCATTATGTCCTACCGTGCCTCCCGTCAGAGTTCCCCGCACCCCCAGGCCTATTATGAGGTACAGCTGGAACCAGCCCTGGCTCCCATCCTTACTGACCAGCAGCAGTTTCCCCCACTGCCGACATCACCCCGCGTCCGTCCCCGACAACCCTCACCTGTGGCTAACACCGCTTTTCATACCGGACCCCCGCCACAAACCCACTGACCACTAACCCCCTCCTACCTGGCCCAAATATTCCAGGCTCTTCCCCCGAGGCCAACCACCTCGAAGATTTCCCTTGCCCGGATGCCACCCTGCTTCGACGGCCATGACAAGGCCAAGTGGGAGACGTTCGGGATGTCCTCACCACTTACCTGGGGGCATATGAGTCGGAGTTCAAATCTGACAATCAAAAAATATTCTTCATCCTATCGTTATTAAGGGCGGAGGACGGCTCGATTTTCCCGGCCTCCAATTGGGCAAGGAATTGGAAGTGCAGTCACATGCGCAATGGATCTCTCAATACTGGAGAGAAATTCACCGATTTTATCGACAAATTAGAGAAGATGTTCCAAGATCAGAACGTCAAGGAGAGGGTGTTCCTACGCCTTCTCGGGACTCAGCAGGGGAAGACACCCCTGGCCGATTTTGTTCAGGCATTTGAGTTAAATGCCGAAGAGGCCGGGTATCATCCCAGATATGCATATAGCGACACTTTCTTGTGTCAAACCCTGGAGGTCCTCATCTCGGATGAGGTCCGACACCAGCTGTATGTTGGAGGAATCGAGATTCCCGGAGACTACTGGGGTCTCAAGAAGCGGCTGACTATGATCAGTGGAATATTGGAGCATGGGAAGCTCCTCAAAGCTCAATGAGAGCAAAGCGGTTTCTACATCCCCAAACCCACAGTCGCACCGCCTGTGACATAAAATAAAACGGCGGGGCCAGGGGTGGCCAACAAGATTCCGTGGGGAGAGTACCCGCCTATGGACGTGGACAGGGCCAGGCAGACCGCACTCCCCTTCACATGTTACAATTGTGGCAAGGAGGGCCACATGAAGAGGGAGTGCCCGGAGCCTCTCAAGAAAAAATTCAATATCTGGTCGATCAAGACCGACGACTGTTTGCTGGATGACCTGCATGCTCTACCCTATTTTCCCACCCAGGTGAGGGGGGCCCCCCTAATAAAAAATTGAAAATTGGTGCACAGGTAGATCTTGGTGTAAAAATGATATTCCATCTATAAACTTGGGGTGTGCTCCCAACCATTGACTTGCTATGGGTGTTTTGATCGCAACTGGGGCTGCAACCAGGGCCACAGGCTGGACCCTAGAAAAAAAAACCCCCCAAAATGGGTGCACGGATGTGGATACCTCGTGTATTAAGCAGATGCCTCGAATCAGATTGCACCTGTTTGTATCCTTCCAAATTCGCACTGTTTTTCTCACTCCTCCAGCTTTTGGCATCCGAAATGCCCCGTTATTTCCCAGAGTTGTCTGCTGACCCCTTCATCACAGATTAGCTTCGGTCCAGAAAACTGGACGCTCCCCAATGCTATTTTCGACTTCGCCGATCAGCCGTTCAATTCCCGTTCAAAAGGCTATTCCACCTCGCTTCCTTTTATCCTTTCCACCCCCACCATCTCCGCTCTCGGTCATGGTATATTCCATCTCTTCGCTCGAATTTCCCTTCTCTAGCTGCCTCCCCAACCACACCGCCCGGCTGCCAGTGCCAGCCGTTCCCAGGTCTCAAGCGTCGAAACACAGGCAACGAAAAACTACCAAAAAGAGGTACGCCTGACCCCGTTTTTGCTCGCTTTCACTCATCTCGCTAAATTCAACCCTTAGAGGTCCGTCAACTCGCAACTCTCCGCCCCACCCTCAGAGCAGTGAGTCACACACACATCCTCCAAGCTCGCATATGTTCACTGGCGACGCCACAGAAAAGAAAGGGGAATTCCTTCTGTCCTGTTGTTTCAACCTTGGAAGTCGATTGTTCATTTTCGCTGCAGCTCACTCGCACACGACAGCCTCTTCGGTGATTCAGTTCGCGAAGTGTGTATTAACTGCTTCCCTTCACCATGAGCTCCGTGATAATCAAATTCCCACTTCTCTGAGTCTCAAGCCCCCCAACGGACCCTACTTAATCCACTTTGGTGATGCTTGATCGTTTGAACGTCAGGGTAAGTATATTCCTGTCACAGTGGCGGTACCCCATTTTGGGTTCAAAAGGCGAGATTCCTTCGCTCTTTTCCCTCACTCATCATCTCACTTCCACGTCGCCGTAGTTTAACCCTTCCCAGGAGCACCATTGTTAAGCTGTTTAAGCTATTTCAGCATGCACACCCACGAACTCACACGCATTTCCATCCAGTGTCATCATTCTGCACCGAGTAAGGTCAAGCTCTCTCTTCGTCTCCGCCTCGATGTGCCCTCCATTTTAAACCCCAAAAGACTCGATGAGGGGGTTTCTCAATCACTGGCACATACAATTATTTCCGATGACTCCTCACTGACATTCACAGGTTTGTCCGCAATTCTGTGGCTTCCGGTGAGTAACCTCGATTTTGGATGCTCAACATCTTCGTTCCTACTACCTTCATCTCGGCCAGTGGTCTGCCAGAATCACATTCTTCTCCTGGAGTACGATTGGTCCTGCATCCCCAGTACACATATATCTCACATCACCAACTTATCTCATTTAAATGGTTTCGTTAATGCTGCGGAGCATGTGGTGTCCGACTGTCGCTCAGCAGTCCGGCCGCTAGCCACCACTCATGTTTTCTTTGACGTAGCGCGTCCAAATGTTCAATTCACTATTTCGCGAGCCTGTTGCATCTGCCGCACCGTTGATGTCACAACTCAATTTTTTTTTTCACTCCTGCGCGTCCTCAGCGCCTCGCACACACCCTATGTTGAGCCAGGTTTCAAGGTTCGGCGAGCGGCGAGGTGACATACAGAGCTGAGTTCCTAATCGATTTTGTATTTTCAACAGCGCCACATTGCACTCGCACCAGCCGCATCACCTGAATGTCTTATTCAACTCATTATCGTGCTTTCCGATACGTCTGCGACGCGTGTGATCGTGACATCTATTTCCATTGTTTGTCCCGTTCCGGCAAGTCCAACCGACGCGTCACGGCCGCGTTTCTAGCTGTTTCCAGGATATTTCTGTTAAATTTTCGTCCTGTGTCCGCCCCGCCGCTGACGTTTTACTTAGCTCCTATTCGCTATTGTCCAGGCAGTCGGCCATGCTCCAGACGTGTCTGGGTGGCGCCAAGATTCGTTTGAAGTTGGGACTTCCTTGCTCACCAGAGACCGAACGTGTCCTCGATGCGTTGCTCAGTCTTTTTCTACTACACGGATGCCTACCAATTCCTCTCAACGAAATCTCGAGGGTTTACTTCAACGAGGTCAGTATCAAAGTCACTCCCGGCATGCTCGGACTCGATCCTAACCTGCGAACAGATCATGTCTCCTAGGCGTAGCCAGACATTTATTTTTCACCAAACCCGCCTTTACAAGATTTGTAGACATGAAGGGGTGGCATTAATTTCGTTTACAGAATATGTAGCCACTATGTTTGAATGAATTATAATTTTTTGAATACAACCTCGCCGTATAATGCCGGTGGACACCAACCAACAGTCGATTCAGACTTGGCATATGCTATGTTAAGCCTGGATACCGTGCAGATGTCTGTCACTGCACATATGCCGGAGCGAAGCGAAGGCACGTCTTGTAGCTTAGAAAACCATATCCCATTATTAAAGTATCTTGGTGGAAGTCACTGTTGACTTGCTAGGGATATTTTCAAAGTATCAATATCTGTGAAAATAGCAATTTCCAGGTCAGTCAAATCATTTTTTTCAACAAGAGTAAGTAGATGATTAGGCTTGGGGTTAGGTATGCCATTCAATCTGACATCTTGAATTTTGCCTGATTTGAGCCAATTTTGGCGACTTTTTTACAAATGTCTTTTCGTTCAACATCATACTTTACTTTCTTCTGAGATTCGGAATACACTCTGACAACACTCTTGAGGGCCCCCATCTAAAAAAATCGTCCAAAACGGCCGTTTTAGCGCCTATATAAGGTAATTTCCCACGGTAGGTAGGTAGGTCAAGGCCCGAACCCCTCAAAAAAAAAAAATGTAGGTGATAGCATTTCTTCTTATCTTTGGACCCCCTTGCCAGCAAAGGAAACTCACATGAGCTAACAGCATCTCAGCTCACGCCCATGGGCGGCCCAAATCCAAGAAACTGGTTACAATCGACCCACGCTGCGACACATCGATGTTGCGGAGGGTGAGAAGGATGGTGTATGGCCGACAGGTAAGCTGGGTAGAGCAGTCAGAAAGTTGGCTGGAGCAGTTGTTTGGCCACGGCACGCGCACGCAAGAGATGAGAGTTGAGATCGATGAGAGCCCAGAGTCGGAGTCTGGGTCGAAAGGAGACTCAGAAAGGGACGACGTGGCATTAACGTGATCCCGATCACCCTTCGGGACTATTGGATATTTCGCTATTGCTTCGGGTGACTCGGTCCTGACTGCGATAAACATGAGCACGGCCATGATCACTCTTATACTTCCCAAAAATTCAGCGGTCCAGGATTCTGAATGCACAGAGTGTCATAGAATGATGAACCGTGTCTGCTGATCCACTATGGACTACGTGAGGAAATGATTCGAAAAAGTATGAGTATGATAAAGATCGACAAATATTAACGGACTGACCCAATTTTTTCGCAAACCCAGGGCATTTTCGAAGTCGTAAAGGCTAGCCAGATTGTCGTATGGAAGTTTGAAATGTCAAAGGAAAAATAATATGAGGATTTCTGAAAACCACCTTGTATCTTGTGTTTGGCTTGCACATTTTACTAGACCTTGATGATTTTCGAGCAGAGGGGGATGAACCGATTCTCATGTAGTATTCAGATCTGACCTCGTGAATGCACGGCGCCGTTGGTATTGATTTCAATCTAAACAGCGCAAACAGCGCAATGTGGGTTGGATTGCGGGAAACGAACCAAAGAATATCATTAGAGGTGGATGCAGTGCACAAAAGCTCACTCCCCAAAAACTAGAAGCAACGAATCAGAATTGAAAGCAGGGTAAGATGTTTAATATAGCGATGTTGCCCAAAATGGAAGTCTTGTTCCGTTTCACTGATTACGATTCTTCTAGCAGAAGAGACCCCTTCCTCCCCGACCAACATGGAGATGGGAGAATTTCAGCGTTCCAGCACCTTTCCTGCACCGGTCATTCCTACATTCTTCGGCACCGTGAATACTTTCAGAGGATGCTTTTCGCATTATGGACGAGGTGCTCGAAGGGAGACTCCCACGCGTTATGCGTCGTTGAACGGATATGGATCGTGGTCAACTCATTGCGGGCAGCGTCTTCGTGTTCAATCCTCAAGAAGCTGGGACCAAGCGATGGAAGGGTTCGTTTCCATTTGTATCTGGGCATTTCCCTGACTCTTATACATATACATAGATAACTTGCTCTGGCCACCGGCACGCCAGCTTGGCAACTTCCAGGTATGTTGGGGGCGGTCCTCGGAGTACATGTTGAACGAATCCATACCAGATTTACCGAGAGATTGAAGAACCGCAGACACGCCACCCAGAAATCATGATCAAGGCCGACGGTTTGGTGAAAAAGGTCAAATATAAATCAATTCACCATCAACATTGCCCCTAACTAGCCGTAGACTATCACCGCAGGCACACTGCGCCTCATTTCTTACTGCACAGCATCCGACAGTGCATTACAGTCAGTGTGGTCTTCTATTTAAACCCATCGGATGAAGCCATTATTTTCAGGAATGCGGCAGAATGGTCGAGAACTAGATCAGTTCGATGGAGTAGAGAGGGAATTTCGCTGAAAATTCCTCTTGTCCGAGATACCACGTAAATTAACGAGTCTACAGCCTCTGCCATCGTGGGATCGGAGTGGGACCGAGAACGCAAGGACGCTCTCGTCTGGATATGCATAGGACAACGGAGTTACAGTGAGCGATCAAGTATACGATGATACACCTGAATTGCGAATGCTTGTGACCGTAATCTGTCGCATCTATTGAGATTCACCAGATTGGCGACATCGAGGGCGACTCCCTCTACTCGAATTTCAATAACCCGAAGAGCGTCCGTAATGATCCCGACATTCGCGACGGTATTCTCCGCGATAGCCTTCGCCGTGGCGGTTGGTTTGAGGCCCGGCCTCATTTTAAAATGGTCCGAGGTTGAAATTTTGGTGGGGAGTGACCTGAGATTCTGCCGGCATTATCGGGTTGGGCGGGCGACAGATGGGACGTCGGTTATGATCGCCGGAGCGGTATGCGAGCGAGTGATGGATCTCGAATTAGACGGTGGTCCGAGCTGCGCACTGGCAGCAGACAACCACAAGCACATTTTACTGCGTTCCAACTCAGGGCGCCAAATATTACTCGACTCGAGTTCACGCATTCGCTCCTGTTCACTTCGGACGACCTAATAGCCGCCATCCGCAATGCGCCATCGCTCACGCACTTGCAAATAGACTGTTGCAATAAATGCTTTGATGATGCCTCCATCCGCTCTCTGTTCCACAAAGACGGCGTGGCACTCCTCGCTCCCCACTTCCACAATTTGGTTGTCAAGACCCACATCGTAAATTTCACCGAAGAGGTTCTCCACCATCGCGACACAATCATGCCTGCCACAGACACCGAACTTGCCTCGTACGCAGTCCTGCCAGCAGTTGCGCGCTGGACATACGTGGAATTGGAATTCCATTCCCGCTTCCGGAGGCACTACCTGGGTCCGCATTTTACGGATATGGTGAAGGACATACCTTCCAATATTCTCATATATTCCAAAGACATTGTGGAGTAAGTTGGACACTCAGCGGCGGCTTTGCGTACGAGTTGACAAATGTACACTATGCTCTGGTTCATGGAAGCAGGCGTGTGGGCTATTCACGATCTTGAATAGAATTGGAGCCCATTGAGCGGCATGAAAGTGATGCAAAGGTCTCAGATTTGGCTTATGGAGTATGTCTGTTGTCAAGTTTAACCCAATTGGGTTAAACGCGACTTAAACGCGGGCCGTGGTATCCGGAGGTTCCGTACTGCCGTGATGCCGTGATGGCACTCGATATTAATCGCTATTGAATAAACAATTAAATTGAATTAATGGCGACCCTTCCTTTGTCTTCCCCTCTCTTGACCATCGGTCCCTATGTCCAATGAGTGGCAAAATTCAAGGCAAAACCCAAAATCCCAATTGGGGTGGTATCCGCCAGGGGCTGGTCGACCAAAGAAGACTCTCAAAAGAACACTCATGCAGCCACAGAACGCCGACTCGGAAAGCCAGCCAGCACCTGTCCCCAGTGGCTCTAGGAGTGCAACTCATAGCTCATTTGAGCCTGAAATTGGCCGCTCTAATGTTATCCAACACACTGCAAAGAAACTCGCTAGTACAGTTACAGGTTTTTTTTGGTTCACGAGCTTCGCAGCAACCAAGCTCCATTGGACCTTCTAGTAATCGGCTGGCCATTGTGCTGCCAGCCATACCTCTTGAACCTGAACAGGTTGATTTTCTGAATGACAGTATGTTTATTTCCTCCTTTATTAATTTAACCCTAATTTTGTTTCAGATACTGTTGGTGTCGACTCAGAATCTTTTAATCCTATGGCCATTCGTCGACGTGTTGCTGAAGAACTTAGATCAGATGCATACAACCCCTCGCCCTCGTCAGACTTTGATCCTCCATCTCAAAATTCTCTGTTAACAACACCATTGCGCACACTATATGTTTCCCCTTCTATCGAGTTGACATCTCGGGCTCCTGAACAAACTGTATTCCGGATCCTGGGGGGGTCCAACCCATCATTAACTGTTGAGCACCCTTCCAAGAAACTGCGGCTTTACCACTCGGAAGGTTCTGGCAAGAAAAGACGGGGGCGTCGATGTGCCCGATGCGCAACTGCTGGTTGTCCGAGGGCAGCAGAATGCAAGGGGAAAGGTGGACGCAATCATTGCAGTTGTAAATCAAACGGGCATGAAATTAGTGATAAACATTTCTATGGGCGATTTCATACTTCATGAGCTGTATTCTGATTATCTAGTTTTCTCGCAACATGTAATAAAAAATTGATGAATATATTTGCACACCCTTGAGTGACGTTGGATTCGATGCTATATGCCGTATTTGTCTCAGGAAATTCCAAGCCATGCAAAAAGAGGGTTTGTAAACAAAAAATTATGAAAACTGTGATTCCCGGCCCGATGTGGATTTGTAGACCACATTCCAAGACCCAATCTTGTATTCTGGTCTATAAACTACACAGTGCATCTCTAGGAGCCTTGGAGATGCCTGGGACAAAATACTGGCACTTCCCGATTGTCCGTCTCTTTGTCATAGTGCGTACATTTTGTACACTTTTTCTGGCTGATCTGCAGTTTTTACCCTCATTTCAAGGTCTCCCAGTGGTTTCCCCCAAATCAAATTATTCAGGGCAGGGTTATACGTCAATACGACCACTCTAGCAAACACACAGAGGTCCCCAAGCAGTCGAAATCCCTACAGAAAGAGTATGGGTAGAAATTAGCTAATTTGAAATAGCGACCGGACCACGTCCAATAAATTTATAATGAGGCGCCAAGATATCGAATCGATTGCACCCATTTTCGGGGAAAACGAACGAGAATTGAGGGAGCTAGAGTGAAAGGAAAACCACCTATCAAAATGCTACCCAAAATGGAAAACTTCGGACTTTTCGGACGATCGGTTTCGGTCGGATCTCACGATCTTGAATTTGATTTGCTGGCCGTTTAACTCGATTTAGCTCTATTCCCGGAAGGAATAAACTTGAATCGCCGTGCCGGCGCTTCAATCAATCAACTTGATTTCTTATCTTCTGTTCTTTCTCTGCTCACTGGAGCCGGCGGATCGCGAAGAAACCTCGGATTTGGGTGCAGGTAAGTCTAACAAATTCCCTCTCTTTCTCCCTCTTTTTTCCTCTTTTCTCAACTTGAAAAACTTGAATTCATTGCCGTAACAACAGACATAAACCATAAGCCATATTATCAGATTTTGTTCAGAATTATGTCTAGCTAATTGATTTATTTAAAGAACCCTCATGACACACGATTATCCCGCCTGACATTCTTGCTCGTTTGATTCCTTCAATCGTACAAAAAGTTGGCTGTACTCACCATTCCTGGTAGCAGGAGTAAAATGGGCTAGAAGGGAGCGTTAACTCGAGATACTAGGGAAAGGAATAGGTAAATACTCACTCATTCTCCCCTCGCCACCCAACACACTTCCAGCAATCAAATACATGCTCCGGATCATACCTCCCCTTCACCTCCCACAACCTCCCATAATTATCCCCCCAAAACGTCTCCTCCCACTCGGGCTCCTCATACGACGCTTCATTCACATACGCGCCGCCCCCGGGACTCAACGCCTTCAACGGTGCCAACATATCCAGGAACCCCAGCGTGACGTTCTTCTGCGCCGCAGCCTCCAGCGGCGCGGTCCACTGGGCCACATGATCGACATGCCACAGCGCTGTCCGCCACGCCGGGTTCACGGAAGTCTTGCGCTCCGTATCCGGGTTCGAGAGTGGCATCTCGAAAACGACCTGTGTCGCGGTGATGTCCGTATCCGGGAGCAAGCCCCGCGCCGTCGTGATGCCGTAGATCACAGCGTCGACCAGCGCGGCGATCGAAGCGGTGGTTGTGAACAGGGACCGCGGCATGAGGCGGGAGGCGAGCAGCTGCGATATGCCCGGGGGCTCCGTAGCCTTCGCGTCGGCTTTGGAAAAGACCGTGTAGTCCAAGTACGAGGCGTACGAGGTGAAGTTGCTCGTGAGGATCGTGATCTCCGTTGAATTGCTCATCGCCTCCACGAACGGCGCCATCAGCGCGGCCAGCTTGGACCCATCGTCCGCGAAGGGCAGAACTGCGCCGAATTCGACGCCGTTGACGAGGTAGTCCACACCTCCCGTCACCAGCTCCTGCGACCAGGCGAGCTGGTTCTCCGCGTGTGCGGTGAGGATCTCGCGCAGGCCGTTGCCCTCGGCGCTGAACTCGGCAAGGAGATTGTACGTGTGGATGGGCAGCGCCGGGTGCAGCTGGACGCGGTACTTGGTCAAAACGGCGAAGGTCCCGCCGCCGCCACCGCGCATGGCCCAGAACAGATCTGGGTCGACACACTCGTTAATGACGCGCACTTGCCCATCCGCCGTCACAACCTCGAACTCTACGGCGTTGTCCACCATCAGCCCGTACAAGGTTGTGAAATCACCCAAGCCGCCACCCTGACCAAAGCCACCGGCGAGGCCGACCGACTCCTCGTACCCGCCGGTGATGTCCATCTTGTGCTGGCCGTTGAAGAAGACGTAGGCGTCCGTTGCGATGACACCCGCTCCCATCGTACCGATGTTCGTTAGTTTAGGCGTACTGGTGGGACAGCCTGACAGCGTGAAGGTTTCGTCGTAAGAAAGCGAGTCAAGGTTGTGCGTCCACAGTGCGAGCGAGTTGGGCACCGCCGAGCGGCCGAAGTAATCATGGCCCGTGTTCTTAATGCTGAGGCGGATGTTGTGTGTTTTAGCGAGAGCTATGGCCGCGGCAATGTGTGACGGGGAGCGTACGTCAATGTAATATGCTCCTAGTCGGCCGAGCGAGCAGGATGTGTAGAGCGGATATGTTGGCTCTGTGGGGGAAAGTGAACATGCTGAGGCGCTGCAGGCCTCCCAATTCTGCCAGTAGGTCTGGCCGTAGTCGCCTACGCGGGCAAGGTCGTTGGTAATGTTGGCTTCGACGGCGGAGCAGGTGGCTGCATTGTAGTAGGTTGAGTTTGGGTAGCAAGGTGCGCCTAGGGGGATGGTGAGGTATAGCCGGCCATCAAGGGTGGTGTTGAGTTGCTGCCATTCCTTGGGAGAAGGCCAGCACTTCTGCCCGGGCTGGCAGTTGAAGTCGATAGGATTAGATGCCCAGGAAATGCTGAGAGTGGAGAGGAGTAGAGGCAGGAGCATCATGATTGTGGTGGATTTTCGAGGGCCAAGAGAGCAGTGTGAGACGAAGGTACCACTGGGACCGCTGCTCCAAGTCGTCCTTCTTATATACGATTCCATGCGTAACGCTTAGTCACTGACATGCCTTGTCATGGCTTGCCGTTAGCAATGGCGTTATTCCCATTGTGGAGTAAGTTAGACACTCAGCGGCGGCTTTTGCGTCCGAGTTGAAAGATGTCGTAACACGACGCTCGATTATATGGATGCTGCTGCTCATTTACCCGTACAGAGTTTATCAATGAAAGTACTCCTCCCTGTGCTTTCAGTTTCGGTTTCGGTCTCAAATAGGAAGTTTGTGGCTGTGTGCGAAGTGTTTCACACCGAAAATAGAAATGTTTCTATCATTTTAGAATTCTGTTCAAGTTTGCCGTTGACAGCAAGTCGTGCTTATCAACGGAACCCCGTTGGTACGTCACGGTTTGTCACCGCCCCAATTACGACCCCTGCGGAGAGTCGTCCGCTTCCGCCGCTATGACGCACCCTGGAGACTATAATCCTCTGTCTGCATCTCGTTGATATTTATTTTCGTATATCTCTGGAGTGGAACTAACTATCGACGGATGGTGGGTCCCTGATTAACGTGAGCTGTTTATCATATCCCAACCACTGGTTGATTTAAATCTTTGAAAATCGCGTTTGCATTGGGCAGTGAAAAAATAGGAACCCAGACACTGCACAACCAATGCCAGTTGAGTTTTCAAATTCCGCAACTTGTCTGTGCGGTCAGACTCTGCGTCATCTTCTCGCTGTTGACAAGTACTCCGATGTCTTCGTCCTTCTTCTCTTTCGGCCGACTCCCAAGCCGTTAAATAAGCTCCCAGGCTGTTAGATATGCTCAACGGTGGAGCGAACTTATTTTTGTTTCGCCAGGTTGGTGATACAGATTCCCACTGTGCAACCCGTGTGGACGCCTTCCACCCTCCGGATAAATATCCTTGTGACTCGGCCTACACGTTCGGTCGCCTGCTTGCAATCCTAATCTGCGGAACCGCTCCAGGAGGTTTCCACATCTATATCTCTGGCTCTTATAAGATGAGATGCAGAGGCCAGTTAAGCACCACACCACTTCCCTTCCATGATTCAGATTATACCTCTGACCTTCGGCAACTCAACCTGGGCTGTCGCCATCTTCTTAATCTTCCTCTATGGTCTTCGCCCCCAACGCAACCGATCTCAACTCCCGTTGCCACCTAGGCCCAAGAAATTGCCCGTCGTAGGCAACCTATTCGACATCCCGCCGGAACGTCAATGGGAGACCTATGTCGAATGGAGCAAACAATTCAGTACGCCGTTGGTTTCCCGATATTGTACCTCGTCCCTATTAACTTGCACGACTTAGGCTCTGACATCATCCATCTGGATGTCGCTGGAACGTCCATTGTTGTTTTATCTTCAATGGAAGCCGTTAGACAGCTTTTCGAGAGACGGTCTTCCCTGTATTCAGATCGGTAAACCGGTTCCCGTGATATGAGCTCCATTTGCTAACCTCACTAGGGCTCGACTGCCGATGTTAGTAGAGTTAATGGGGTGGGACTTCGGAATAGGTCGGACCTTTCTGTGAATTCTTCCAGCCACAGAACTGACCCCAAAAAATTGCCAGCATTCATGAAATACGGTACGCTCCAGCAGTTCTCCGATCAAAAACTTTGGATCGTCTCATAATGCTAGGTGATCGTTGGTGGGTACTGCTGATCTCAGGGTACAATGTGGTACTTAACGACTTCGCAGGCGATCTCACCGAAAGATATTGCACGAGGCGTTCAATGTTGGCGCAATAAAGCAATTTCACCCTCAAGAACGGGCAGCAGTCAACGAACTTCTTCGCCGGATTCTTCAGGATCCCCGTGACATCATGAAACATTTCAGACAGTGAGCAGTTCAATTATTTCTTTGTAAACCGAACAAATCCTCATCACACCAGCATGACCGGAGCCCTCATGATGGACGTTACATATGGAATCGACGTCCGCTCCTCTGACGACCGGTATATCGGTATAGCAGAAGAAGCCATGCATGGGCTATCAGTTGCGAGCATTCCCGGGACGTTCCTCGTTGTAGGTCCCTCGGTTGCATGTCCACACAAGAAAGTGTTGACAGACTGAATGTCAGGACACTATCCCTGCATTGAAATATGTGCCGAACTGGGTCCCTGGTGCAGACTTCAAGCGAAAGGCGAAGCAATGGCGGAAAGTCACCCGGGATTTATTGGAAGTTCCATTTTCTGAGGTTAAACGAAACATCGTGCGAGATATTCCTCTGTGTATGTTTAACGTGCCGCTAAATTGTTTTTCGTAGGCGTCGGGAACCGCAAGGACATCACTCACATCGTTGAACCTCCGTCCATTGGACGACTCAACAGGCAGCAAAAAGAAGGTACGTGCACAGGAAGCCGTCGTTCAAGCGGCGGCGGCAAACATATACGCTGCAGGGGCGGACACCACGGTCTCCGCGTTGGGAACGTTTATTTTGGCAATGCTCGTCAATCCTGAGGCGCAGAAAAAAGCGCAGGCGGAAATGGACTCTGTTCTCGGCGCAGGTCATCTCCCGGATTTTGCAGACCGAGAGGCGTTGCCGTACGTCTCTGCAATTGTGAAAGAGGTTCTTCGATGGAGGCCCGTTACACCACTTGGTTTGGCGTCCATCCGATCCATGATTCAGCACATTCCTGACGGCAGCATTTTTCAGCTGTTCCGCACTACCTTGGTGTCGATGATGATTACCGAGGGTATAGAATCCCGGCCGGCTCTATTGTCATTGGGAACGCATGGTTCGTTATTTAATCATGGAGATTATCTGCCATTCTAATCTCGTTATCTAACCTCAGGGCAATCCTGCACGACGAGGTCAGTTCTGCTACTTTGCCTCTGCGTACGCTCACCTTCTTCTAGAACATGTATCCCGACCCCCAGTCATTCAAGCCCGAGCGCTTTCTGACTGACGGCAAACTTAATCGGGCCATCAGAGACCCAGAGACGGCCGCCTTTGGGTTCGGAAGGAGGTTCGCAACCTGTACTCACGGGTCTTGCGAACACAACTGACGCACAATAAATATAGGATATGTCTCGGCAAACACATGGCCACGTCCTCTCTCTGGATCACAATTGCGTCTATTCTGTCAACCTTGCAGATCAGCAAAACCGTCGAGGAGGGGAAGGTAGTTGAGCCCACGTATGAATACTTTCCGGGGCTCATATCGTGAGTCTGGATGCCATTGCTTCAGACGAATGTGCTAACGGCGCGGCGATTGGTAGAACACCTCTACCTTTCAAATGTTCAATTACACCACGGTCGCTGCAGGCGGTTGAGGTTATTCAGGCAGCTGCTGGCAGCTTGTGAAGGGCGTTGGGCCTTCTTCAATTTGCAGTCTGTATTATACTTGCCAGAATTGTGGTGTTTACAACATTTCAGTCACCATATGTTACCATCTTAGTGCCGTTTTTCTTTTTCGCTGTTCCCGAGGACGCATGTCTTTGAGGGATTATATTAATAAATTCCAACTGTTCACCCACATTCCATTAATTTTGTCGGTTGAGTTTAGTCTGCTCAAATTGGCAATGCAAGACTGAATACCAAGCCATAATTTTATTTTTATGGATAAAACATTTTTTTCTGGGAAATATCGCATTCAGTTGTGTTCAACTTGATGTTATCTTGGGCCAAAATGTCTTGTGGTGACCGGCAATCCCCGCCAAATAAATATCTGTTTGTTCTTTGTTTTTTCTGCGTTGGTCTGCCCTCCAGCCTTGCACAATGACTCTATGACCTCAAACTAAGATTTATATGGCATATGAGATGGAATTATGGCAGTCAATGTTCCCCTTCAATAAAACATGATATAAAGTCGTGATTTTAAGAAACTTTCCTAAATTTTGACCTGAAAATTGGGATAATTCTAATGGGAAACCCGGTTTCTCCAATTCTTATTGGGAAGCCGGGTTTCCAGAAACCTAGAGTGATCACGGTACTGGTGCCGAATGATGCCGCGGGCAATTTTAAATCTGTAGATGTCCATTTTGGCTCCTCTCTGTCTCGGGTCTTACCCAGTCACAAGGTGCCACAGCTCTTTGGCAAGGACCCAGACCTGATTTGGGTTGATGCAAATGGTTGGGTTCATCTTTGGTTCTGTTTGCAATCCCTGTTTACATCTGGCCTTTTCAACTTTGGTTCAACAGCACCACTAGTAAGATTGAGTTGCAGCTGTGTAGTGTAATCACTGCATTTTGACAGGTTCTGGACCCACGTTAGCCGAGCTTTGGCGAGGTCGGCTAATGGGGTCCAGGCTCGGCTCGAGGAACCGTCAAAATGCAGTGAATGACAGAATAGCCAGTCTTAGTCTTTTCCTTACCCCTGAGAGGTGAATGCATATCTCAACGTAAACAATGGATTTTCCAACTCGACTGCAAGATAGATAATAGATTCCCTTCCCATACATAGTCTCCCTGAATTTTTGCCCCACCGGCACCTGGGCCATTGGATGGCTGACTGGCTTTGCCAACCCCCACAGTCCCTTTGTGTAGGTAGACCATACAGCACATTTTTTGAGTTCGAAAGTAAAGAACACCAGCCACTCGCCACAGGAGTTTCAAACTCCGCTCACTGCTTGATTGCCAGGCGTATAATGTTCCTAATAGGGGTGCTCAATTTTAATTCGACCTGGGTCAGTTCCTGTTTTAATAAAATATTATTAATGATGGGATCTCGGCAGGAGAAAGTGTGCAGCTTTTTCGCCTCATTTGCTTTCTTTTGGAATATATTGCTTCCTGGCTCCTCCATCTATAAATGCTAATCTTTTCCGCTCCTTTCTGCGCCCTCAGAAAACCTCAGAAGAGGTGAAAGAAATTTGTGGTGCCGTACAAATGCCGTAAGAAAACGTCGGCCTAAGCTTAGCTGAGATCACATCATTAATAATAGTTTATTAAAAACTTGAACTGACCCAGGTCGATTAAGAATTGAGCACCCCTAGTGTCACTTTAATCAACAGCAATTTTTTTTTTTCAGTGTGCAAAACTGGTTTTTCTTGATACCTCAGATGTTTGAAGACATTTGGCAACGGATGCTACTAGTAGTGATTGATCGGTGAGAGCCGGGCACAGCCACATAACAACTATAGCGCGCTGTCGCGGCAGAGCCCACTAACCGGTTTGTAAGCTGCAACACACTTACCATTATTTTTTTTTTTTTGTGGTGAGCCAGTCCACAGTCGCCAGAACATCAATCAAGGTATAGATTTTTAATTTCGAGTTACGGTACTCATCAGTAAAACCACTCGTATCCGCAGCTGATTGGGTTGCTCTTGAGAACTTTTCCAACAAAAAATATCTCTGTAGTTCTCGGGTGAATAATTCACATCAGCAAAACCACTCACGCAGCCGGTTGGGTTGCTTTTGAGAGATTTTCGAAGAAAGATATCTCTGTGGTTCTCGGGTGAACATTTACATTGATTAAAAAGGTGCCAGAAACCCGAGAGATTGAGTCCTGGCTGAAATCATGATACTTAGTCTCTGGACTCGATTCATGCGGCCCGAGCTCCCTCCGTATAAAGCTGAGACAACTTTGTGGTATATGCTCTTACAGGCTGTGATTATTCTTCGCCCCTGACTTGCAGTCCCATACAAAGCCGCGGGTGCGGGATATTTATCGCTGAATAATACGGAATAGAAATTCAGGGTCTTCTCAAAATGTTTCAATCCTAGCTATTGTACACTGCACACAAATGGTCCAGTGCTGCGGAGGGACAGTAACGGGATCTATCATCTATAAAAAAAAAGTGAGTAGCACATACAATAGGACTAAGCTTTGTGCTGGCATAAATAGCCAAGGGGATTATCGGGGGTGGGGGCTGGTCTATCAACAGTTGGATCTATGGAGAGGAACTAAAGGACATGGGCTTCACACCGATGGCGAAAAACCCGGTGTATAAACCCCGCACCAGACTAGGGACCATCGGACGGAGTTAAATGAATGGAACGTCGAGTGATGACCAATCTGACTAGAAAGAATATGAGCCCTAGGCACGGTGTATGCGAGAAGCACTAAACCAGAAACGTGTCTGTCAGGGATTGCAGAGGTAATCCAATTATTTGCCATACTCGTCGAGAGAATGGCAGTGGCATCGGAATCTACAGGACAAACATGGTTATGAGCACCATGGTACCATCTGAAAGGGACGAGTTATATGCTGGCGGACTCGGTGCTTCCAGGACATGAAGGGGAGGACGAGGATAAAAGGTATCACGGATGCCTGGGACCATTCCCCTCTGAGCTCAACACTCATTATCAGAAAATCGTGTTCCCCGCCAAAGAAAATTCCGTTCCCGCAACGATGCGGGAACGCACCGCCACCAAAAAAAAAACACCTCAAAAATCTCTCCCAAAACCGTTCCCGCAACGCTGCGGGAACGGATTCAATTCCCAAAAACCATTACCTCAAAAGACCGATCTCTGCCACAGCATTGACACATCAGTCACTGTGTTACACGGGTCTTTCTTTCAATCTCTCGACTACGTCGCCGCTGCCCGCCCCTACCCCACGCCCTAGCCACCCACTCCCCTCGACCTAACCCCTACGCTACGCCGGTCCACGCTACCGTGCTCGCCCACAACGCCGCCCTCCACGCCCTGCGGCCTCACCGCTGTTCACAGCGAGTACGACGCCGCCGCCTGCCCCCCTCCATCGTGCCTTGCTGCCACCGCCCTCGCCCACGACGCCGCCCTCCTCGCCCTCCGGCCTCCCCTCTGTTTACCGCGAGCACGCCGCCCCCGCCGCCCACCTCTCTCCATCGCTCTTGCGCCTTGGTGCCCAAGCCGCCCCCTCTGCACGCACCTCCACACGATGACTACCACCTTCCACGTGCACGCTGCCGCACCGTCCGCTGCGGCCCACCGTCCCTCGTCCGCCACCAGCGCCGCGCATCTCGCTCATCCATGCGCCCGTCCAGCGCCGCACGTCTCCAGCTCGTACTCCCCTCATCCACGCTGCCCCGCTCATTCACCCCACCGCGCCTCCCGCCCCTGCCGCGCACGACTATCGCCGCCCCCCGCCTGCGCTACTCCCACAGCTACGCCGCGCTCGCTATACGGACGACGACGCCGCTGCCTGCTGACCTCCACCACTGCTACGCTTCCCCGCACGCGTACCCCTCACCGACGCCGCTTTCCATCGCCAATGCCCCCCGCCTCATCTCCACAAGCCCCCGCCGCGCCGACTTCCTTATGCCCGCACCTTCGCGCACCCCTTTCGACCGTCGCCACCGCACTTCACACACTGGTGGCACCGCCAGCGGCCAGCGCACGTACGACATGCGCCAGCGACGTCCGGCCACACCTCGCTCCGACGGCGCCCGGGGATTCCCTGGAAGAATGGGTTAGCAGGGCGCCCGGGCATTCCCTGGAAGGACGAGAACGCGGTAACGCGCCTCTTCCTATCCTCTCGACCCACGCCATCACTCGCGCATACCGCTACCGTACAGACGCGCCTCGCCCGTCACGTCCTCCTTCATCTCGAGCGACCACGTACATCCCCTTTCAATTTCGATCCGTTCCTTTACCTAGCCTTCCTTTATTTACCTTTACTCCTGACTCAATATCTCCCTACGCATTCAAATACCAAGTGTATGTACATTAGAGCTAATCTCATGTCTGCAATGACCCAATGTTAGTACTTCGCGTGGAAATTCAAAAGGAAGAAAAAACAATTCCGGCTGGCGGCGGCCCACTCTCTTTTCTATGAAAGTGAGTGAGTTTAACTACTCACCAGCCAACGTGCCGCGGTTCGTCTAATACCTGGTCTCGCAGTAAATTCAGGTCAAATTCAAGCAATTTTCCAATAAGATCCGCAACAGTCCACCTTTTCCCGCTTGATCTTTCACTCAATTGATTTGGTTTACTTGGCCTAGAGCCGTTGCTATCTTCGAAATTTATCTGGAGTCCAGAATCAAGAGGCCGTCAGTTAAGTTTTGATCGTCTTTCCAGTCTGTTCTGATCGACCTTTGACCTTCCAGATCCAATATCCGCGTACTTCACCAATCGTTCAGCACGTATCCATATGGTTCAAAGGCCCACAAACACTTGGAGTAAAGGTAAGCTGGCTTTGGTATCTCTTTCATTCACTTCATTTACGTTGCTTACGTGGATTTTCGCCTCGCCATGCTTTCGACACTGTTGGCCGTTACTACGCTCATATACTGCCAAGTACGTTCTTTTTAAATCACACTGACTTGCCATCTCCATTCGTTCTCTTACTATCAAGTGCTTTGAATGAAAGGCAAGACTATGCTCTCCAAGGCCGAAGCCATGCTGGTATGACTCCAGGTACGTTCGGTTCATCGGCCTGAAACGAAGGCCGACTCACGTGCATTGCATCTACATGTTGTTCTTCACTCGAGTCAGCCTGCAAAAGGTTCGTTTCGTTCACTGGCTTTCTTGCCAAACTGACTCGCAGGGCTCAGATGTTGACGCCGCGTCTTTATTCCATGTCTTCAATGCGAGACTATCATCATATGGAACCAGGTACGTATTGCTATCCATCCATTCACCTACGTTGACTTAGAATCTGTTAGCGAAAGCGGGTGCGTAGAGAGTTGAGCGCGAGCTTACGTAGACGTAGCACGCGTTTGAGTGAGTTGGTGTTGCCGTGTGGCAATAAAGTAGTTATTTATATGTTCAAATCCTTATCAAATCAACACCGTTCCCTACAATATCTACCTTGCGCAGCCGACCAACGAGAGTAAATCTTCGTTAGACGCGAGCGAGCGGGAAACGTCTCCGTGCTCTTAGGACTGCGGTACTAATCGTTGATGTAAGCTTAAAGTCGTTACCTCAAGGTTAGTTTTGGTAATATCTTAATGAGCTCAAGGCGTCACTTAGAATCACGCAAGTTACAGGTTGACTGTAGTGAATTGAGTAGAAGTAAGTTGTATCCACAAGAGGGGAACACTCCTCTTTATATACTACAGAATATCGAGTCATATCAAGTCATAAGAGAGTGACTCCATGCCCGAAGGATGCCCGAGGCCGAGCCATGCCCGAGCTGCGAGTCACAACTAAAATGTGTGACTCGGTAGTGACTCAGGTCGAGCGTACTGAGGTCTTGAATCCATCACATAGCCCTCCGAGCCGAAGTACACTCGAAAAAATGTATTTTACAAACCCGCAGGTAACGAGTACAACGGTTCAATCCGTAAAATCATAGGTAAGTATGTGCGTATATACGTCAAATTTTACAAAAGGTCAGCCGTCAACCACTCCACAGTTGTTTGCATCACCCCAACCACCGCAGTGTCAAGGTCTTCCATCGTCAAGCCCAACTCCAACGTGTACATGCGAATGAAATTGTCAGCAGGCTCCTGCAGCCACGTCAAGCTGGTTGGCTCCGGGAGCGGCCAGATCGCAAGGCGGATTTGGTCATCGCGGTCGGACACAAGGAGCCGTTGGGCGTAGCGTGAGATGAGAGCGGCACATTCTGGGTGATGAATTAGTTGTGGTGCAGCAGTAGCAAGACTAGTGTATTCACTGAAGTCCATCTCGTTGCCGCGAACTGCGTGAGCCATCGTGTGCCTCAACGAGAAATACCCCCCGTACGTGCGATGGAGATTGCAGCGATGGATGAATTCGGTGCGCGACATGCCAATGACGGCGCCCCAGTTCCATGCCGAGCGATAACCGTGTTCCAGCGAGTTGCGAATGCAATTAGCCATCCAATGAACGAAGTACACGTACACTTCCTGTGCATCCCGAATGAACTGTTTTGCGGCCTCCTGGCTGGTGAAGGCCAACTCGTCCGGATCGTGGAAGATATAGCCAGCGAAGAGGGAGATCCCTGGCATGGACGCCTCGAGTTCGTCAAGAGCGTGCTTCGGAATCGAGCGGGGAAGGGCGCTGTCGAGGTATGGATTATGGTCGTTGGCAGCGCAGTGGATTGCCGCCGCAAGCCGGTCAAAGCTGTTATAAATATGGCAGAGTAACGGCTCGCGAATGTGGTAGCTGGTGGTGCCAAATACAACGTCGCAAGTGATCTCGTCGTCTGTCGGCTCCCGAATGATCAGGCCTGTGCCCAACATGACACGGAATAGGGTGTTGACCAGCGCACTGTCTGGAACTAATTGTTAGCAAGTCGCAACCCGGACAGAGCACCACACACTGATAACCGACTCCAACGCGACCGATCCATCATTGGGGTCGAATGTTTTGACAAGGACACCGTTCTCTTCGAGGTTGAGCTCCGGAGACGTCGGTGGTGCAGGCATAGGGATTGAACTGAAGGTGAACGGTATTTCGCCTGGTGAAATGGAGCCGAACCGGATAGGTGCACGGGTCGGAACTGCCCGTGCAAAGTTGGAGCTCGCAGAAGTGAGGCCATCGGAATCCGAAGACGCCGAGGATGACCCAGATGAGCCCAATGTGTTGAGAATGGGTAAAGGTTCTGGATCCATCGAGGCTCGTAGCGGTAGCCGACATCGTGGGCGAGTAATGCGTGTCTAGATGCTGTATGGTTGAAAGTTGAGACGCCGCAAGTTGGGGAATTGAATAGGGATTCATGTTTCCTGGCATTATTGCGTGGGTTACTCGTATATGAAACTCAACCAAATATTTGAGTACCTGAAAGCGCTCAGGTCCAAGACGAAACTTTTTGTTGTAATGGCGAAGTTCCTCGGGATCGCAGGCGCTGTTGGGGTGCAGAACCTTGATAACCATGGTGCCGCTGGTGGTGGTACAGGTAGAAATACAGGTGTAGAAGTGACAGTGATAGGAGACAAGTGGGAAATGCAGAAGGGGAAAATTAAAATGAGTAGGGCGAGATTGAATCTGAATTGCGATGCGCGAGTTAAAGGTTTTTATAGTCTTTTCCATCAGTCATGTGGAACAGGAGTGGAGTAAAGAAAATGAGAGAAGTGCTCATTCTTCGGCGGCCGATAATTCTTCGGGCAGATCTACCCGTCGAATTTGTTGATGAACCTTTTCCTTTTTCGCATCTAACCAATCTTGTAGAATCATGGGTGCATTTCTGAGTCTTTTTTAGGGTTATTAGGGAGCACTCTTGGGGTTCAAGGGGCCGTCTCTGACCCCAACCCTAGCTAACCCTAACCCTAGGTTTAGGTTTATAGGAGGGTTGGAGTTGTTGTTAGGGTTAAAGTGCAACACGTCCTTCATCTAGGAATGATATGCTGGGGGGGAGGCGGTGGGGGTGACGGGCGCCTGAGGCGCCACCCCACTGCCTTCCCCCCCCAGCATATCATTCCTAGATGAAGGACGTGTTGCAAGAAAAGGAAAGTAAACTCAACTGTCCCAATTGTTACTACACTGTAAGTGGAGAAATGTGTTGTATGTTTTGTACAGGCAGGCTCTGTGTTGTGCTGTCACAACCATTGTGACAGGGTAAAGAGGGAATATATTGAAGCAGGTAGGCTCTCTGTTGTGCTGCCACAACCATTGCGACACAGTAAAATAGTGCACTATGTTGAATATTTTGTAATGGCAGGCTCTCTATGGTGCTGTTGCAACCATTGCGACAAGGTTTGATAGGGCACTATATGGAATATTTTATAATGGCAGGCTCTGTGTTGTGCTGTCACAACCGTTGCAACATGATAAATAGAGCAGTGTCTTGAATATTTTGTATGCTGTCGCAACTAGTGCGACATGGTAAATAGGGCACTGTCTTGAATATTTTGTATGCTGTCGCAACCATTGCGACACCGTAAATAGGGCACTGTCTTGAATATTTTGTATGCTGTCGCAACCATTGTGACACCGTAAATAGGGTACTATATTGAATATTTTGGAAAGACAGGCTCTATGTTGTGCTGTCGCAACCATTGCGACAGGGTAAATAGGGCACTATATTGAATATTTTGTGAAGGTAGGCTGTGTGTTGTGCTGTCACAACCATTGCAACAGGGTAAATAGGGCACTGTCTTGAATAATTTGTAGGCTGTCGCAACGATTGCGACATCATAAATAGGGTACTGTCTTGAATATTTTGTAGGCTGTTGCAACAATTGCGACACCGTATTCAAGACAGTGCTCTATTTATCATGTCGCAATGGTTGCGACAGCACAACACAGAGCCTACCTTCGCAAAATATTCAATATAGTGCCCTATTTGCGGTGTCGCAATGGTTGCGACAGCCTACAAAATATTGCTCTATTTATCATGTCGCAACGGTTGCGACAGCACAACACAAAGCCTACCATCGCAAAATATTCAATATAGTGCCCAATTTACCCTGTCGCAATGGTTGCGACAGCACAACATAGAGCCTGTCTTTCCAAAATATTCAATATAGTAGACAGTGCTCTATTTATCATGTCGCAACGGTTGTTGCGACATGGTAAATAGGGTACTATATTGAATATTTTGTAAACACAGGCTCTGTGTTGTGCTGTTGCAACCATTGCAACACAGTGAATAGGGCACTCTCTTGAATATTTTGTATGCTGTTGTAACCATTGCGACATGGTAATTAGGGGACTATGTTGAATATTTTGTATGTGACGCACCATTGCGACATGGTAAATAGAGCACTATATTAAATGTGTTGTAAAGGTAGGCTTTGTGTTGTTAGCCGTAAATAGGGTACTACATGGAATATTTTGTAAAGACAGGCTCTGTGTTGTGCTGTCGCAACCATTGTGACATGGTAAATAGGGCACACTCTTGAATATTTTGCATGCTGTCGCAACCATTGCGACACAGTAAATAGGGTACTATATTGAATATCTTGTAAAGACAGGCTCTGTGTTGTGCTGTCGCAACCATTGCGACACGGTAAATACAGCACTCTCTTGGATATTTTGCATGCTGTCACAACCATTGCAACACGGTAAATACGGCACTATATTGAATATTTTGTAAAGGGAGGCTCTCTATGGTGCTGTCGCAACCATTGGGACACCGTAAATAGGGTACTATATTGAATATTTTGTAAAGACAGGCTCTGTGTTGTGCTGGCGCAACCATTGTGACACAGTGAATAAGGCAATATTTTGCATGCTGTCGCAACCATTGCGACACAGTAAAGAGGGCACTATATTGGATATTTTGTAAAGGCAGGCTCTGTGTTGTGCTGTCGCACCATTGCGACATGGTAAATAGAGCACTCTCTTGAATATTTTGTATGCTGTCGCAACCATTGCGACACGGTAAATAGGTCACTATATTGACTTTTTTGTAAAGGCAGGCTCTGTGTTATGCTGTCGCAACCGTTGCGACATGATAAACAGAGCACTGTCTTGAATATTTGTATGCTGTCGCAACCATTGCGACATGGTAAATAGGGCAATCTCTTGAATATTTTGTATGCTGTCGCAACCGTTGCGACACTGTAAATAGAGCACTCCCTTGAATATTTTGTATGCTGTCGCAACCATTGCGACACGGCAAATAGGGCATTATATTGAATATTTTGTAAAGGCAGGCTCTCTATGGTGCTGTCGCAACCATTGCGACATGGCAAATAGGGCATTATATTGAATATTTTGTAAAGGCAGGCTCTCTATGGTGCTGTCGCAAACATTGCGACACGGTAAATAAGGCACTATATTGGATATTTTGTAGAGGCAGGCTCTGTGTTGTGCTGTCGCAACCGTTGCGACATGATAAACAGAGCACTGTCTTGAATATTTGTATGCTGTCGCAACCATTGCGACATGGTAAATAGGGCAATCTCTTGAATATTTTGTATGCTGTCGCAACCGTTGCGACACTGTAAATAGAGCACTCCCTTGAATATTTTGTATGCTGTCGCAACCATTGCGACACGGCAAATAGGGCATTATATTGAATATTTTGTAAAGGCAGGCTCTCTAAGGTGCTGTCGCAACCATTGCGACACAGCAAAGAGGAAATATTTTGAATATTTTGTACCCGCAGGCTCTGTGTTGTGCTGTCGCAACCGTTGCAACACAGTAATGGAGCATTATTTTGTACAGGTAGGCACTGTGCTGTACTGTCGCAACCATTGCGACATGGTAAATTAAGCAATATATTGAATATTTTGTACAGGCAGGCTCTCCGTTGTGGTGTTGCAACCATTGCGACTGTTGCGACAAGGCAAAGAGGAAATATGTTGGAGTGGCAGGCTCTGTGTTGTGGTGTCGCAATGGCTACGACATGGTAAAGGAAATATGCTGAATCAGGTAGGCTCTGTGTTGTCGTGTCGCAACCGTTGAGACATTATGTAAACAGGCAAGCTTTTATTTCACAGTCAAAAAGCCACCAGAAAATCTTTGTACTGTTACTCTGCAGAATGAAGCCTTTTTAACCAAAACACCGCTGGCTTTTCGAAATTGTTTTGCATTTTGTGACGTGAATCAACTAAGGGCCTCTACTAGAATTGTAAGTACATTCAAATAGCTTACAACAAGGGCTACAACCTTGATTTCTGAAAAACTGCTGCCAAATTCTTGTAGTGTCTCTTGGCAGAATGAAGACTTTTTAGTGAATTCATGGGTCACTTAGTGTCCTTGAAAGAAATATAGGCGGAAGTGTAGACTTTGAACCCATTCTAAGGGAACTGAAGGTTTCTGGGGGAAATTCGGAGGGATTCTAGCAGACATGCAGCGAACTTAAGGTGTTTCTCACGGAAATGAGGTGTTTCCGAGGTTGAGTAGACTGCTCCTACAGACTGTGAATATCTCTACGAATTCCTGTCTGTTTCACTGGAAACTCAGACCATTTGAAAACAGAACCATGAGGACATAGATTAATGCAACCGACTTTTGAGGGCTCTATTGTTCTATGTCCCATGCAACAGAGGTGAATTTAGACCAGGTAGAAAAGTTGGCACGATATGGAGTTTGGGTCCTTCAGAATGGCTGCAACTTTGTGGGGCAGTTTTTCAGAGCAATCCATCGGATCCTTACTGAGAACGAGGCTGTTTACCGATCCTTTTTTGGAATTGAAAAAGATTAAATACATCTTAAATTCGTTCTCATGTGAAAGAGGCAGTTCAACAAGTGGTCTGGGCCCTTCAGAACTCAGATCGTAAATACGAATCCTAGAAATCGCTGCCCCCTAATGATTGATGTTATGTTAAATGGAAAGCTGAACTGGGTCCCAGGGTTATCCGCCACATCGTCGCTGATTCCTGAGCCAACATTAAATATCTTATTGTGCCACCCCGCATGCATGCGTGCCGCTATGTCGAGCCATCGCCGAAATCATTGTAATAATTAAATTAGTACAGTTCTTCAGGGCCATGACACGCAGATCAGCTTTGCATCAGCTCATCAATTGCGGTCTGGAATCCGTGAAAGGCCAATGGTTTCTCTCCTTCCTCCCGTCTTCTTTGCCCCCAGTATTTTCCAGGATCATTACATATACTAGTACACCACTAATATGTATATAAACAAGTAATAAAAAGGGATACTGCCCGAGGACGGTACTAAGGAAGTCTTACTGGTCCATCAAATCAGCGATGTTTTGGAATTCAGGTATCTTTCGCCCTCCCCCTCACTACCAAGCTCCTGGAAAATTTGAAGGGTCTTCTATACAATGTAAAATGGCTTCTATCTCGTTATATTTTTAAATTTTTTACCAGAGCATGGCCATGGTGCATTAAGAGGGAGCCGTTGAGAGTGTCACATCAAAATGAGTGTGTGACTCCTTGTGACCACTCACTGCTTTTGAAATCCCCCGAAACCGCGACTATGCTGAGGCGTCTCGCCATTGTATGGCCATCAGCCACGTCTAGCCATCGACACACACCTGCCGAGAGCCCTCGGCATGTCTCAACCACAGCCGGGATGCTGGGGGAAGCTAGGAGAGACGTGTTGAGGCCCGCTGAGCCACCTCAACATTCCATCGGCAGGCTGCGGCTCCGTCGTGTCTAGGCAATCGGAATTACCCTCGGCTAGGTATATTTAGACGTCTCCACGAATATAGCAGTGTCTAGCCGGTGCCTCAACGCAGTGACTGCTGCTTTCCTTCCAATGGAGCACGAGCTCGGTTCGGTAAGAACTTCTGAGGACACAGAAAAGTGTCCTACAAGTTACAGGATACCCCTCAAATTTATCCAAAACTTTGCAGCCTGCAGGGAGGCCATGAGATACACAAATTCCAAAACATCACTGACTTTGTGTCACTTTCATGCATCAGCTCTTGCTTAATGATGAGGAAAACAAAGGCAAGTGAGATATTAGCTATCGAAAAATTGCGACTAGGAAGGAAGAACAGCTTTGTGGACAAGATGCGCTCCAGTGGCAGAGTACATGGACTGCATTTGAATTAATAAATTCCAATCTGCCCTAGTGTTTCTGTAACACAAGTGTTGGAGTTGAATCTTAGTTGATGGGCAAGCCTATCCAAGCGTGTAATGGGCCAGTAATAAAAGAGTAGCCGGGATGGCATATACTCTAGTGAAGAAATGTTGAGTATAATTTTGATTCGAACATGAAATCATCGAAGTTGGAAGCCTAAAGAACTCATTCTGTGCTGCTGGATGAAATTGGTCAATGGAAAGCAAATACAGAATGAATATAAGGAGAATTGAATAATAATAAAGAAATCGTCAAGGACTAGTCTCTGTTGACGGACTACCACTCTCAACTTGGCCACATACGTCTGAAAAACCCGGCCCGTGCTTCATGTGGACTCCCACGGATCAAAGACGGAAGAAGTCAGTTGCACCCCCCCTTCCACAAATCGAACTAATTCTCAAATTTGGGTAGAAGTACCAAGAAGAGACCCGTCAGTGGCGAGAGCATGGTAAGATTTTTTGAGTGCGGGCTGGGCAGACTGGAACACGGTGTTGGTAAGGACGGAAGTCTGAAAATAAACCAGGGCTCGGGGCGACAAGCACATCCAGAATTCAGTCCGAAGAAAAACAGCGAAAAATCAGTTTGGGCATTGGATGATCAATATTCAGATCTCATGCGAGAACTTGAACGAGACAAGGAAGAGTTTAGATAAAACCACTCAAGGTATGACTGAAAACACAGAAATTATGGAAGAAGCTGAAAGAATATGAACAGAGCATGGCCCAATGTGGCCGGCGCAATTGGAACAGCAGAGAAAATTGTTAGTGGGGGCCGAGAGCATGGGTCTGCACGGCCATGATTAACATGTGAAATAAGCAGTACTGAGATGGTAAAGGAAAAAGGCTCCCATGAAGGTAAAGGAAATGGAGCCCAGGTACAGGGGAAGGCATCTATGTCTGGATCCATGGTACCAGGGATGCCTGGAGGGCCAAATGAATTATTAGTTACAGTATCTGAAACCTCTGTTCAATCACGTTTCAAATCAGCCTGGTCTATTTTTATTTGGCCACTTTAGGTTTGTACATGGGTGCAGAATGGCATGCTACTTTGTTTCTCCAGAATGGCAGAGTGGTTATTCAATTCAATTCAAGTTCAACTAGAGTGCGCGCGGGCCCCTGGGGGCCCATGTAGCACTGTGCGTAATACTGGGATTTAAACTAGCTGGCTACTGGTTGGACGGCGTGTAACGGTACGGTAAGATGGGGGAGACAGAGGAGGTTATTGCTGTGCATCGACACTGTTCAAGGTCGGGGTACGGGAGTCAGAAGGTCAACCCTTCGATTCCCACGGCTGACATTAAGCATTTTCATATTATCTAACCACCTGTTTTGTTCGACACTTTGGTTTTATTTTTATTCTTTTGGCTGCTCTATGGAGCCCTTCGGCCACAGTGTATATATTTCCTACTAGTTTGCCGCTCCGTTCTGACCCTCAGAATGGGTGGCTGTGCTGGTGGATAGCCACCGGCAGCTGGGGTCAGAACGGAGCGGCAAACTAATAGGGTGTCATCTTGGTCAATGAGTGGGAGGACATGGATCGGGACAGCACGCTCGGTGCAGTCAAATAAAGTGCAAAATTTTGTTCCTGGACTTCGGTGTTCGAACTCGACCTGCAGTTTCAGGACTTCCTGACGACGAATTTCGGAGTCGCGATGAGCTCGGACTTCTCCGATACTTTGCGGCACTGGATGTAGATCAGTACTCCGGCACGCAACTTGAACATTCTACTCGTTTGTCGCCCGGGTTAGAGGGTTAAAACGGTGGCTATGTACTAGTGGAACAGCCTGATAACTGCTTGTATTATGTGCATGATCGACACGGCTGCGCCAGTAAGCAAATAACAGGCGAGACCTTAGAGCCAAAGTACGATTAGACTGGCGAGGGCCACCCAGACGCAAAATGTATCGCGTATCTCCTTATACGTCAACACTTTGTGGTACTTTTCATCATAAAATGTATTTCTATATTGGATATAAGCCAATGTACCGATAACCTCTAATCCCATCGAAAAATTCAAAAAGTCGCACTGTAGGTTGTTAAATGTCCATCTGTCACTTATGCTGCGGCGATGGCACCCAGACCGGAGAGGGAAGGCGAGAAGAATACTCGCCGCCGCGGGAAATAACATAATCTGGAGGGACAGGGCACCGTGGTCAGCTGAAGAACATCAGAAAACGATGCCATCCGTACCCGTTGGAAGGACGACGTCGTTCCAGGGATCGTCGTGGAAATCAACCGACTCATCGACAAGGACGCGTGGGTTGAGCCCAGAGATGTTCTTGGGGCCACCACCAAGGGTCCCGATAATTGGATCAACGCCAATCGTTCTGAGTGGTAGAAATTAGACGAAGCAGCGAGGGAAAACCACTCGGGCTTACGGATCCACTTTTCCGAAAATGAACCTGAACGGCATTCATCAGTCTCTTTATTCTCGCCGAGAGACTCTTGAAATATTACCCGACGTTGTTAATCCAAATGCTCTGCAGGAACATGAAACCGTTGAATATACTAGATTGATAAGCAACTAGCAGAAAAATCAGCGACCAATTATCAAGACAAAAAATGAGAATATACCGAAGGCAAGTCCTCGGTCGACGCTGGTCGTGCTTGAAGCAGTCTCAGCGGCGGTCACTGTGACAAGTCATTACTGTATCTGTTCAAACTCAATAGTGTCCAACCTTCCGGACGTAGGGAATACTTGAACGGATGATGAAGTGGGAGTTTTCAGCGCTGGGGCCGAGGTCTCCGCGAGGGTGGACCTTGCGAATATGAGCTCCGAAGGGGCAGGCAGTTTGGTTAAAGTGGTTCTCGGTGCCCGGATCAGCGACATCGAGCAGGTAGTCGAAATCGTTGTTCCTGTTAGGATCGGCGGCGAGAACTGGATCGTCTGCGGTAGGAGACAAGAAGATGGGAGCTCCCTGATCAAGCAAAGAAGGTTATGTTTGGGGGCACGATGTGAAGCAAGAGATGTACGAACACTCTTCCAGCGACCAACCATGCGAGCTCCCAAAAGCTCTGAACCTTGTGCCGGAGTGAGCCCGGGAATTGGCTGAACTCCGGAACGAGCTGTTGGAGTTGACGGAACACCAAGAACCTGGAAAAAAATTGAACATGCAATAACATGCAAGTGAGCAGCTACTCACGAGCCATCTTTTGCCCAGGCGGGACGGAGACTCAGACCAGGATCACCGGTGTCTCCAAGCAGGAAGGTGCGTAAGAGACAGATTACAATAATATCAACATAAAAATTCAAGGATACCCACCCGCGTCCACTAGAGGGAGGGATATTATCAGCATGATTCAGGAGCGTCCAAAGGACTACGGACCTGGGGTCTGACCGGGGAGAATGGGGTTTGTGAAACCAGTTACGGCCGGTTGAGAAATACCGTCCTATTGAACAATGACCCTTGTTTAACAGCAGGAACTTTACCCGTGGAAGGAAGCATTACCATGAAACCAAAGTGTTCGTGACCTTCTTCGGCCCCTGGGCGGGCTGCGCCATTCAAACGATAGCTGCGAAATCGGTTAATGCGAGTGACGGAGAAGAAGTCAGAATCGCCAACATCTCCGTGATAGACGAGCCCAAAATCGATTGAATATTGGCCAATTCGGAGTCGATATTTGCGGTGGTGTCCGACGCAAGCAAAAATAATCCGTGGATGTTGGTTCCTGCAAATGCAGCATTCCATGTAGAAGGATTATCACCGATCACGAAACTCGTATTGTGGACGTCGGCAAATTTGCCAGCAACGAAGTTGGAGTCTCCAAGGTCGCTATGAAATGAATTAGTTTGAACACCCGTGGACCCGATGGAAAAACCGACTCATTGACTCCGAGTGTAACCAGTCCTGTGTTGGAGAAAGCAATATTCACAGCTGTGATGGGTTGAGTGTTCACGGAGAGAATCTTTGATGGATCAGTTTCTTGTCTGCATATCCGATAGGGTCTAACGTGTACCTCGGTTGTAGTGCTGATTAGTGGCACGATATCAGACGCGAGTTTCGACTTGAAGGTTGCAGCATTATTGACATGGAAGAAAAAGAAAAGCTCCTTGTTCTTGTGCATGCCGACCAAGATATCCGACTGAATGTTAATGGATATTGGCACTTTATGGCTTGTAGGTAATTATCTATGCTATGTTTTAGCCTACTTGTCTCGTATTTACACACCGCCGAAAGACTTATCTCGACATAGGTCAATATGCTAGCTGAAATCTTGCGCGATTTTTGCGATTGGTTCGGCATTTCCCGGACCAATCGCAAAAATCGCTCAAGATCTGAGGACGCGTATTGACCTATGTCGAGATAAGTCTTTCGTTGGTGTGTTAGTATTTACGTCTCACGGTTGAACACTGCCTTGTGACTCAGCCGAACCAGTGCAGCCTCGGGCACGGTTCGGGCATGGTTCGGGCTTGGAGTCATTACTCTTTGACTCTGTTGGAGTCATGGATATATTTAGAATAGTCCTAAGTATATAAGAGGCTCATCCTCCTCCTGTATCGGAATCATCATCTACTACTGCAATCTACTACCGTGATTCAACAAAGGAAGGGCTTCCACAACGATGGGGCGACGGCTGTAAGCGTAACAGTGCAAGTTTCAAAGGCGCGACCGTGCTCTATCGCCATTTCCTCCGTTACACCTCGAGATCGTATTCTACATGAACAGTAAAGTCAAAGTCACCCTCCAGACTGTTCTCTCTTGCCCACTCCTGGATAGCATCAAAGTTCCCGCACGTATGCGGGACATTGGTCCTCGGCATGGTATAATTTGCTCGCGCATCCCACTGCCAGCTAAATGATTCCAGGTACGGATGAGCATATTTTCGCTTCTGCGTCGAATGAGGGAACGTACACGACGACGCTGATATCCGAGTGGCACATGATGGAGCTTCGGATTCACTCGACGCAGTGGCTTATGTGGTCCCGTGCATACTGGACCTTCGTGGTGTCCCACTCTGGGTAATACATCGGATCGAGCGCTTTGCGGATTGTGTTCTATGTAAAATCAACAATGACGCTTGAACGCGAATGATATGGCCCTCTGCACACCAAACAATGCAACTCGTGATAAACGTCCAATTCCGCGATATAGAACCCGGGGTCGCCCGGGATGGGACTCGTCATATTGGGGATCTGCGCCGCCACGCTCTTGGGGATGCGCGAAATCCCATCTGTTAGGGAAGACCCACAGATCAGTTGATTTCGGGAGGGGTGGAAGAAATGGGCGGAAAGCATACGTTGGTAGAGGGCATACCATGCGTCGTCCAGGGCAGGCGAGGACGGTATCTGGAACGAGGTCTTGTCATCGCCGAAGCCCCCAGCGTAGAACTGGACGATATCCTCCACGACATGCTGTGCAGGAGCTGGCAGTGCTACGATGAGTGGGCATCCAACGCCAAACGGGGTGGACGCACAATACAGTTTCGTCACCGACGAAGTGGGTTTTCTTGAATACAACACGTGTGTGGCGAAAGCTGCGGTTTCGAGAAGTATGATGCCAAGGAGAACTACGACAGTGCGAGAGAATCGAGAGTGACGCGGACGAAGTTGCGAGTGCTTGTCGTCGGACTCGATGTCGTCAGTAGGGAGGATGTGGTACGGCCCACTGGCAGTCATGTTGGGTTGAGTGGTCAAAAACAAGAGGCGTCTGCTCAACGGCAATCTCAAAATGATTAGCGCCGGGGCGATAAGCGGCGGCGGGAGGAGCTCTGTGACTCATATATGTCTGATCAGGATGTGGGCTGGATGTCACCGAAATGCTCGCTATCAGTCAATCAAAGTGTAATGCTGCGGAGATCCTTTGTTCAGCGTCGGTAAAATGACCTAGAAACTTGAAAGAGTATCGGAGGTCCACAGTGTTCAGTATTTTACCTAGTGCTGGGACGGTTCGGTTCGGTTCAGGTTCAGGGCACTTTGCTCTGAACGCTGAACCTGACCCCGGGGTTCGGTTCAGACAAATGCTGAACCTTGAACCTGAACGCGCGTTCAGGTTCGGTTCAGCGTTCGAACACGTTCGAACTTGGCGAAGTTCGGCCATCTCGGACATCAAAATTTCCCTCCATAATGGTAAAACCTACCGGTAATGTTCATTTTCCAAACTCAAATAGGTTCTATGAAGCCTTAAACAGACCATCTAATGATCAACTGGCAAAGGGATCACACCTTGACCAACTGATTGACAGGATTCGGACATTGCCGGGGGGAACTCACGAACATGAAAGATGCCCCATCCTCTCCAAATACATGCAGTGTGGGTTGGACCCAGTGCAAACTACTGTGGACGTCTTTTCAGCTTTACACCAGGCAAGCAACACCACAAAATCCACAAAATATGACTCAGTGATGGGATTTTCCGGTTCAGCGTTCGAACGCCATGCATCCAGCGCGAACGCTGAACCGAACCGTCGGTTCAGGTTCACGATTTTGGCGAACCTTGAACCTGAACGCACGTTCGGTTCATTCCGGTTCAGGTTCGAACCGAATGTTTGAACCGGACCCTCCCACCACTAATTTTACCAAGGGGGTGTAAAACACCGAACACTGTTTTTCGTAAAATAACGAACATTGTGGACCTCCGTGTAAGAGCTCGGTACTCTTGTCTCACGGGTCGTGGGTAGCTTTGAACAATGTGTAATTGCAAAGCGTGCACGTAGTGTAAGAGTAAGAGTAAAGCTAAATAATCGTAAATATGTCAAAGTATTTATACAGACAAGGTTCGCCTTGCGAACCTAACACCGCCAACTATGCTTGGCCCTGGGGTCATTGGGACAGAACCCTAACACTCCGATACTTCTTTGCAGTAAAATACCGAACACTGTGGACCTCCGATCCCTCCATGGTAAGATACCGAACCCTACGAACCTCCACTACTTTTCTAGGTCATGCTACAGACGGTAGAACAAACGGATCTCCGCAGTGAACGTCTCCGTAGTGATTGATGCGCACATAAGCGAGCTTGTACTATTTAAGAGCGCAACCATAGCGAGGCGGTCTGCATTATTTCTTCCGCACCAACATCCGCAATCTCGCCACCTTCACAAATACAAATAAATGCTCGTCGCTCCCCTCTTTATGTATGCCATTGCCTTCAAGTTGGCTCTGGCGGCGGTCGTTGGCCCTGCTCCCCACGTCAACGAGCGCAAGGTGGATTCTATTTGTCTATCTCCTTGTATTTTGTATGCTGAGTGGATTGTCTCAGGCACTAGGACTGCCCGTGCAGGTCAATGATGCGCTTGAACGCACTACACAGGGTCCGGGGAAGCACATACAGCTCGACACTGCGGAACGTAGCCCGAAAAAGCGTATACAGCTGGACGATGCACAACGCGGGTCGCAGAATAGCACCACAGTGACTCCTTGGCTACAACGCCGTTTGAGGAAGAGATATGTCTAGGATGGGTCGTTTCCACGATCGCGAAGAGCTGACGGGTGTTTTCCATCACTACTGGCCAATTGTACTGCGAAGATCAAATCGTGGGCATTACTATACAATTACTAGTAGCCGTTGAATTTTGAGACAGCGCGAGGTTAGCCACATGTAGATTAGATGCTTGAGACTGGGGACGCGGGAGAGCCGGTGCTCGAAGGCGTTAGAAGGGCGTCCTGCCGCATGTGGACGGGAAGGTTTCTCAACATCGCGGCAGATACCCAAGCCGGGTCCAGAACCTGGCAGGTGAATCCGTGAAAATCGTGGGCAAGAGCGGGCAAGCTGCGGGAGAGTCAGTGTTGGAGAACGCCGGAAGGGCGTCCTGCCGTATGTGGACGGGAAGGTTTCTCGACATCGTGGCAGATACCCAAGCCGGGTCCAGAACCTGGCAGGGGTTTCGTGGATTAATGCAGCAGCGCAGCACTAATGACAGGCGCCAGACGAGCCGCGCCGTGTGATGTTCCTAGTGTCATATCTACCATTGACGCGTGGGCGCGGTATGGCCACCCTCGGCAAGTCACGTCGACCGGGAGCTTGAACCTGCAAGCACACGGGAAATCCTTATCCCCACCTATCCTCGCAGTCAAAATCTCCAGCTCCCAGCCATCATGAACTTGACTAAATCCCTTGCCTCGTCCGTGTTCGCCGCGCTGTCTCCGCAGACATGGCAACAGTTCGACTCACAGAGCCACGCTGGTTTGACACCGCTCTCGTCCGAGCAGAAGGAGGTGAGGATGGGAGAACTCCATTCCGATGTTACGCGTGAGTGAGTGAATGAGTTAGACGAAGTCTCAAGTCCTGGCGCAGAGGCCGGCGCTGCAAGTCGCAGACAAACCGGATTCGGATCTGGGAGCGAGAAGGAAAAGACTTTGAGCGATATGGAGCGGAAGAAGCAAAGATGCAGAACGAATTTAGGATAGAATGGAGGGCGAAAGGAAGAAAGGAGACTGTGCAGAAGAACAGGAGGAAGATAGCCTTGCTGTAATAGCTTGCAACTCCTTTCCCCTCCCGTTCGACCGTGGTCGAAGGTGCCGTCTCCACTCCCCACAAGATCGCAAGTTCTGGATCCGCATCGTATCGTCGGTCGCTGCGCACACACACAGCGACTCTCAGCTAGATCAAGAGCGGAGACGTGATGTGCACAGTGTGCATCCACGCCGACGTCCAGGACGCCCACACCGAAGTCCCCAGCAGAAGCGCCAGCAGTTACTCGAAACTACCATCGAAATCGTGTGCCTCGCAGGCAGCACTCCGCGCAAGTCGACCCTTTCCCGCCTCCGCCTCCGCCTCTGAGGCGTACACCCCTTCTGTGTCACCGCGCATACGCCCCCATCGGTACATGCACGTATAGTCCCACTGCACATACATGTGCAGCGTCCCCATCCGCCAGTACAACCAGAAGAAAGAGAACAGAAGAAAGCCACGGGCAACAGAGCGTACGCACCACCGAGCAGCACGTCTCACCCCTCCTTCGCCTTCGTCCATTCGGATCGAGAAGTACGCACCTCGAAAAGGATAAAAATGATACGTCGGCGAGCGAATCGCAAGGCCGATGAGACGCGGGGGAAAAGAAAGGGATGACAAGCAGGGAAAGGGGAGACGTGAGGCAAGTGGGCAGAGCGAGCAGACGAGCGCTCCGGCTTATTCTCCTGTCTTATCGCAAGAGAGCCGCGCATGTGCAGACCGATGAAGAAGAACGCCTCTCACCTCACTGGAATCCCGTCTGCAACGTCTTATGCCTCTGAGGTCGGGGTAATGGAGGTGGTCGCATTGCCAGCGTGGCTCGAAGAGGGTCGCTGCTGCGGGGAGGGGAGCGCGCGCCGTGATGCTTTCGCGAGAGGAGAATGTGACGCGGAAGTGGAAAGGACAGACCATCGAAAATGCATAGCAATGAATCGAAACGGACAAGGGGAAAAAACCAAGAAGAGAAGTACCTTCAGAAAGCGGTCACGAAGACCCGATACTACTACAGTTCACACTCTTCCTCCATTCAGAGCATCTACAACCCGTTCCGCTCAGCGCGCCGATTGAGCAACCGTCGCGCTAGAAAGACGCCATTCGAGATAGCAAGCTGACCCATAGCTTCTGAGAATTTGCGCCAGCGGCGCTGCCAGAGCCAGGATTCTTTTGAAGATGTACCATCATTTCATCCTCATTATTCACGACTCACTTTTGGGACCAGATGCTTTACCGTTGTGGATGATTTTAGTCGGAAGGAAATACAGGTACATCGTGAAGTATATTCTCTTGGTTAGTCTGATGACCTCGCTCTCCTCCAACTATGTCTTTTGGCATGCTTCGAGATCTCTGGTCTCGATCCTGAGCATTAAATGTGCGGATCTGCTGTGTTTTGTGCCTCTCCCGGGAAATTTGCGATCCTTGAACGCTGGCTGCCTCAATTATCAAAGTCCAGTCTGCGCTCCTGTCGTAATCACCTCTACGGAATCTGGCGGAACTCCCCAATTTTCGAGGCGGGGCATCTGTTTACGAACACATTATCGCTTCCTTGGCTTCCCACCATATCGTAGAAAATTAGGGTCGTTCACACCTCCCCTTTTTCACGCCCTTTTTCGCTCCCTTTCGCCCTTTTTGCCATTCTCTTCGTTTTTTGCCCGGTTTTTTCCCCCTTTTTCAATTAGAAGTACAAAAAGGGTAGAACACCGAAAAAAAACGGGGTCCTACATGCAATTCTGGGGAAATGCAAAAAAAAAAGGGTGTGAAAAAGGGCACGAAAAAGGGCAGGTGTGAACGCCCCGGTCTGGGACCCCCTTTTTCCACCTTTTTTGGCTCCCTTTTTGACTCCCTTTCTCCATTGCATGCAGCCTGGGTGTTCATATCGTTCCTCAAAGGTCACATACCACCTCGAATGTTCAAAAAGGACTTGGGTGAATTTTTCTGGATTTTATAACACATTATCTACCAGGGATGAAAAAGGGCGCAAAAAGGGGAGCAAAAAGGGAGCAAAAAGGGAGCAAAAAGGGCGACTGTGAACAAACCTATTAATAGCTCTATTCACCATAGTACATATACTACATTTTACTTTCGGGTATTGTATACATTTAATAATACTCTCACCATGCGCCTTGGATCTTATCTCCGGAGCGAAGCGGAGGCACGTCTTGTTTTTCGAATTAAAACGCGACCTGACCAGGTCGACCTAATAATTGAGCACCCCTATTAATTCCTCTCGCAACCCCCAACCAGTCCATATCTACTTCCTATCTTGTACCTGAGTGCCGTCCATTGAACCTGACAAAGTCACAATCCCGAGGCGAGCAAGAAGCCTCCCACCAGAAAATTAGAAGGCTGCTTGCGTCACTACGCATCTGGACCAAACTCCTGCGTCATCTGGATTGCGCCCTGCGGGGGAGGCCTCACCATCGTCGATGATACATTTACTGCATTCAACTGATGCTCTGCATCCGAGGCGTATTACTGTGTGAGAATACCGCCGATTCCCCGCCCTGTGGACGAAGAATACGGTAACGGTTGAGTCCCACCTTTTAACTGCCAGGTAAAACCAAGCTGATCGGGACTTCAACCCAAATGATTCTGATCCGCAGCAATGTACAACCAGCTACGGAGATTTCTCGCCGCCCTGAGTTCGGGTATACATTTCAGGTAGGTCGAATGATGGAGCTCTGTCGGTTCGCTTTAAATTTATCAACACAATGCTGCGCAATCATGCCGCCCATTTGCCGCCCATCACCGTGCACCGCGAAAAATGCGGATGCAACTAAGCGAGCCGAATATCTATATAAAGCCCCACCACTGTGGAAGGCGGCGACGGAACCCTCCCTTCATTCCGCGCATCCTGCGTACAGTACAGACCGTAGCTCAAAAGTATCTTCTACCATTTGTCTCTCGGTACGTCATCTACCTAACTTGAGATGCAATTTTGCTTGATCAGGCTCGTTTAGACAGCAATGCGGTCCTTCACCTCCGCGATTGTGCTCCTCGGCGGGCTACTATCATTCACACAGGCTGTGGTGCCAGCACCCGTCGAGGAAAAGGTCCTCACGCCTGCTGGATACCGGCCAAAGGCCAAAGTTCACTCCGTCCCCGCGGGTGGCCGCATCGCCCACATCGGCACCGCCATCCACGTCATCGACGCGGCTGGCGCCGTCGTCCAGGTTATATCTGCCGTCACGTCCACTCCGACTGCCGCGCCGGCCCGCAGGGCTCCCGTATTCGAGGAGCAGGGATACATCGCCTTCGCGTTCTGGCTCAATCCCGGTCTTTCGCCCATTGCATCTTACCAGGCGACCTGGGCTGTGCCCCCAGCGCCGGAGACGTATAACGGCCTGATGTTTCTTTCCGTAGTATGGTCCCTCCTCCACGGGAGGCGGTGAGTTCTGGGCCATGGCCTCGTGGTTCGTCTTCGGGCTCGAAGAGTTCTTCGTCACTCCCCTTGTGGAGGTCAACCCTGGTGCAGTCCTGAACGTTGCTATGACCCTCACCGGCTCATCTGACTCCGCGTACAACTACACCTCCTCGTTCACCAACGTTCCGGGCACTTCCCTCGCAGTCACCATCCCCGCGCCATATACAAGCGTCATTGAGGCACTCGAGTCGTACAATATCACCGGACGGAGCGACTACCCCGCCGGGACGACCGTGTTCTCGAATATCGCGCTCACTTTGTCGGATGGGTCGACACCGGACATCACCTGGATCACCCAGAACGACACCCAGGATGGCGTGTTTGCCATCGTCAACGTGGATGGGGCCGTCAATGGCACCATGACAATTAAATACTAATAGGCTAGGCGTCTCGTGTAGTGATCGATCCTGCAATACAACGCAATGTCAGCGCTGTGGAAGTGCTAAATGCCTGGGGCGTAGGTTCTTCGGATGGGTCGGTGGTCGGAGTATTTTAGAGTAGAATGTTGAGGGTATATAAGAGGAAGATGTGGGTGCCGATAGAGTACGAAATGGAGAGGTCACGAGAGTAGCGACAGGTCGTAAAATGAGCACGATGCAGATTCCGCGTGAATCTGGGGAGACGAGGAGTTTCGCACGCCGAGTGCGCACACACGAGGTTACGTAGGACGAATGTCGACACGAGAAGACACGGGGGTTCGGCCGCTGAACCGCACAGGCGCACACGATGAGCGTTCGAAGCAAGGAAGATGATCATTCGGCGCCGTTGGCGCGTATTTACTGGACAAACAATGATATAAGCTAAAATAGAAATAACATCGTGTTAGAACCGAAACCAACATGTGGTTGAATTTCCACATGTCGGCCATACGGCTCTGCCACAGCGCTCTGGAAAGAAATCGTAAGAGGCGGAAGGACTAACGCACTCCTGCCCCTACCTCCGTGTCGCCCCCACCCGCACCAACACCTACTCACTCTGCTGCCACCTTCCTCCCCGCCTTTCCGCTACTTGCGTGATACTTAAGCCGGGCCGCCAGTGCTCATCTTTCTATAAGCTTTGACAGCAGCCTTACATATTTGAACTACGACGCTAGCTCTAGTTCCAATCTAAGACTTCATTGGTGAAAGCTCTGTTTGACTGATTATATAAAGGTTCCAGTATTTGAACCCGAATATATGTCATATTCCCTCGGAGAGGTATTACATTCAGTAACACAAATCCGCTCAAGATTATCGCATAGGCTGCGATACCCGTTTCTCTCACAGAGTCTTCTGCCTCTGCAACCGCTTGGGCAGTCGGGAGGTCTGGCAGAGCAGCAGGGCCTAAACGACGCGCCGTATGTGAGGAAGTATATCGTTAACAGGCCAACAATGACCTACTGATTAGAAGCGACTTGGTGCGCCGCTCCTGCAGCGTCCTTCGGCGCGGGGGGAGGTCTGCAGTCCCAGGATGAGCAGTGACAAGCTGCCCCAGGGAAAGGATGGAGACAAGAACGAGGGTGGATATGTTTTTCCGCATTGTCGGATGAGAGACAAGACGCTGAAGAGAAAAAAAAAAGTTGAGCGGCTTTTATACATTATCTATTGAATGACTTACTCGTCCTTGTACAAACGGAGCTGTGGATAGGGCGGGACACGCCGCGATGCAAATACCATGCGAATGATTGGATTCCGGAGTCTATTCTGAACTTGGTATCACCACGTTAATGTTAGGAACAATCAGCATCAGTGAGGCCGCGGAACCGAATCTGAGCGGGGAAGTCTTCGGAGCGCTCGGTTTCAAATATGAGAATGCACCAAAACTGCCATGTTGTGTCTAGAAAAACCCAGCTTTCCGATTCTCGACTGGCCTTCGATTTCCGCTTCAAGCAGCATTCGTACCTGCCTTGAATGAGACTTGATAATAATTGCGTTGCATTTTTGGTTCCATGGCGTCCGTCGGTGTATGTACTTGGTTGACTCTTTCCTGTCATGTCGAAACGTTTCACGTCATAGATACCTCCGTGTTGGTGGCAAATCGCCCCTGAAAATCTCGTCATGGCGTCGGCTGGGGTCGGAGAGCTACGGGATTGCATTCATTGCTAAAAGATGGTCGTTACACACTCAACATTCTGGATGGAGAATTAATACCTTGGACATTTACGAAGATGTTGAGAGCGCTATCAGTCGCCTAGACAGGATCCCTGAACTTGCAGGAACATAGATAAGAGAATCCAGAAAGCTGATAGCTTGAAGAGAGCCATTCTCCTGTTCATAGGACAACTAGAACACATCCAAAAGAATTCGGCGAGCGAGGGCGGCGCAACGAAAGTTGAACCAAGTCACCGTCAATAATCAAACAGGGACGAGAGAGGCAGGCCAATCCAAATGGTTATTGCTAAACGTAGCACGAATCAAAATGCTGTCGGCGGCACGGTTTCACCTCGGAGAATCCTCTCCGACGGTTGTCCAACGGTTGTCAGTAATTGTAAGACCAGGAACTCGAAAGGCCGGTGCAGTCTAGTCGGCCCCGGCAACCAAATGGCTTCAGATCCTTCCCACATACGAGCATATTCATCGAATTCGAGACGCAACCGAGACAATCGTGGGTGGGGTCAAGATTGCTCTCACACCAAGGACGGCCTGGAGGTGGTAGAGGTGGATGGAAAGTGCCTGGGGATACCGTGACAGCAGATATGAAGCATTGTACTGCTGAAACCGGGCGGCCTCAATCTTGGCGCGGGCGGCGCGCATGCACTCCTTGCGCTCCGCTTTCACTTCCGCCCTCTTTTGCTGCTTTTTACGTTGCCGCCATCTTTTGGGCCGTGACTACTGGACGCTCGCGGTTGGAATGCAGACAGTCTTCCCGCTCTGCCGGCGAGAACTCGTAATCAAGCATCGCGACAACCAACTGTTGCACAAACTCCACGAGCCGAGCATTACCCTAGATAAGTACATCCCAAAGCATCTCCGGGTCCGACTCCGAGTGTGAATGAGACTCTTCCACTGATCGCGCGCCCGGTGTCAAAGTCCCATCCCCTCCGGCGAGTGGAGATTACCAGGGCGTGGTGTGCGTACGAAACCGCGGTGTGCGACGAGCTCGTGAGATTCTGTGTCGGCAGATTCGGGTGCAGGGTGGATGACGTAGAATTAACATGCGAGTTGAAGAAGGCGGCGCGGAGAAGGGCGGCGGCGGCGGCAGCGCCGCGAGACTTGGCGTGGAGCTGCGCGCGCCACGGCCCACGTTGACGTCTGTGAACGTGAAGTTGGAGGTGGTGTGCAGAAGCTATTATCGGGGAGGTGGGCAGCGGCGGGACGCGTGGGCGGATGTAGACATTGCGGCGGGGGCGGGTTCAGCCGCCGAATTAAGCAAACGTGGACCAGAGAACGCGTTTGATCCCCGCGCCTGACATGATCGCCGGTGCTCCCACAGTGCCACTTGCCTTCTGTCTTCCATGTCACACACGCACTCGCCCTGCATCACGGCCTCTGTGCTCGTCGAGGCATCGCCCGACGTTTGCTTCGACTTTGTGAGGAGCGGGTGCGCGCTGGCTCTCAGACGGCTCTGTGTGACCCCTGACGACTTGCAGGATGAAACAGACTCACTGGGCTCTCGGCAGCATGGAGCGCGAGGAGGTGGAGCCGGGCCTCTTTTGGGGGATGAGCCTCTTCACCTACAATAAGCTCTATATCCGGATCGTCGCCCAGCCTGAGCTACGTCTCGTTGACTACTATACAGGCACCTCACCCGCGAGCTTGCGATTCGGCACGTCAACCCGCGTCATCGACAGCAGCTGTGTGGGTGAGGTTGCTGGGAATGCGCTGATTGTGATGACTACGTGGCGGCATTCCAGCACCAGCGACGCCGATTAGGAGCTCAAGAGCCACTTCTGGCCGACCGAGATCGCCCTGATCAAGGCGCGCATCGAATACGAGCAGCGCAACCCCGAACAGGCGGCGGCGGCCCCACAGACTTCCGCAGAGTTTGCGGCGTAGACCATTCGACCTTGGGTGGAGGGCGATAGCCGCCATACTCGCGATCTCACGGATTCCTTGCCTAAAATTGCGGCCACCAGTGTATTGAACGATGATTTGTACACCAGATCTCTCCCGTTTCTCAAATATCTCCCACCTTGCGAGCGTCTATTGTCGAAATCCGACCCGCAGTTCATGTACGCAGGCTCACACTCACGAACCACTTCATAACTATCGAGCTCTTGTACCTTCGGCTGTATTTGCTGTATCCTTCACATATTATTTCGTGCCTATCCATTCCCTCACTATCTGATCTGAGGACCTGGGCCCAAGTTCTCGGATAAGATAGATAGGTGTCCACAATTCAACCCTGCTTTTCGCGCTGGGGTCAGTCACAAGCCACCCCGATGGAGTAGGTACCTACTATACCTTCGGCGGCGATGATAGGAGCGGCCTTGCACTCGATGCTGGGCTGGTATCACGAATATACGGTTCATGGTTGACGGCAAAGTGGAAGACCAAGGCGGTGTGGGATTCGCGGTACAGGATGCTGTTGTATTCTCCACAACCTCGTGCTTTTTCGGTAATTTTACGGCCCAATACAACCTTGCAGTGCGTGTCTTCGCCATTTATATATTCAAGTTTTATATACGTCGCAATATACTGACTCGGTCACGGTACAGGTGCGCAAAGGTGTGAATGTGACAAGGGTTTATATCGAGACTGAGGCCCGCGAGTCATCGGGACATGTCGCTATCACCGAGACGAATGTTTTTTTCACCTGACTCCACTGTTGCAGTAAACTCCGCATACACTATTTGGACCTTAAACCTGGCTGGATCCCTCTCCACACGATATGTTGGAGCAGAGATAGGCGGTGTCAAGTCCTCGATGGCCCTGTTTACCCCGTTGCCCGCCCTTCCGTCTTGCCCATCCTGACTCCGCCGCTGAAGTGACTCAAAGGTTTTTTTTCTTTTGCTGGGTGTCATTCTCTTCAATTCAATTTACATACCAATGGACCTTAGAATACGAAGCTTATAATATGGGAAGGAGCGTACAGACAGCGAGTATCGTGTCCTAGAACTTTGGAATCAAGTTCGAGATGGATTTTTCGCTAGCATCCACGCTCTGAGTCGGACTCTGACAACTTCGTGCGTTGTGCTTCCAGTCCTCGAGAAGTAAGTCGTACAATGTTTGAGCTGCAATCTTAAATAGCCGATGAGGTTAAACCTTTGAACTAAAATGTCTCGAGGGAACTCGGTTATAACATAGTTCTTGGGCGGAACAGAATGAAAATAAATCATGCGAACGTTGATAGACCTACTTAGACCGATCGGCTGTGCTCATCTTATCTGATCCGAGACATTCGGTGCGTCACAGTGACATCCTCATTGGCAACGCGCCGGCACTGCATTTGTTCTTGACCACTGCCATCGTCTCCCTACGCGCCCCAGACTCCAGTATTCCTCCTCATCCCCGAGGGCAATCCATTAGTGTCATTGCTCCCCCTCTTTGGTGTCCGCACCAAGTCATCGCATCCCCTCGAAGTCGTTCTTGTGCCATCTTCTTTGGTACTGCGCCTTTCGACCTATTCTCTGGTATATTCTCAGTTCTGCTCCAGATCTCGCTTCGTTCCTCCCTTGTTTCTGCATTCTCACTGTAACATGCTTGGACACCACTTCGTCCAGTCTGGCGCTCCCATCCGAAAAGTGAACAAAGTACAATTTGGAATCTTCTCTCCCGAGGAAATTGTATCCGTGTCTTTCCTATGGATCCCAGTCATGTCTAAGCCCTTCCACAGAGAAGATACTCCGTGGCTGAGATCAAGCACGCAGATCTCTATGATCAGGGTATGAGCATTCCAAAGCTCGGCGGGTTAATGGATCCACGCATGGGCCCATCGACTCCAACTTCAACTGCCTGACATGCGGCGAGGGAATCCTGGAATGCCCTGGTCATTTTGCGCATATCGAGCTTGCGCGCCCAGTATTTCATCCTGGTTCGCCGCACGAATAAAATTGTTGGCCTAAGCTGACCTTTGACAGGCTTTATTTTCAAGGTCAAGAAAATATTGGAGTGTATATGCATAAATTGCGGGAACTCAGAGCGGATATCGTGAGTTGTGTCTTTCACCCTGCGCGGTGTTTCGATGAAGATCACATTGATGTCTTTCGCACCGTTTTACTTGAATTCGTGAATATAAGTCCGATCCCGGATTCAGAGAGAAGATTCGGCGCATCCGCGATCCCAAAAAACGCATGGCCGTTATCTGGGCGCATGGTAAACCAGACTGGTCTACGAGCTCGACAGAGGGGAGAGGAAGAGGCCCATGTAGGATGCGGTTATGTCCAACAGCGCATCCGAAAGAGGGCCTTCAGCTTTTTGCGGAAAACGCAAAGCCAAAGCTTGATTTCGATGGCGACGTCGGTAACCTCCTTAACCGTTGAATGCTGCTCCTGACAATCATCGCAGGAGACGATGGAGTCACCGCAGCCCAAAAGGCGGCTACTCAGTCCTTCTGACGTATACACGACGTTCATGAAGATATCCGACCCCGATCTCGAGCTGCTTGGACTCTCGCGACAATATGCGCGGCCAGAATGGATGATACTTACGGTCCTGCCGGTCCCTCCAATGACTGTTCGTCCGAGCATCGCCACTGATAGGGAAGGTACGCGCAAGGACGATTACTTGACCTTGAAACTCGGGGATATCATCCGTGCGTCTGCGGAGGTGCGCAGATGTGAGCAGGAGGGCCAGCCCGCTCACGTTATCCGGGAATCGAGGAACGTCTCCAGGTACGACTTAATTCCACAATAAACTAATTATACTCACAGTACTCACAGTTCCACGTCGCTACGTACATGGACGATGACATCCCGGGTATTCCGCGTGCGCCGCAAAATTGTAGTCGTCCCGTCAATCTCTCGCTGCGCGGTTAAAAGGGAAGCAAGGACGTCTGCGGTGTAACTCCTCAGCAAGCGCGTCGACTTTTGCGCTCGCACTGTCGTCACGGGCGATCCGAACATAGAGCTGAACGAATGGGTGTGCCTCGGTGCATTGCGATGAAGTTGACTATCCGGAACGAGGTGCGCAGTTACGCTTCCAGCTCGTTCTTGCATCTCTGACTCTGACTTGATTGGATCAGTGACGCCGTATAACATTGGCTATCTACAAGACTTTGTTGGCAATGGTCCCGCTGTTTATCCTGGTGCCAATTATGTTGTGTGCGATACTGGAGAGCGGATCGATCTGCGGTACAGTAAGTCGGCGAACGAGCTCATTCAATATGGATGGATTGTAGAGAGACATCTCAAGGACGGAGAGTATGTTTGCGTTCTTTTCCTCTTCTGATAGATGCTCACCGGAATACTTAGCTTTCTTCTACTTAATCGGCAGCCAAGTCTGTCCAAGACGAGTATGATGGCTCACCGAGTCAAGGTTATGCCTACTCGAGTGAGTGTATTATACATACTGTGTCCGACGCTTTCCTATTGGGCGCCTGAGGTTATCATTTCTTCTAGCTTTCCGCCTTAATGCTTCTGTGTAAGTGGGCCTCGTGACGAGTTTTTGGCCTTGCTTTATGGCACATTTTTATAGCCCCAGCTTCATAATGCTAATTTCGACGGCGACGAGATGAATATGCAGTAAGTCCCCGCTCACCAAGACTGTTTTCTGTCTTTCTGAGCGATCACTGCTAGCTTACCCCAGAGTGAAGAAGCGCGAGCCGAGCTAAGTGAAATCGTTTGGATTCCTCGACAGGCAGGTGGTTGATCTCAGGATACGCGCTATACTAACATCTCTGCCTAGATCATCTCGCCCGCAACTAACAAACCCATCCTGGGCCTCGTCCAGGATTCACTTTTCGGTGTCTACAAGTTCACCTTGCGCGACACGTTTCTAGACTGGAATCAAGTCCAGAACATCCTGCTCTGGGTTCCGGAATGGAATGGTGTAGTGCCGATGCCCGCCATCGTCATACCCAAGCCTTTGTGGACGGGCAAACAGATACTTGGACTCGTTATCCCGCGGCATCAATGTTGCGCACAGCTGACGGCAGGATGGGTCGATCAATCCCGTTTCGGATGACTGGTTGATGATATCGAGAACGGGGAGATCCTCTTTGGGGCTGTGGACAAAAAGACCGTCAGCAGCCTTATCGAAGTCGTGTTCCGCGAGAAGGGCGCGGAGGCAACGATGCGATTTATCTCCGGAGTTCAGAAGGTGGTCGGCTTCTGGCTCTTCCACAGCGGGTTTAGCCTGGGGTTGGGGACCTCATTATGATGCGGCCACTATGTCTATGTCACGGCCACGGTCGCTCAGGGCAAAGCTCACGTCGCCAGCCTCATTCACGATGCAACCATGATCACTCAAAGCCGGACCTGGGAAGACGACCCGAGAGTCATTCGAGTATTCTGTTCAGGGCGTCCTCGATTACGCACGGGCCTATTCTGAGTCATACTGCAAAGGAGCTGGAAGAAGGACAACAATATGAAGCAAATGCTTATGGCCGGTTCTGCGGTTCCTCGATCAATGTGGCGCAGATAACAGCCTGTGTAGGGCAGCAGAGCGTTGACGTGGTCGCATCCCGTTTGGTTTCCGGCATCGAACCCTACCTCATTATTTCCAAGATGACTTCAGCCCGGAGGCGCGCGGCTTCGTCGAAAGCACGTACATGCGCGGTTTAAACGCCTCAGGAGTTTTTCTTCCATTCCATGGCTGGCGGGAAGATCTAGTTAATGCTGAGGTCAAGCGAGCCGACATTGGTCACATTCGGGTGAGATTAATCAAGGCGCTCGAGGATGTTATGGTGTGCTACGATGATACTGCGCGGAATTCACGAGGGGATGTCATCCAGCTCGTTTATGGCGAGGATGGGATGGATAGTGCGTTCATCGAGAGGCAAACGATCGACACGTTTGCTCTCAATGACGAGGAATTCAAGCACAACTACCACTCGATGTAATGGATGAGAAGAACGGATCCGGTGGGGGTGTGCTACTGCAGAGCTATCCGAATGGCGAGCTCCCGCGGCTTCAAACCAAGTTGGACGAGGAATTCAAGAAGCTGGCCGAAGATCGCGAATTACTGCGAACTTTGATCTTCCAACGAGATGTATCGTCCTCATTCATCTACCTCCCTGTGAACCTCCAGCGCGTGGTTCAGAATGCTGCACAGATGTTCCATATCGACCGCCGGCAGCCCAGCCAGCTCGATCCGTATACATTTTAGACGCCGTGAAGGCGCTCGGTGAACGACTTATCATCGTACGAGGAGATGATTCGATCAGCAAGCAGGCTCAAGAGGATGCTTGCTGTGTGTTTCGAATGCACCTGCGTGCCACGTTGGCTGCTAGACAGGTAGTGGACAAATACGCCTCAGTCGCGAGGCGTTCGATTGGGCGTTGGGCGAGGTGGAGTCAAATTCAACCAGCCATCGTCAACCCGGCCGAAATGTGCGGGATTCTTGCGGCTCAGTCCATTGCGGAAACAGTGCTCAGATGAAGGCAACGGATATTTCCTACCTCCGGAACATCCGCAACAACGTCCTCCGCGGTGTTCCTCGTCTGCAGGAAATAATCAACGTCACTGCGAACATCGCGACCCCGTCCCTCACGGTTTACCTCAATCCGATATCTCGGATGATCCTCGCGTTCTCAGCGCGTTTCTGTGAGCTCGAGGACACGCCCTTACGAACGGTCACATCAGCTGTGGAAATTTGGTACGACCCCGATCCCACGTCGACTGTATAGAGGACGACGTCGGTTCGTTGAGGATTTCTTCGCCATTCCAGACGAAGCAGTTGACTCCACGCTCCACCTCCAATCTCCGTGGTGCTCCGGCTGGAGCTCATTAGGACGAAGATGGTCGGCAAGCTGAACATGTGCTACGTCGCCGGCCGCATTGCAGAGAGGTTCGGAGGAGATCTTTCGTTATCTGGAACGAGGACAACTCGATAAGCTCGTTATTCGTGCCGATGGTTGAACAAGACTGAAGATGGCATGGTCGCGGACGATACGTTCCTTCGCCGAATCGAGAACACGATGTTAGACTCCGTCAGCTTGTGTGGAGTCAAGGGTATCCGCAGGACCTTTCTTCGGCAGTACAGTAAGGCAGGTTTGGATGCTGACGGTGGCTTCAACATCCGAAAGCAATCGGAGTGGTCCTGGAGACAGAGGGACCAACCTGAAAGCCGCGATCGGCGTAGATGACGTGGACTACACGCGCACATATGAACAGCTGCGTCGAAATTTTCAACGTGCTTGGCATCGAGGCTGCCCGTGCCGCGATTCTAAAGAGCTGCGCGATGTCATCGAGTGGGACGGTTCATACATCGACTACCGCCATCTTGCGCTCTTGTGCGACTTGATGACTCACCGGGGAACACTTACGCCTCTAACTCGCCACGGAATTAACAATGGGGCGTTGAACAGATGTTCCCCTCAGAAGACGGCGGAAACGCTTCTGGAAGCAGCAGCGGTGGGCGAGAAGAATGGGTGTTGTGGTGTGGTAGAGAACCTGATGTTTGGACAGATGCCGCCGATGGGGACCGGGGCAGTTGACGTCGCATTAGATATCGACATGCTGCTGAGACTACACGCAAATCCATGATAGTCAATGACCATAATTGTTTGCATTGCTGTTTTGGACTACCATTGGATATGAGAGATTTTGTACAATAATCCGGAGTATCACCCTGTGCTTCAGAGTAGTCTTCTCATCTTACACCTACTTTCACCGGTCCACATTCAATAATCTCTCAGCCATTCTTGGTTGGTTTCGGGATTCGAAAATCAACGGGCAGTTTTCTTGCGGCAAGAGTTACTGAGTTGTAGCAGCAACTCAGAGGTCGCGGAGCACTTTTTTGGAAGCGTTGACCCAGAATCTCGAGGAAATCAAACCTAAGCGGCAGAAAGCTGGAAGCGCAAACGGTGGGCGCTTAACGTTGACGCCCAACCAAGCTCGGGCAAACAATCGCTCTCTCTCGTCCTGCGGCCACGACATCCACCTTGGCTGAGTCTCTTTGGCCGGGCACTCTCGCTTTCGTGCATCGTACCGTAGTAGGCTGAGGCCCTGCCTCCCTCTCGGCTACTTCTTGTCCCACAAAACCCACAGCCATGTGAAAAAAGCGTCAGAGACGAGACGAGCAGAGGAAGGTGTGCCGCTGCTCACTGCGGAGACAAATTCGCACATACTACTCTCCAAATATCCGGGGTCAGCAAGAAATCTCACCCTTAACTACGATATCTTGCTCCTACGGATCTCAAGCTCACATTGGCCTCGGAGTCCTCTAGGCCCGCGCGCGTCTTCTCTCTACTAGTAGCGGCGTCAACATCTAACGCGCATAATGTCAACAACTGCTGTTATACCCTTCACTGGCCCTGGGTAGACTGTCGCTCTTACTTGGGTCCCTCTGTCAGACCCTTTATCGAACCGTCTCGTTTTATTTCATGCCTACCATCTATCTCCAATTAGCATACCACGTGCGCTGCGTACTGCGCACTCGCCGGACCTTTCTTGTCAGCCTATCTATCTTCCCCGTGAATTGTGCGCACAATTCCGCATCTATAAGCTTTTTTGCAACTTATAGATTTTGGAAGTGCCAATTTCCGAAGGAATCTCGCGCACAATTGTGCGCGAGATTCCCTCAGAAAAGACCCTTTTTAAAAAACTTTGTGCGCGAGATTCCCTCTATAAGGCCATCTGGGGCCTTATAGATGAAAAAATTCCAAGAAAAGGGAATTTCTGGGGAATCTCGCACACAAAGATTGAAAAAAGGCCCTTTCCCGGGGAATCTCGTGCACAAAGCTTTTAAAAAACAGCCCTTTCCCAGGGAATCTCGCGCACAAAGGTTTTCTGGGGAGACCTGTTGCAAAAAGGTTTGTGTGCGAGATTCCCTGAGAAAAGACCCATTTTTAAAATGTTTGTGCGCCTGATTCCGTCTATAAGGCTGTTTGGAGCCTTATAGATGAAATTTGTGTCAAATTGCTGGAAAATGGCCATTCCCGAGGAATCTCGCGCACAAAGGTTTTAAAAAGAGCCCTTTTCCAGGGAATCTCGCGCACAAAGGTTTTGGCAGGGGACCTGTTGCAAAAAGGTTTGTGCGCTAGATTCCCTGAGAAATGACCCTTTTTAAAACGTTTGTGCACGAGATTCCCTGAGAAATGACCCTTTTTAAAATATTTGTGCACGAGATTCCCTGTGAAATGGCCCTGCTCGAGAGTGGATCTATAAGGCCCAAGATGGCCTTATAGAGACAGTTTGGTATAAGCCCAAAGATGCAAGAAAGTTGGCAAGAGCAGGCCATCTATAAGACGCAAAATGCTCTTATAGATGAATGGTGTAAATTGGCGTTATAAATGCATGTCCACAGCAGGGGCAATCTATAAGACGCAAATTGGTCTTATAGATTTGGCATCTATAAGACGCAATTGTCTATAGATTTAGATCTATAGGGCGCAAAATGGTCCTATAGAGGAAAGGGGTAGATTGCGTCTCCACAGCAGGGGGGAAAATATAAGACAGAGGGGGATGGTATATCAGAGAAGTGTAAAGCAAGGGCATTAGATCCAGAGAGACCAGCCTAGATTGAGCAGCAGATTCAGGGAGAATGGGTGGAATTAGATGGCAGATCACCACCCTGTGAGCAGCTAGAACATCTAGAAGACAATGGAGGAGCAATAGAAGGGCAAATCCAAGTACACGCAGAGAGGGAAAGGGATGGTGGTGGAAAGAAAGAAAGAGTGTGCTGGTCACATGATGAAAGTCAACCAAATGATCGGCTAAAGCAACAGCCACAAATACCGTAACGAAAAATACTTTGCGGCATTTCCACCAATGGCCAAGGCGTGAGCCTTGAATGCATACCTCATGACATCCTATAGACCCCATCCACGCAAAAAAAATGAGACACAACTACTCACAATGGGGTGGTATATGAATGCTTACCAAGCAATATCACGGCTTTCGCATCAGGTCCTATCCCTAACACGCGCAAACAAATCCGCAAAACTTATGAATGCTTACCAAGCAATATCGCGGCTTTCGCATCAAGTCCCATGTTCTGTAAATCATTTCGTATAACCACAGGAGCAAGGCTAATTTAATCACAGAGGCGACACCTTTGGTGGATATCCCGTCGGCCAAAAAAATCGTCAATGTTAGTGATGTTCAGGGCCCGGCCTCAAGCCCTAAGCCGGCCAGGCCAAGCCCTGCTAAGCCCAAGCCGGGCCGGGCCCGATGCAAGGCTTGAGCGGGCCCAGGGCCTGGGCTTCAGATTTTTCAAGCCCAAGCCAGGCCCTCAAGCCGGGCTTGACTACGACCTATGAACTTGGGCTTAACTTCGAATTTTGACTTCAAAAGTCTTGCATCAGGTCAGCTTTTACTGGCATTGAGTCAGAAGATTTCACCGCCAATAAAATATTACAATTGATTGACAAGGATAGCTATCACCACGGTTGAAAGGGTCAACTCCAGGCATCCGAAAACGGAAATTGCGTGTCGGATTGGTCGAGAAGTGGAGAAATCAAGTCAGTAGTCATTCTAATAGCCATTGAGACATTTGAATACCTCATCCTGCAGTGTAACTTGCGATTTGTCACCTCACGAGTCAGGCCCGGGCCTGAGCCCAAAGCCCGGGGCTTGAGGCCCTGCTTGAGGGCTCGGGCTTGGGCTTGGGATATCTGAAGCCCAAACCGCCTCAGGCCGGGCCCAAGCCCGGGCTTCCAGGCCAGGCCGGGCCCTGAACATCACTAGTCAATGTAGCGCGCAATCAACGCCGCCTCTTCCTCACACACCACCAGCGCTGATGTCAAGGTCCCCACCCATGGGCAAGCCTTGAAACTTGAATCTATACCTCATGACATCCTATAGACCCCATCCACCCAAAAAAACCAGACGCAACTGCTCACAGTGGGGTATAAAAAAAATCTCGATATATTGGTTCAACACCCCAAAACCCCACAAGAAAAATACTTTGTGAGGTTTCCAGCGATGGCCCACACCCGTTACTTGAATCCATGAACCATAGCATCCATGAACCATAGCATCCAATAGAACAGATCTAGGACAAAAACGAGACGCAACTGCTCTCAATATGGTGGAATAAAATATTTTACATCTGTTATTCTTGCAACGCTCTTCTCAAAATGGTGGCATCTCGCGTATTCGCTCTCAATACATCAATACTTCATTCCTACATTACATATTATACTATGCAATACATCCACACATTTGTATTCATACAACTTTGTATACATTACAGCCATTTGCTTATGTTCGTGAAAATACATTTTTTTTCCGTGCTGTCACGTGTCTGCCGGAGTTTGAACTAGGTCATTGCGGAATAATCATATGAGTAATTTATCTGCTTGAGAGGCCCTGTGTTGCATCGAGACCCATGAAATTTGAAGCCGGCGCGAGTGCAGTGGAATGCCGAAGCATCGGCATTGTCCGGATCACATCATTTCTCATCCCTGCTCATCCCGCCGCTCTCCGGAACCATTTGTGGCACTCCCATCTCAAAAGTCAAGGTAAACCAGCCCATAAGAACACCTGGCATGGCTCAGCTCCAGCCACCCTCAGGCATGTGACAGCATGAAAAAAAAACACATTTTCACGAACATAAGCAAACGGCTGTAAAGACTAATTACGATTTCCCCAGAAGTTGTATGTGTGGTATATCTGTGTTTTGCGCCCCCGCAATGCAATGCGCATTTTACATTGCGGGGAAGCAAAACACAGATGTACCACACATACAACGTGAAACGACGCCCAAGATCTGCAATCCAAACCTAGTAAATGACAGCAGAATAAACAAAAGAAAGAAACACGCACCTAGAGCAGAGAGAGGTAGACAGGAAAGGATGAACGCAAGGAAGGAGAGATCTGTACAGAAAAAACATCAGCGTTGTGAAGTAAAGAAAACATACCTTGGCAAAAGAAACGCAAAATGGACCTGTACAGACAAAATAAAAAAATATCAGTGAAGTAAAAAGACCAATGTTGTGAGCGCCGACAAGAAACTGGAAGAAAAAGCAGAAGTCAGTGTGAAATGTGAGCCCCCAGAACTCGAACGAAAGAGCCCCCAGAACCCGAAAGAAAAAATAAGCCCCCAGAACCGACAGGTGTTTTTTGGAACGCCGCCGTTCCCGATATTTAACAATGTCACCGTTAGTAGCTCCCATGTTGGCATCAAAGTCCCGAAAGACTGAGCCCCTGCGGTCACCAATCAGACGCCGGATCGACAGCGAAATCAGCACAAGACAAGCTTGTGTGGGTCATCTCGAGGCGGCTAACATCCGCGCTGAGGGAGTCGAAACAAAACAAGGAACAAAAGAATAAGCCCGGGCCCAGGCATGGCCTGAAAAAAAAAAATCAGCCAGAGGGAACAATGTAGGATGACACACCTTGGCCACCTGGCTTGAGCAGCCACCATCCAGGAGAAGGGCTAGGACCAAGGAACCACTGCTGCAGACAGTGGGATCCAGGCCTACCCCCAACAAGGGCAGTGGTGGTAGGTGGCAACGACACAATGGTGGTGGTACGAGAACAAAGGCATTGACAGGTGCGTTAGCTGAGCATGACGATTTTTATCAGGGCGTAGCCAAATACAGCCAAATGTCTGCAGAAAAGGCCGAGATGGGTCAGTTCACTTTCAGGGGTTGCTCGGATGGATCCAACGACCACACCGATGGATTCCTGGACCCAAAAAACAGTGGTCCACTTCTTCCACGTCATTGGAGGCATTGGTTGGCTTCCCAGGCAAAAAAGAGGGTGAAAATACGAGAGATTATGCCATATATTACCAGGAACTCCTCGGTTCAATTCAAGGGCCTGTCCATTGGATTCCTGGACCCAAAAAACAGTGGCTCACTTTTTTTCAGGCCATTGGAGGCATTGTTGGGCTTGCCACAATGAGAAACACCGAAAAAACTCGAGAAAATGATATGGCATAAATTCAGGGCCTTCTCAGATAAATCCAGCGACCACACCATTGGGTTCCTAGACCAAAAATAAGCTAGGGAGCATTTACTTCAAAGTATCCGGGATTTTATTGACCTCGCCACAATGAGAAACACTAAAACCCGAGAAAATGAGGTGCCAAAAATCAGGGCCTTGTCAGATCATTCCAGCAACCAGGTAGATGGATTCCTAGACCAAATTATGTTAGGGAGCATTTACTTCAAAGTATGCAAGACATTATTGACCTTTCTACAATAAGAAACACTGAAAAAGTCGACAAAATGATGTGCCATAAGATCAGGGCCTTCTCGGATTCTTCCAACGACAACGCCAATGGATTTCTAGACAAAAATTAAGCTAGGGAGGATTTACTTCCAAATATTCGAGATTTTATTGGCCTTCCCAGGATTAAAAAAACCATGAATAATTGGGGAGATCTAGTGCCAGAAATCCACCGGGTACTCGGATGGTTTCAGGGATGGGACCATTGGATTCCCAGACCTCGAAAATGGTAGGAACCATTTTTTTCGAGGCTTTCTAGCACTCGTTAGCTTTGCCAGGATTAAAAACAGTGAAAAACCCAACACAATCTCCCAAAAATCCGAGCCACAAAAAATATTATATGTTCAGACTCTATAAGCCAGACATTTGGCTTATAGATCCTGAATCTATAAGCCAAAGGTCTGGCTTATAGATGTGACGATGGAACTATTGAACCCAAAAAAATCTCGGCGTTGTTTGGTCCTGTATGGCAACGCCGTCTCGGTGATCGGCGTTTGCCACGTACTTGTTTCCTCCCACCACCACACCACTCCGATGCAAGCCCAACGGCTCGAAGTTTTCAATGGCTAACGCAACTCTGCTTTCATCCTAACCCTTCCCTTGTGTCCTCCTGTGGCTCTGTACCTGTATTGCTCTGGTTCTCTTCCTCTGGAGGTATGTGTCTCATTTTTTCTGGTGCGTCTACTTTTCTTTTTCACGCTACATAAATACTAATCTGTTCCTAATGTAGCGCGGCATCTTCTCGGTTACACGCCCACCACCCACTGCGACGACGTGAGTCGGTGTTAGACACCGTGCCACGTTTGCGCGCATGCACATCGCCGCCCGCACGCACCTACGCCCATCTCAGCCCAACCCCGCTGTCCCGCTGCCCACGCATGCCCCCCCACGCCCGCGTTCACATCGACAACGCCCCGCTGCCCCCGCCCCCTCGACCGTGTTCACAGCGACGACGCCGCCCCATCGACAACGGCGTCCCGCCGCCCACGCCCCCCGTGCCCGCGTTCACGTCGACAACGCGGCGCTGCCGCCAACGCCGCCCCGCTGCCGCCACCTCCCTCCTTCGCGTTGACGTCGACGACGCCGCCCGCTGCCCGCGTTCACGTCGGGGACGCCACCCACGTCGACGACGGCGCCCCCTCGCGCGTTTTCACAGCGACGACGAGGCGCCGCTGCCCACGCCCGCTGCCCACGCCCCGCTCGCCCGCGTTCGCAGCGAGGACGCCGCCCCCTCGCTTGCGTCCACGTCGACGACGCCGCCCTCCTCGCTTGCGTTCACACCGACGACGCCGCCTCGCCGGCGTTTATGTCGACGACGCCGCCCCCTGCGCCTGCGTTAGCGTCGACGACGCCGTGCCGCTGCCCTTGCCCGCTGCCCACACCCCGCTTGCTTGCGTCCACGTCGACGACGCCGCCCTCACCCCCTCGCTTGCGTTCACACCGACGACGCCGCCTCGCCGACGCCGCCGCCTTGCCCGCTTTCACAGCAACGACGCCACGCCGGTGCTCACGCCCGCGCGCACGTCGACGACGCCGCATTCACGTCCCGCTGCGCTGGCCCGCCTCGCCCGCATCCACGACGCCGCGCTCGCCCGCGTTCACGTCGACGACCCCACCCCGCTGCGCTCGCGCCCCTCGGCCGCGTCCATGTCGATGACGGCGTGCTGGCCCGCGTTCCCGTCGACGACGGCGCCCTGCGCCAACGCAGCATCTGCGTTTACGCCCGCGCCGAGCCTCGCCCTCATTGCGCACGCCCATACTGCGCACCCCCGGGTCTGGGTACCCGCTCCTCGCCGCCCCACCGCCCCATCGCCGCCCCATCGCGCGCGCTCTTCGCCGCCTTCGCGCTTTTCGCCCTCCTCGTCGTACACCCCCAGTCTGCGCACGCCGGATCTGTGTACGGGCGGCGTCTGCGCAATGCCCGCGCCCTTCTCGCCGTCCACGCGCGGCCCGGGTTATTCTGCGTCGTGCTGGCGCTGTCGCCGACGCCGCGCTCGGCCTCCTCGTGCGCCTCCGCCTGCGCAGCGTGCGACCGCCAACGCCGCGCGAAGACGGGCGGGTCATACGAGGACGCGCCTGCGCGCATACGCCGGGCACTTGCTGCCGTTGGGACCTGCAAGCGCAGCGTGGGCGCCACCTCCCTGTCCAGTCGTCTAGCCACCCATGTCCACGTTGGATTCCCGATGCGCATGTCTTGCCGCGCGGTATGCCGCACGCGACCCGGATTCGACGTGCGCGCCGCCCTCCTCGCTACGCCGAATGCAGGGGTGTGGGTGCGAAGTATCTTGCACTGTCCCCGGTGGCGGTGTATTCACGGAAGGGAATGGCCGGCGTTGAGGGCAGCTGGGCGTGCAGGTAGCTGGCGCAGTGTCCCCCGCGTGTTTCCTTTGTTTATGGACCTCTTCTTACTTACCCTGTACCCACGTTCGTCCGATTTAATTTACTTGATGTATGATACTTGCATTAATAGGCCCTTTTTACTTCAATATGGCATGAATTCATTGCTCGTCCTCGCGCACGAAAGTACTTGTGAATTTCCGTTGCTTTGTCGAGCAAAGTGGACGAATAATTGATTCCTTTTTTCGTAATGCTCATCTTTCACGCATTCGGGCCAAATCGATATGTAGGTTGATTTAAATTCTGATCTGGTGTAATCTGAAGTACGTATAATCACACACAATATTCAAGTACTGACTTTCCTTCCATTTAACGGAAGATGGGATTCAGCTGGACTTGACTGCTTCAAGTTGCGCAGACCGGCTCTTTCGGAATTTGCCTATAATCTTGACGTCGACTTTGATCTTGAAGCATATCAGGATCGGCGGCACTTGGGATTAAATTGCAGTTGTGAATGGATTCAAACGAGATTGACAGTTCACTGACTTGCATCATAGGATTCAAGTTCTTGAAATGCTTACCGCTGGGCTGCGAGCGATTGTAACGGCTTGAATTGCAAGGTAAGGCGCTCATTCTACTTTTATTTTGCCTCAATACTGACTTGGATCCTGATACTATGGTTGAGTTCTTGTGGGCGCGCGGTGCGCACGGTGCGCACATCATGTTTGATATTCGATTTGAACTCGCAAACTAATAGATTCTGGTTTTTGAACCAAAGAACTACGTTTCTGTCTGGTGCAAGACCTGCAGTTCTGTATCCCTGAACGCCACCGCAGGTGTATTTGGCGCTGATTTATGTTTCTCGTGTTCAAGAATCAACTTGTCTTGAATTGCGCTGCACACGGCTTAAATTATGAGCGCCCACGTTGAGGTGAGAGTTTTTTAAAAAAAATTCATTCTTCTCAGGCAGCGCGTGCGTTAGCATTAAGTTGAATACTGACTCATTCATAGTTTCTGACTTTGACTCTCAACCGACGCCTAATATGTTTGACTCAATCGACTTGGATCTATTGGATATTTTCTCTGGGTCACACTCCGCAACTTAAGTTCATTTCAAACTCATTTACCGTCCTGACTAGACTTTCCAAATGTGTCTGCGCCTTCACTCTTCAATTCTGAAAGAACAAACTACGACCAGGATGTCCCTTAACGAACATCATATAAAATGTTCGCAGACACTGTTACTATGAGCGTTAATATGCTTGTTCGACACAAGTAGAAGTACGTGTTCTCACAGTCAAGTTTGAACTGTTCATATTAGTTGTACTTTCTCTCGTGATTCTGTTCCTAACTAGAACTTGAGGATGGAATACGTAGACTTATGTGGAAAATATATATACTGAAATCTATAAGGGGATTTGGGGCCTTATAGAGACCAAGGATCTCGTAGAGGAAAAATTCGGTAACTGTATTAGTAGTGATTCCGAAACGCACTGTTGTGATACTTTCACCGGGTTGTGACCAGACTTCCTAACCAGAATTCGAGGATGGAATATGTCGACTTGTGCGCATAATATATATACTGAAATCTATAAGGCTATTTGGACCTTATGGAGACCAAGGTTCTTCTAACCAGAACTTGAGGATGGAATATGTAGACTTGTGCGCTAAATATATCTAGATAGGAGTTGACTACAACTGGAATGTTCGTTGCGTTTTGAAAAATTCTTGACTGTATTAGTCGTTTTTCTGAAACACACTCTTGTGATACTATCTATCTTATCCTGGAATTGTGCGCACAATTCCGCATCTATAAGCTTTTTTGCAACTTATAGATTTCACAAGTGCCAATTTCTCGAGGAATCATGCGCACAATTTGTGCGCATGATTCCTTGAGAAAAGACCCTTTTCAAAAATGTTTGTGCGCATGATTCCTCGAGAAATGACCTCTGTGTAAAATAATTCAATCTATAAGGCCCTAGATGGCCTTATAGATGAAAATTCCGTTGACATGGCCATTTCCAGGGAATTATGCGCACAAAGATTTTAAAAAGGGCCCTTTTCCAGGGAATCATGCGCACAAAGGTTTTAAAAAGGCCGTTTCTCAGGGAATCATGTGCACAAACGTTTTTGAACAGGTGTCCTCTCAAAAGGTTTGTGCGCATGATTCCACGAGAAATGGCCTCTGTTAAAAAGTTTGTGCGCATGATTCCCGAGAAATGACCTCTGTGAAAAATAATTCGATCTATAAGGCCTACATAGTTGCCGCCCCGTTCTGCACCACAGAACGGTGGCTATGTTGTACCAGAGCCACTGTGGCTATACTGTGCCATAGCCACCGTTCTATGGTACGGAACAGAGCAGCAACTATATAGAGATTTAAGCTGTTCCTGTGTCACGGGTTTGTTTCGAGGTTCCTGTTTTCCACTAATTGCTTCTCTATTTTTCCTTTAGCTCTACCGCGGCGAGTCGGGAGATTGCGACCGTGAGCTCGGCTACGGGGAATGGAGAAGTCCAGGGACCGTAGTGTACAAAGTGCCTGTACACTCAGATACTTCCTGGGCCCCGGCGTTCCTAAGCGGGACCGTGCCGTGTAATTCTACCTACCTACCTACCTACCTGACGTCGATATCACCGAAGCGGAGAGCAGGGCCGGCAGGTTCAAGTTTGCTGGAGCGCACCACAGCACGCAGAGCACAACGAGCTCGGGAAGGCTCCGGAAGGAAGTGCGCCGCAATCTCCGAAGAGGGGCGGAGTGATATAGGCTCCATAGGCCGAGGCGGGGTGGCCTAGGTGCGAGATATGTACTGTAGATCCGTGAGCCGCGGGAAACGGTCGGAGGCGTCGGCCTCGGTGAGGACGAGGGGAGTGATGCCAGGTGCGACTGCGGCGATATGTGGAAGACCACTCCACCACCCAACAAAACCCAGCTGCAGACCTGTACATCATGAGGTGCATGATTTTGCATTCGACTGCTAGTCTAAAATTCTGGGTTCGACATGTGATCCGAATGCCGTCCTAGATGGCGATTTCCAGGTTCGAGGAGTGATAACGCCCTCCCAGTTATAGAAATTGGCTCCTGGCGGAACGTCCCTGGTTGGGTCGTTACGGCGCCAACTTACCTGATCAGCCATTTTCAGTCGCCCACAACTATTGCTTAACGTCGCTATCCACTCCCAGATAGCAGAGAAGGCAGCAGATGTTATTATTGCGTCCACGGAGCTCTGATATGTATGGTCTTCGGTCTCATGATTACTTATTTGTCCGTCTGAGATATCTCTTGTCCTCTCTGTCATCTGGCGTGTTAACAATGGAAAAAAAAAAAAACTGCGTGTTGATCACCGCACTGACTGGTCAAGGCTAGGTCAAAATCAGAGACCGGCCCAAGCAGTGAGAATTGCAGCAATTGTTTCTAAATGACAGCGAGGACATCCGGGAAACAGAAGGTGAGGTGATATTTGAACTTTTAGGTCGCTGTGAGGTCCTGCACAACTGAGAAACCTGTCGGTAAGCTGTCCTTCCCTATTCATAGAGCGACTCTCACCTCTCCGACTGCCCGCACGGAAGATGCGGCGACAAAATCCCGCCCGTTAGCGCCACAGCTATGATCCAGACAACGTGCGGTGGGTTGATACCGCGAGGCAGATCACGACCCAAAGAACACAGCACGCCGAGTAGCATAGCGCCGCTTGCTGCGCCGCCGATTGATGCTGAATTTTGAATTCGTGTTAACGATTCGGCACGGCCTCGATACGAAACCCTGTGCTCTCCGTGAGAGGGTTTAATTCTCCACCGTCACATCAGTATTCTGTTTTTCCAGCACGGCCGCACGGGCCATGACTTTTGCCAGTATGCGGCGCAGTAGATCTGGGAATGCACTGGAGGACAGCACGATGCCAAAGCTGTCCGCGTGTACGACTCGCCTCCAGAAGCGTAGTGTCTCTTGCAGCTGCTCTGGAGATGCATCTTCAATGGCGTCGAGCTGTTTCTCGACAACGGCAATATGCCGCTGCAGAACCGTGGACGTCATGAGTCCGAGGCATGCGGAGGTCACGTCCACAGCACCCTGCGAATCCAAGGACGTTTGTCGCGGTTTTAAGATGAGTCGAATTGTCCTGATAGGATAGCGCAATGATTTGTGATTGTACGGCGGCAAGGAATGTGGCCTCAAACAGGTTGAACGTGAACAGAGCATACGGGCACTTTAAACTTTACTCACAATGGTTGCTGCCGAAACGAGGTCCCCCACTTGGTTCTTGACGGTCTCCCATTGGTTTCGAGGAACTTCCGAGATAGAACGCACTGCGGCGAAGACGACGGAGACCGTTGAAAACCAGGCTTTCACGGATTCCACCAACGCGGCAGACATGGAAGATGGAGATGGATGCAAGATGGATGTGCTGGCAGTCTTCCACGTGGAATTAGGCAGACATAACATGATACGTTGACTAGCGATCGCATCAGCAAGCCGTGATCCGATTCCGAACATACCTTGAACGGCTACAGTAATGATTCCAAGGGAGAGCCCTGTATATTAATTGGTACCATATTCAACAGTCCCTCGACGCACATCCGTTATAAATCGGTCCCTGGGTTCCCATGTATCGTATTTCATCAGGAAAACCGCGCGTTACTTGACAGCACTCCATAGCGCTGGTGCGATAGTGGGGTTTTTATTTCATTTTACTGGGTCCCGTGCTGCGAAAACTCAAAAAAGAATACGAAAGGGGAAAGAATGTGGGGGAGATCGAAAGATTCAAGCAAATCTCCCAAGAAATGTACGCAAATCCACATTCGAAATACAAAATGAACCGCCGCGGCGTCAAACGTCTAACCCCTTAATGCACGAAGTACACTTCCTTCCCTTATCTACCTCTCTACATCTCTTCGTGCGATGGCATTTTTTGCAGGGAACTGTGCACACAACCTTACAGTTCAGGATATCACTGTTTCCGGGACACGCCGGTTGGTTGCTGCCGATCACCGTCTGCCACGACACGCCGCCGTGTACGTTTCGATGGTGCTTCTTCCCTGCGTCGGCTGTTAGAAAACTACAGAAGCAATGTAGAAATTCTTACGGTCTCTGAGTCGGGGAATTCTGATTTGTCAATAAATCCGGTCCTTCAACTTCTGAGCCAGCGGACCCGTGAATAATTCAAGCACGATGAAATCTATTAACCATGGATCTCACTCGTGCGTCTGTTCAGAACTGGAAGGAAATCAGGATTGGGATCGGTTGAGTCGGATGCTGCTGAATTTTAAATAAACCGCCCAGTATTAAAATGGTGTCCAGCTGCCGATGTGGAAGCAGGCAGCTCAGATGTCGCTGTATTTTGTCGAGTCTGTGATGCAGTGGGAGTAGGATAGGTTGCGACAATTCGTGGACGTGAAATGGCATGTCCAACCAAAATTGAACTTGGCAATGAGCCTTCGCACGAGTCCGTCACAACTCCACGTCTAGGTTGTGAAGCCAATGCACCACCGGTGAGGTAAGTCGGAAAGGGAATGGAGGACGCCTGAATAATTCGCTTGTTTGGCGTACCAGATCCATTTTAGCCTCGATGAGCTCCTGCGAGGCGTGAGCATTGTTTGTCTTGTCCCAGGACTTGGACTATGAAGCGAGGACATCAGCTGTAACTTAAACACGAGTTTTCCCGTCAGCTGTACCATTCCAGGCCTGGGAAAACTCAACGAAGCTGATTTTTTGCTTGCCGTTTGCGCTCGCAGTGGCCACGAAATCTCCAATTTGCGAGAAAACAAAAATCCGAGCGTCTGGAGTAGTCGGTAGAAGTATCAGGAGAAGAAAACCTTGACGACGGCGAAGCCAGTTCGTACTGGCCCTTGCACTCGGCGTAGTGCATGGATTGTCGCGAGAAGTATCTGATTTTAATCTTCTTCCTTGGCGGCCGTTTTGTACTATCAGCTAGATTGTCCAAATTGGCGTTCAGTACCCACACGGTAAGTGGTTTTAACAGACCACCCGAGCCATCCGACTCAGATTCAGGTCAGGGCCTTAACCTGGGACGTCTGCGTAGAGGTGCACCCTCTAGACACGGTCTGTCTTTCGCGCCCGCCGTCCGGGTTTGCGTAGAAACATTGCCATTTAACACGAATTTTGCAGTCCTCAACGTGTTTAGGAACCCAAGAATGGAAGAGATATGTATGAACAGCTCCTGGGACAAGATTTGAGGGAGTATAGGCGAAGAAATAGAGATGGCAGGTAACTGTGGTGTCATGGTTATCTGCCAGTCAAGCTGTTATCTGCCCACAGTACTAGTCTATTCTACACTGAACAGTTTTCAGGGATGTAAACATATAGACCAAGTTTAAGTTCTTTATTAAGAATACTCATATATTTTCAGAAAATACAGATCGCTGAAATGTGCTCAAACTGCAAAAGTGGCAGATAACATCACAGCCACAGGGCAGATAACACCCCGCTGATCGAGTCATAAACCATAGTGGCATAGCTACATCCCTCCATGCAGCACTATGGAATTGGGGGGCCATGCTATGGAATGCTATGGAATGCTATGCACAGGCCACCCACGTACAGCCATTTTATTAGTATTACTCTTTTCCGCTTGCTTGCGTGCGTTCGAAGGCCACAATAAAATAATAATGCAGATCAATATAACTGTATTGGGATTGTGACCACTACAGTAGTAACTAGGACATAAGCTCACAAAGAGTCCGTAAAAAGTAACTTACATAAAGTTACTTCACTTGCCCGCGTGCCGCAAGTTAACTTAAGTTTTCCCACGCATGCTGAAACTAACTTATTGGCAGGTCCCTTGTATGGCGAAAAGGTAGTCAACAAGCGGCTGTTAGTGAGTGTCCGGGGCTCCCTGGGTTCTTCCAAACTTCATCAAGTGACATTGCCCCACCATCGTTACGTGAGATTGACCTTGGATTAACCGTTCTTCGGGCAAAATAGGAGAGTGGAACAGGTTACAGCTCCGGTGGAGACACAGCGCTATCCTTTTCGGTCAATATTTCAGATACAGTTCCTTAGCCTTAGCCAGAACTGGTTCCGGTCTCTCAGCGAATCATTTGGGCAGAAACCGGCATATACTCGCACACAGTTTCTTGCAGAAATTTGCGCCCTACCCACGTAGTGTGGAAATCATATTTGCTGGGTATAAATAAGGCGGGTCGGCCATCTATCATCAACCGCTCCCTTTCCCATGCAATTTAAAATATTTCTCTTGCTATCCATGACAATCGGCTCCTTCACTTTAACCAGAGTGCAGCGGGTAAACCCGTCCTGTAAAAGACAACGAGCTAGCGGTCGACTTTCCAGCTACAATTGTGTTGTAGTGGCCAATAAGTAGGAAATCCCTTCGTGGTATAATTTTCTCTCGAATTTCAGGGCCAGGATCGACCAAGACCAAGGGTAAACGTCCGGGGAATAAACCGATGCGATGCGAGCCAGGTGATGATGCAACCCAGCGGAAAGACGGCTCTGAGTTGAGACTATAATGCACTCGGCTGTTGTAGCGAACGGCCGCCAACCACCGCATGTGAAGGGCGAGTGGCCGAAACACAGGGGGAACGAGTCTATTTCGCGCTTGCTAGTGTGAGGATCAGAGAGATGCTGAGAACATGAAGCTCAGCAGATCCGCAGCAGATAGAGCGCGAGCACTCCACACCTGGCGGACGCAAGGCCGAACCGAAGAGATTCTACCATATGCAGAAAGCCGCAGACGAGAGACTCGAGATTCATAGCTGGCTTGACGAGGTCGGTTGGCGCATTGTATTGAATCTAATCTCTTATAAACAGACACTACAACAATCTGCACTCGTGCCTCGTGTGTTGTAGTCTGTCGAGAACGTCGATCATGCGATCGCTCCCCGCACTTATTATGTAATCACAAAATTCTCGAGAGTCGACGAGCCTTCTACGACGCGTTTTCCGCGAATTTGAGGCTTTGATATCATTTTTTACCTGGAAAGGAACGAATTGCCGCGCCAAATTGTGGTCCCAGAGCTGAAGAAGCACGATGCCGAATTATGATGCTCGGCAGGCCGCAAAGGCTGAGATAATGATTTGAATGAAAAGAGCAGCGGGGTCACCAATCTGAGCAGGCAGTTCACTTTGAAATGAGGTTCTGAGAAACCTTCCCTCTCATAGTTTGTGGATAGGTTCCCTGGAGGTGCTGAGTAGTGGTAGAAACAATTCAAACTCCGATGATTATATAATAAGGGTGGGGACGTATATCCGGTGTCCCAGTCAACTACAGACTATATTGAATCTGGGACTCAGGACATCGTATGACGGTCATACGATGTCGGGCCGGGTGAGGCCCGAGATGAAAGTGCCGGTTGCGTCGGCGAGCGGCGTCGAGCTACGTACAAGAAGAAGTCGCAAGAAAGCGATCGACAGGTCCGAGGCCAAAGCAGAGAAACGCTGTGGTGGGAGGAAGAGCAAGTGTCAGCCGGTTCGGCCCGGTTAACACATCACTCCGGATCCATCAATTCTCTTGGCGTCGTACTAGCGGCTTTCTCTTCTTTTTTTTTTTTTGGAGCGTTTGGGATAATGAAACTTGTCTGCAGAAGCATTCGAAGCTCATCCGCTGGGTTTGGG